>JAMZAV010000238.1:600000-1178431 GCA_024449915.1 Sweltsa coloradensis | reverse complement strand
CTACTCCAGACATCCGCTATATCCCGCCTCATCTGTAGGCCTACCACTCTCGATGATGGTTGTTCTTATGTGGCCCATCTTCTTGCATTCACATTCGAAAAATCGTAATATTGCGATTTTTAAAAAAAAAAATCTTAGGCTTTACTCAAATTCATAGCATATATCCAATATAAAAATTTCGAAGATCACCATTACCTCCAAAAATTTTTTGACCACATAATCTCTAGCTTAATATTACACTAAAATGACCGTATAAAAATAATATCTTGTAACCACGACATTTTTACGAATTTTTTGTTTTTTGATCTTGAAATTTGCTAAAATAATTGGTGTTTTGAAGAATTTCTAAAATCGGCTTTAACCTGCTTAAATTGTTCCACGCAGATACTAGAGCATCGTAACAATTTAAAACGGCCCATTACAACATCGTGTCTTGAAACTATGCACAAATATACACCCAAAAGCGCAAAAAATCACAGCCCGTTGACCCACACCCAGTATATTTTGACCGAATTTCACCGCCTACGTCAACAATGGCTATTTAAAAAAAAAAAAAATCCAAAGTCATGGGGAATAAAGATCGTCCTCATGTTATTTCTTATGGTAGATTTTTGCCGATGGGACCTATAGCTCGAAAATTACCAATTTTGACAAATTTTGTTCAGGTCATTGCGGACTCTATAATTTTTCTGTAACTTTCTAAATTCATAACTAATAAGCCTGATTGAAATATATTTTTTTAGTTTAGCGGGTGAATATCCCTTCAGGAAGTATAGAACCAACAATTAGTCAACATGATTTAATAAAAATAAAAAACTATCACAAAAGTACGATTGTCTTGACATATATTTTTTTCATTGTTAAACGCAGAGAAACGCATCACATTCACTGCAGTGTTGAGATGTTCACGGTCCCCTGAAAATGTCATCAGGTCAAAATCGGAAATTTAACCAAAAATACAAATTTAAATAAATTGTCCAAGTACGATTTTCATGAGAAATATTTATTCGGTTGTATCCAATAACGCAGCAGTACAAAGTCTTGATTAATCTTCCAGGGAACCTTCGAAATCTCATCAAGATAGGATTTTCCATTTGTCCGGTAGAGAGAGAGAACAGACCAAAAATCACCCGATATATGTTTTTGGGGTGACAATCAAATTGATTTTTACATCCAATTAACTAGGAAGCTTCACAAACGCTTTTTCAGGTGCGTTGTTGGATGAGCGTAATTGGTGCATTGAGCTGCCATGTGTTCGAAATGCGAAATGCGAAATGCGAAATGACCTACCCGGTTGATGTGCCCCTGATTATCATGTCGTCGTCGTAAAAATTAAAACAATATTACCAAGCGTGTCTCGCAGGCCATAGCAATGGGAAAATGAAATCAATTTAAATACCATCTGCATAACACATGGCAGCTCAATGCACCAATTACGCTTATCCAACAACGCGCCTGAAAAAGCGTTTGCGAAGCTACCAAAGAAAAAGCAATATTGGAGACAACAATGAAAAATTCGGCCCATAGGACGCACGAAATTCTTTGGATGTTCTTTGGTTAGGTCATCGTCTGCTTGATGTAATTTTAAAAAAAACGTAAAATTAAGATAGAAGTTAAAAATTATTCTGAAATGAACCTTTAAATTTCACACGAATATATTTATTCATAAAATTAAGGTTCTGTGCAAAAATCATTAGAATGGGATAAAGCATGTAGGTGTTATAAATCGAAGAAAGTTTTAAAAAATCGAAAAAATCGTAAAATTGCGATTTTCACGAGAAATAATTTTTTGATTGCACTCAAATTTCACACGAATATATCAATTCATAAAATTAAGCTTCTGTGAAAAAATCAATACAATCAGATAAAGCATGTAGGTGTTTTAAGTCGAAGACATTTTTTTTTTAAATCGAAACAAATCGTTAAATTGCGACTTTCATGATATTTTTTTGATTGCGCTCAAAAACGTGGCAGTTCTAAGTTCAGAGATTTCGAAGGCCTCCAGAAAATTTAATCGCAATTGGAGTATCGGTTTAGCCGGAATCGTGTTAACAAACACACAAAAAAAAACTTTCCGGATTTGTTTCTCCAGTGTAGTGGAATGGAATCTTCGCTTTGCTCGCTACGCTCATCCAATAACGGAGACTTATTTCAGGATCGCGATGAGAATTTTCAGGAGCATCCGAACTCCATTAGAAATTACTTGGCGACCCTTGACTCAGGATTTGTTTTCAGGAGCATCCGAACTCCATTAGAAATTACTTGGCGACCCTTGACTCAGGATTTGTTTAAAAACCGACACGCATTTCGGTTTTTCATCTTTTGTTTTGAAATCGGTTCAGTGACTATAGCCCTTTAAATCAAAAATATAAATTTAAAAATGTTGCAGTTTCGTAGTTTCTTATCATCGTCTTTAATCTTGTTCTATCCTCTACTTTGCTTCAACCTTCCATACTGCCAACAAAATATATAGATAGTAAACGTATTCAACTTATTTATCACTAAATTAATCATAAAGATTCTTGTACTATTTACGGTCCATTACGAATGCACGCGTTATTATAAGTGTGAAGGTCGACGTTATTATCATACATAGTGTTTAAAAATAAAGGGTTGTGGGTGGGTCACCTATTGTTGTATTGATAAACCACTTACATTTGAGTTCCCGCCCGCCATTTTCTTTGCTCTGTATCAACAGCTGTGACATAGATGTGCTGCACATGAAAGTCGACAAAGCGGGAAAACACGTGAAAATTACTTATTATTTTGAATTGTCATCTGGTCAATCCTCCTCTTTAGTTTCTTTGTTGAAGGCCTTATATAACATAATGTCGATCTTCCTTTAATGTCTCTAAATGAGCGGCATATGTTTCGTCAAATTCATCTTGTCAAAGAAAATTAACTATTCAAATTTCTATCTCGCAAACAGCAGCTAGTAGGCATGGGAGCTTGTTTCTCACGTCCAAAGTGGCAGGTAACACCCCCTCAATGGCACTTCGCCGTACGGCGATCAAATCCCTTTCAGATGAGTTATCATAACATGAGCTATAACTGCCTTTTTCAGGGCTTTTTGAGAATATAGGTCAAATGTCAAAATTTGTACACCCATGTAAATAATGTATTTTCTTCTATTTGAAAAATTAAATTTACTTAAAACTATAAACCAAATTATGCACAACGTACTTTTGTTTTAATCAAGCACGCTTCTAGACTATTTCTAAATAAATTCCTACCCATCAAATTTCCATCGTGTCACACCTGAACGGGCGAAATCTCGATTGACACCCCTTGACAGATTACTCGACGCATTTTTCTGAGTAAATGATAAAAAAAATTCACGCTTCCATCACTAAACCCCGAATGGTTTGTCTAAACGACCAGACTAGTGTGAATAGACCATTTTCAGAGTTAACTGCGCAAGCGCGCTCCGTTGCAAAGCATTACTGGGAACAGGGCGTTAACACGCTTCGGTGCGTGGCGGACTGCGCTGACTCTGCTGGAAACGCAGTACTCCACACACTCGAGCATATATGGCATTTAGCGTGTAAATGCTCTTTCTCCCGTAATGCTTTCGCGCATTCCTGTGCATTTTCAGTAATAACTCATAACCCTTAACCCCTAATTCTTAACTTTATCACAAATCAGCAAGACGTAGCAACGTTCCGCGCATGCAGAGGTTCACAGAACCATGCGAGAAGGTGTGCTGCTACCGCTGTCAAGTTCTCTGAAGTGGCCATAGGACTACCACAAAGTCATCGTCCGTCTACGATGTAATACGTACGTCGATGTAATATTAATGATTGAAAGTTCTTTTCGGAAGTTTAAAAAACCTTTGTTGGAAACGAGATATGAACAGGGACACCCTCCGTAGAAGTAGCAATATAACCAACGCACGAAAAAGCCACACACACCCTCCTCCTACATTCACACATTCTTTGAATAATGTTGAAATCAGTCGATCGGTCAAGGTTATTTTTTTACAATTAATTAAAGAAACGGCCACAGTTATTTTGTTAGTAAATAGAATGTCTTTCGCAATGTTTCGATTGCTTATCGACTTATAATAAATAAGAGAAAACACATCGCCACCTAAAATTTGAGACGTCAAAAGACAATTACTGTCGCCGAGATAACAATTTTCCCGTTGTCCCCCTTGCCCAATCCGCCCCTATAGATAATAAGATATACAGAAGGGTATACGACGTTGGCACGATCCCGAAATAATAGGTAATACCTCAGAAACGCACTGAATATGAGCTGTTTAGTCGTGCTGTGTTGGGTGGAAACTCTACCAAGATTATTTCAAACTCCCGAGAGAGTATGTACTTACCTAGAGTTAAACTTCAGCAATTTCCATCCTGCCAAAGTATAAAACTTCCATAATATGTATGGCGATAACTGATTAGCACTATTTTACTAAAAACTTTCCACTGATTTCGGGAGCAAATGGGAAGACTACCTACTCTCTGAAGAAAATTCGACGCACTACGAGTTTTCTACGGGTTACAGGTGGGAGGCGTGGCGCTCGTCGCTCAAAGAACTCACACAGCAAAGATACGCTAGCTTCTCGGCCTACTTGATTCGTGTTCGAGTGCTTAGGAGGAGGGGTGTGGGTTCCTAGAACCAAAGAGCTTGGAGTGGAAAAGCTATATTGAACGTGGTTGATGGGGGGGGGGGGGGGGGGGCTAAAGAGCCACCAGGGAATGAACATACATGCCATGCCATGTTTTTACCACATCATTTTAGTTGCGTCAATAACTAAAATAAATGTGGCCTACAACTTTTTTATGTCTGTTTCAATTTTCAGTGTGTGTGATTTTTTTTATTTAAATCAGATTTTTTCGATTTTTTCGATTTAAATCAGATTATTATTGATTTAAATCAACAATATCAGTGTTACAAAATTTGACAAGTTAACGAGCGGATAAAATACTTCCACTAGCATTAAAGAAAATATATTTAAAATAATATGTTATGGAAAACTTTGCTGAAATCAGTTAGAACTCTTGTGTTTGTTGCTCAAATCGAAGAAAAAGTGCATTTGATTTAAATAAAAAAACACCCTGGTTTCAAACCAAATTTGTTAACTTTATGGCCGTTGACTAAACTAAAAAATGGTTCAGCAAAAACATGGAGGTCAGAAGCACTGTATGCACTCTGGTGTTCACTTATCTAGGCTCTATAGGGGCGCCGGCACCAAAACACCCCCAACAAGAAGTAAATCAAGCAAGGGCGCGTTTACGTTGTTTGGGGCCCTAGGCGCGCTGAGGAATCACGGGGCCCTTACCATATGTGGTCCGGGGCGCATAGCCTCAGGAATTATTTTTCGATTCTTAGAGTGTATTTGGAGCATTTTAAAGAAATTTAGGCACTCTAAAATATCAATTTTGTTCCAAGAAAAGTGCCTATTTTATATAAGTATAATTAGAAGAGTGAGCGCAGTGAACGTAGTCTACAACGCAACTCGATCGGGCCTTCGTTATGATTAATTCGTCTGTTTGTCAAAAAATTTGTAAAATGTCTGTAACATGTCTATTCATTCGATCCCATACAGCCAAAGGACCAAACAGATTAAGCTGAAATTTTGAACAGACTTCCGTGACTAGGTAACTGAGAACTGCAAACAAAATGAGCAAAATCTGTTTCGATTTAAATCCACAAGAAAAAATAATTTGAAAAATATCCTGGAAATGTTTAGGTTTTCAGTAACGACAATGCTTGACACTAGGCGACACTAGGCCGCTTCACGAACGCTTTTTTTAGTCGCGTTGATGGATGAGCCTTTTTTAAAAGTTTTTTAGTATGCGTGGGATCTCCTTACTTTTTCAAGAAACATTTCAAAATCATTTTTGTTAAATGAAGATAATTTTTATGAAGTAGTATTAATTGCTATGGTAATACCAATTTGGCCTAATAGAATATAAAATATTTGGAGGCTCGAAGACTTGCTTTTTGTACGCTTTGTAGGTGATTGTTGTCCTGGAAAAAACACCATTACTTTAATGTCCATATAAATATGAACGTTGTAGCCCCAGGGACCCGTTTGGACAGAGTCGGCCCTAATGTCACGAAAATATCGCATTAAAAATCGAAAAAATCATAAAAGTACGATATTAATGAGAAATATTTCTTCGATTATACCCAAAAACGTGGCAGGTCTAAGTTTAGAGATTTCGAAGGTCCCCTCCAATTTTCAGCAAGATCGCATAACATGCCGTTTGCCCGGTAGAGCGCGAACAAACAGACAGAAAAACGAACAAATAAACAAACAAACAAACAAACAAAAACACCGGAGCTAATTTTTTTGGGGAACAGTGAAATTGAAGTCTTCGCTTCGCTCATCCAAAAATTTATTATTTTCACTAAGGGGACACCCACTGAAAATATTGACAAAACTACCCTTTGACCTGTTATTTTTTTATTACTTTTATTTACTCTTTAAGTATTATACTTTTGAATTATACTAACATCAATGGGCACACACGCCTCCATTTAATTAAAAATATTTTTTTAAAGTTATTGTGCGCACGGAAATGCGGTTTTGTGTTGCCATTTTCTATACATATATTTAGTTAGTTAGGGCCTCTATAACTTAATCAATATTTTGATTATTTGATTACTAATTGATTAAGTTAATTACTTTTATGAAATCTGTGGAGTAGACAGTTCTTACATACCTGGGACAGCAATTTTACCAATTTTTTACAAAAGTATGATGATTACATGTAAAAAATCTTTAAAACTATTTTGGCGGATAATATTTTTATCTCACTTTTGGAACTAAAAAAACTATCTTCTTCTGTACCACTTGTCCGAATGAGCTTTTTTTATTTTTATTACTGGGACATACATAAATAAACACAATTGTGCATGCGTTTTAAGATATATTCATAACTTTGGCTAAAATGTAATATTAACTTCTATCTGAACTGTAATTAATAAAATTCATTAATCAAAATGCATAAAATTAGACAAAAATTAAAAAATCAAGAAAACCCATGCACAATTGTCTTTGGTTATGTCGCAAACGCAAAATTTCACAACAATCGGTCCAAAAGGAAAAAAGTTGTGTATTTTAACCAAAGAGCTTAAAAAACAATCAGAAAAATCAAAGGGGGCAAAATATAAGTCCCAAAAAAATAAAAATTAATTTGATCAATTTTTAAAGTGTTTCCATTGCCCACACCAAAAATTGTGTTTGAAGCGCAAAAACTGTGGATTTTAGCTTTTTCAGTGGAGTGGAGTGTTCCCTTAATATTATGAATCTAGAGGGTCGGCATGCGAAATAACATGCAACGTGCATGAATACCCCTACATCGTCACCCTATAGTACTTTTTTGTGTCATATCCACTTTTCGTTGTTTTGGAGCTAGATGTTTTAGAGTTTTTGTTGGTGCTCAATGTTGCCAATAAAAAATAACATAGTTAAATATTTAAGCTTAAACAGGGTTTTAGCAATGTCAGTTTGTGCCACCTACATCAGACGGTACCACAACCTAGTGCTTATTGTGTCATATCCAATTTTCATGTACTAACAAGTGAATATGGCACACATAAGTACTGAACCAATTATCTAGTTTGATGAAATTTTTGTTCCATACTAGGCCGCTTCGCGAACGCTTTTTTTAGTCGCGTTGATGGATGAGCTTTTTTGTAAGTTTTTGGTTTGCGTGGGATCTCTTCAGTTTTGCAAGTGCTTTTTGAACACATTGTAGGTGATTGTTGTCTAGTTTCTATATTGTTACTGTTAATTGTTATTATACACACCTCAAAAAACTTATATTAAAACCTGTGTTTCTATGGATTCTGCTAACTTTTCCAACTTTCTCTTTCAAAAGATTCTACATTTCCATAACCTTAATGTTCATGTTAAATATGAACGTTGTAGTCCCACCCGTTTGGTCAGAATCGGCCCAAATGTCACGAAAATATCACACTAAAAATCGTAAAAGTACGATATTGATGAGAAATATTTCTTTGATTGTACCCAAAAACGTGACAGGTCTAAGTTCAGAGATTTCAAAGGTCCCCCCTAATTTTCATCAAGATTGCATTATGCCGTTTGCCCGGTAAAGAGCAAACAAACAGAAAAAAAATATAAAAAAAAAACACCCGAGCTAATTTTTTTGCATGGGGGTCAGTGAAATTGAAGTCTTCACTTCGCTCATCCAATCAATAGGAAGTGCTAATATTACGCATGCCCTACAAGTAAAAACTATGAAATACCTTTCATCTAACCATTTGAAGATAATTGCAGCAAAAATTGCTTAAATTAAAGCATAAACACGATGTTGACAATTAATCGAAGTTTAAAACATTTTTTTCCATATTTGATAATTTTTGTTCATTATTTTACTGGATATTGTTAGTCGGCATTTTTGCCATGGGAAAATAATAATTTGGTTCAATAACCGGTGTTTTAAGTAATGTATGTTTGTGCCACTTCCATCAGATGATACCATATTTTGGTGCTTCTTTCTGCCATAGCCATCTTGATTGACTTTCTAGTTTCTAACCTCACTTAGTAGGCTATGACACACTCACTTTCTAAATATTCACGTTTCTGTGAGAATGTCTGTGTCATATCCAATTAGAAGTGGAGGTTTTAAAGGTTATTTAGTAACAGTAAGTATGCCATTTTAAGTTATTAACATAATGATAACTACTTGATATCAGAAAACTGAATCCACCATTCAAGTAACAGTAAAATCAGTTGAAATCTTACAATTAATCTTCAACCCTCATTTTCTCCATGCACGAAAAAGCGGATATGACACAAATAAGTTCTAGGGTGACGACTTGTTGATGTTTTATTTAATTTATTTATTAGTCGAGTGAGCGCAGCGAACGTAAGTCTACAAAGCAACTCAAACGGGCCTTCGCCGTGATTAATTTGCCTGTCTGTGGTTTGTAAAATGTTTGTTTGTTTATCCGGTCCCATAAGGCCGATCGACCAAACAGATTGAGCAGAAATTTTAAACAGACATCCGTGACCAGGTAACTGAGAACTGCTAACAAATTGAGCAAAATCCGTTGCGATTTAATTAAACCCACAATAAATAATAAATTGAAGTATAGGCGTAAAATGTGTAGGAATTATTTTAACGACAATGATGTTGTTCTTGAAGTAGTCATTTTTATCGAATAATTTTTTCAGGCTGTGAATTACATGCAGTGACCAAGGAGTATCGAATCTTACAAGCTCAAGGTTCCCCTAAATTCCGCTGGAAGATTGAGTAAACATTGCAATCTTTACTCGTATTTCGTACTGGATAATTTGTTTTTGCATGCATTTCAAAACATGTTCAATAACTTTTTAAATACAATCCAGAAATTAAAAATCTTTCTGACCGGGGGTTTGAACCTAGGTCTTCCACATTTCGGGTATAAAGGCGCTTAAGCCAACTTGACTAGGAAAACGCCAAAGTCGTTGCTAGACGAGTGAGCGTGTCATAAGTTGAGTACCCGGGAACATTTGCATTTAAGTTTGATACTTTTTATAATGGTATAATTAATAGGGTTTTGAGTTTAATTGGTATAAGGGCGCGTCAACTGTAAGGACTATGACAGGCTAGAGATGCCTTAGGTATAGGGGGAAGAAAGGGAATGTTACCGGGTACTCAACACATGGCTCACTCCCTCGTCTTCCAACGACTTTGGAATTTTACTAGTTTACTTAAAAGCCATTAAACCATAGCTATTGATATAATGCCCTAGCAAGTATATTGGCAGTGACGAGTACAGAAGAACAATATAGAAATTGATTTATTTGGGGGGCCCCAAGACCGAGGGGCTATAGGTGCACGCCTAAGGCTCTTAAGCCTAAAATCGCCACTGAAATCAAGGGGTGGGGTGATAAAGTAGATACAACAAGACCCTTGATTTACTTATGGTCGATGGTGTACTATTAGTGTGTGGATACGCTTAAAATCTCTCAAAATACTCCTTCACCTAAACAAGATAATCGGAAACAATTTATCTCGGCAGATGAAACTTTCGTCGCTCGTTATGGCCATTTTGGGTTATCTTGTTTATTAAAATGTCATATTCTTTTTTTTATTAGATTGTTGACATGCATTGTACTGCCTATTCCAAAAATTAGCATTGCTTTTTATATCTGTTAGGAAAGATTATTTAGGTTTCTATAATCTTTGGGCTTTGGCCTACGTATCCACTTTTTGCAACACAAAATGCTACACGAGACTAGCTATAATGATCAAACCCTAAATGCTTGTCATTGCCATCTGTTTACATTTGACAAGCTAGGCAAAGTTATTTTCGTCGGCAGTAAGATGATGAGTATACCCCCTGACAACATTCAATTCTTTGTATGTCCGTGACGTCAGGAACTATATGTTGGCTGCCATATTGCCGGTAATCATGGCTTGCCTTCCCAGTACGTGGCAGCAGCATTCTTGACCACGAACTGATTGGATTGGATTGGGTATTGCTTAACGTATCATATTAATACACTAAGGCTATTCGAGACGATGAGTGGTGATAGATGAGGATGAAGTATGAACAGAAGGGAGGAGGGAAAACCCGGTACCAGCACGTAGCCTACTCCTTTCGAAAAGTACCAAGGGGACCAACGGCTTAATGTTCCATCCGAAAGGACTGTCGAACCTTGACAGTCATGTAGGTTCCTCCACTAACCCGGACTGCCGAGCAGACGTCGAGGAGAACGAAGCCGTTACACTAGCTCTTGAACCCTCCATCTGCTCTAACCAGCGAGATATCAGGGCAGAGCGATCACCCACTCTACCCCTAACCACGCCCGAGTTTGCTTAACTTCGGTGTTCAAGTGGGAACCGGTTAAACTACCTCGGCTAAACCGCTGGCTACGAACTAATTACTTTAGTAATTATTAATGTTAAGAATATATGTAAAAAGTGAAAACTTACTTTTCATAGCGGAGGATTTACTTTAAAACACAATTATCTCAATTTTGGAGTTTCGGAGAACCTCAAATTACAATAAATTGATATTTTCATCGATAAGTCTAACCACTCGATTTCTACTTTCAGTGGCGGACTTTCGTTCAAAGGGGACTAAGCCAACCATTTCGGCGCCGACGCCATCGACGTGCGAATAATGGCCAACCAGAGACCGGTATTTTTAGTATGAAACACCGACCCAAAACGTTCGGTACGGACGACGCCAAAATCAACTACAGGCTTATTCGGAACAACCTTAGAATTTATGATGTGCTTCGTTGCAAAGATGGCTTCGAATTCCTCGATTAGAGATAGCCAACTCAAGAATTATTCGATTCATTCAAGTTTATACCAGAAGTGTAAAATCTTGTGCCTGAAGCGGGATTCGAACCCGGGCTTTGTATTGGAAGCAGATACCAGACCAACCAGCCAAGGGCACCCTTCTTTGTTCCTAATTTCAGTTAAAAAATACCGATAGTTCAAATTAGAAATGTATAGGAGAGATATTTTGACTGTACTAAATAAATAAAGCCAGTTACCGGTATGTGATAATATAGAGCTACTTGCTAATCTAGTCCACTATGGGGTTCTTTACCAAGAAAGGTTGAGAACCACGGTTCTGTTCTACATCTTTGAAAGAAACTCACTATATTTTGACTTGGTAGCATATTTGGGAAAGTAGAAAAACGCGGTCAAATAGCCTTAAGAAATCAAAAGACTTGGAAAAAATTTCCCGAAGTTCACAGAAATTGAGTAAATTACGGAGATCGCTTTTTTTATTCGCGTTGATGGATGAGCTTTATTGGTAAGTTTTTAGTTGGCGTGGGATCTCTTTACTTTTGCAAGTGCATTTTGAAAGCATTGTAGGTGATTGTTGTCAAGTTTCTATTGTTACTTGTTAATTGTTATTGTATACCTCAAAAAAACTTATTTTAAAACCATTATTTCTATAGATTCTGGTTAACTTTTTCAACTTTTTCTTTCCAAAGGTACTAAATCACTATAACCTTAATGTCTATGTAAAATATGAACGTCTTAACCCTACCCGTTTGGTCAGAATCGGCCAAAACGTCACGAAAATATCGCACTAAAAATCGAAAAAAATCGTAAAAGTACTATATTCATGAGAAATATTTCTTTGATTGTACCCAAAACCGTGGCAGGTCTAAGTTCAGAGATTTAGAAGGTCCCCTCCTATTTTCATCAAGATCGCATATGCCGTTTGCCCGGTAGAGAGCAAACAAACAGAAAAAAACAAAAAACAACTAACAAACAAACAAACAAACAAACAAACAAACAAAACAAACTAAACAACAAACAAACAAAAAAACACCCGAGCTAAATTTTTTGGGGGTCAGTGAAATTGAAGTCTTTGCTTCGCTCATCCAATTATACAGGAATACGTGCACTGTATCTCATTGATTGATTCTTTATCAACGTTCGCGTGAAAATATGGAAACAATGTTATTTGCCGTTTACCCGGAAAATATTGAAAGCTGAATAAATCTCGTCTACGATTTTTGTGTGTATTGTTTAAATACTATATACCCGTACAGGCAAGAGCAACAAATACAAAATTAAAAACATCCATGATACACAATATATATTCAAAAATAGCTCATTGCAGAGGCTACAAGTCGCAATAATTTATTTGAAATAATGTGCGTAGCTAATTCTAAAAAAAAAACGATGCATTGGTATGGTCGTTTCAAAAGACTAAAACTTATGGTCTTACTCAAGAACTATTATTTTATATTTTCTATGGAAAATATTGATTGATTGACTGGATATTGCTTAACGTCTCATATTAATGCACTTTGGCTATCCGAGACGAATGGTGACTATGTTTTGGCGTGTAGAATAGTAAGGTTTTAGAGAGTTATACGAGTTAGACACTGTCAGACATAGTAGCCATTTCTAACACGTCCTCGATATCTACTTCTATCTATTGCCACGACGAACAGTGTTTAGTGTTACTGACTTTTTTGATTGGCTGGGGTTATAACGGTGTTGATGCTTATCTCTGGGTTTAGTACGAGTTTAAAATTGTTAGTTGCCCCTAGTCTTGCTTGCCAGTACCTTTATTTAGAAACTGGTTACTCTAATTCAAGCCGCTGGAACCCAATGTTTGCGAGTACGAATCCCGTGTAACGCTAGAATTTTTGTATCTAACATCATCAACATCATGTTAATACATTATACACTGCATTTATGGTAACTTTAAATATAAGGGCAACTTTCGCACTCTAAGGTACACAGACACAGGGCTTTAAAGCGCATACAATTTGTACTACCAATATAACACCTTTGCAGTTTTATTAGTAAATCTCTTGCAAATCAACCGACAGATGTAGCTCAAACAGAAAACAAGAGACTATGATTCGGGAGGTCGCGAGCTCGGATCCCAACACTTTTACAATGTTGAAAATGTTCATTTAAAAATTTCCTTGATCGGCAAAACCAGCAAATTTCACATTCAGTCTAGACCACCTTTTGGCCATCAATTTTCCCCCCCAAAAAATGAATTTTGGGGACGATGTTAACAAGGGATGAGCGTATTTCGCTATCAGAACACGTTATAGCCATTCAAGTATGTTCCATCTACGCAAGCTTGAGAAATTATATCTTTTTGGTGAGCAATTTTTGGAAACCCGGTAGGACAGAAGATAGAGCTTCCAATTGATCCAGACTAAACCTCGGTATTCTGAGTAAAAACCTGGTTTTCTCGAGCTTATCTAACAGTTTTAAAAATTCATTCCTATTTTTTAAAATTCATATAAACAATTTGTTACATTGCTAAAACTGGAAAGGCCACGCATAAGAAAGAGTTAATTTGGATAGTTTTTAATCCGACTCGCTCATAAAAAATCTTTTATGCTAGAGATGAAAAAATATTGATTATTGGTTGTTATGCCTGCAAAAGATTGATATCGTGAACTAGTGTATGATGTTATTTAAATTGTTTGTATTTAAGCATGGATTATGTATTTCGAAATGTTTTTGCAGATGACACATTAGTATCATATTCAGGTCTGGATCATAACGAAGTGTGTGATATTTTTATCAATCAATTAATGCGAATGATGGAGTGGCTGAAACTCAATAAACTAAAACTTAATTTAACAAAGACTAGGCCTATATGTATGATACTGGCATCATACGGTAGTGTATTTAACAAAGTAGTAAAGGATAATGATAATGAGGAAGTGTTTTGGGAAATTAATGATGAAAAACTAGAAATTGTGGGTGAATTTAAATGTTTTGGGAAAACATCGACTTTCTGCCAAGGGTAGGTTCCTTTGTCTCCCCGTGGTCTAGAACACTTATTTACAAGACAATCATTGCTCCTCATACAGAGTTTTGTTGCACACTCCTGTGGGGTAGAAAGGAGAGAGATTTGTATGTATTACACAAATTACAAAATAGAGGGATGAGAGTGGTTTTGAGATTGATTGAGACATTCCTTTTCTTCCTCCTACCTTAGGCCTCCATAGCCTATCATAGGCTAGAGTGGAGCATTATGGCCTTACAGTTGACGCGCCCGTATACCAACTAAACTTAAAAACACTTTTATTTATACAGATATAATTATGAAACTTAAATGCAAATGTTCCCGGGTACTCAACACATGACTCGCTCATTCGTCTAACAACGACTTTGGCGTTTTCCTAGTCTAGTTCGCTGAGGCGCCCTTATACTCGAAATGTGGGAGACCTGGGTTCAATCCCTTGGTCGGGAAAATTTTTGTAATTTCTGGATTGTTGGATGAGCGAAGCAAAGACTTCAATTTCACTGACCCCCCCAAAAAAATTAGCTTGGGTGTTTTTTTGTTTTTTTGTTTGATTTTCTGTCTGTCTGTTCGCGCTATACCGGTCAAACGGCATATGCGATCTTGATGAAAATTGGAGGGGACCTCCAAAATCTCTCCGAAATCACTAGAGCTCTCTGACCACGCGGAATTTGGGGGTACCTTGAGCGTGAAAGATTCGATACACCTTGGGCACTCAATTTCACAGTCTGACAAATAACAAATAACAAATATTTTGTTCAAAAACAAAACCATTGTCGTTAAAATAATTCCTACACATTAGCAGCCTATTTTTCAATTTATTATTTATTGAAGGTTTAAATCCCAATGGATCTAGCTGATTTTGTTAGCAGTTTTCAGTAAACTCGTACCGGATGTCTGTTTAAAATTTCAGCACAATCTATCCAGCGATTCGGCTGATTTTCGATGTACCACGCACACAGAATCACAGAATAAGAGCCATTTGAGTTGAATGGAGATAGTCGCTACTCTTCCTCGTCTAACAAAGTAATGAAGGATAGTGATAATGAGGAAATGTATTTGGGAAATTAATGATGATAAACTAGAAATTGTGGGTGAATTTAAATATATTGGGGGTTCTTATTGATATGCACTTAAAACTAACTAGTCATGTTAATTACATCGCAAAAAAAACAAAAAAAACAAAAAAACATTGACTTTCTGTCAGAGATTGTCAGAGATTTCGAAGGTCCCCTCCAATTTTCATCAGGATCGAATATGCCGTTTGCCCGGTAGAGCGCGAAAAAACAGACAAAAAAACACGAGCTAAATTTTTGGGGAATCAGTGAAATTGCAGTCTTCGCTTCGCTCATCCAACAATTGCTTTACTAACACAAAAAACTTATATTAAAACCTCTATTTATATGGATTCTGGCTAACTTTTTAAACTTTCAAAAAGCAATACATCACCATTACCTTAATGTCCATGTAAAATATAAACGTTGTAGCCTCACCAGTTTGGTTAGAATCGGCCCAAATGTCACGAAAATATCGCACTGAAAACCCCCAAAAAATCGTAAAAGTACGATATTTATGAGAAATATTTCTTCGATTGTGCCCAAAAACGTGGCAAGTCTAAGTTCAGAGATTTCGAAGGTCCCCTCCAATTTTCATCAAGATCGAATATGCCGTTTGCCCGGTAGAGCGCGAACAAACAGACAAAAAAAACACGAGCTAATTTTTGGGGGATCAGTGAAATTGAAGTCTTCGCTTCGCTCATCCAACAATTGTTTCTCTTTAAAATGTTTATCATTTCGAGTCACCGTGCCGCCGTTGGTGTCTTCTCTGTTTCCCACTTTGAGATTATAATATCTGCGTCAGCATGAGCTTTGGCGTAAGAAAACTCATCAAACATGTCGTTTTCGTAAAAATTTATGTTATTAATATTTTCGACGTATTTCATGCTGGTTTCAATTTCATTCCACTCGGGCACTTTGTATATGATTATCCACGATATATCTTTGAGTTCATGTAGGGTTTGTGCCCACTTTTTAATGCACTCGATGGCATTTACGTAAAAGTTTGTGCACATTAGGCTTCTTTAAACTTTGCAGATGTCATATGCCCGCTTTCCTCCTCATCTTCTACTTTTGCAAGCAGTCTTTCACTTGGGACGTAAGAAAGTTTTCATCCATTTTGAGTTAGTTTCTGAATAAAATTTTCAATTTCTGTGATAAGTTCGGTTGCAGAAATTTCTTGGCTCTATAAGTTTGATTGTTGCATTAAGCAATTGGACCTGGCAATATAGCAAATTCAGCAACAAAAATGCGTTGGGATTTTGAAAGTGGGCAATGTCTTCTGATAAAAAGAAAGATGGTAATCTTCAAACATTTGAATTATTCGTTCAACCGCAGGACTCAATGACAGTCAGCGCAGCGCGTCTTGCTATAACCGAGAATTGTATTGTAGTTGATGTCTACTAGGGAAACGCCAAAGTCGTTGTTAAACGAGTGAGTGAGCTATTTGTTGAGTACATTTGAAAAATCTAAACAAATGCTACCGATATTTTTAAAAAATCACATTTTTATGTATTGTAGGTTTAAATCGCATTGGATCTAGTTAAGTTTGTTAACAGTTCTCAGTAAACTCGTACCGGATGTCTGTTTAAAATTTCAGCGCAATCTGTTCAGCGAGTCGGCTGAATTTCGACGTACAGACAGACAGACAGACAGACAGACAGACAGACAGACAGACAGACAGACAGACAGACAGACAGACAGACAGACAGACAGACAGACAAACAGACAGACAGACACACAGAATAAGCGCCGTTTGAGTCGAATGGAGACTCAGTCGCTCCGCTCCTTCGTTTAACAAAATTACAGAACTTTTCAAGTTTGGCTACGCAGACGGTGTATATGTAAAAATAATGATATATTTTATTCACTACACTCTTGATGTTAATCGGTAAACAATCAGCCGCTGTTTGCACATTATTGTTGAAAATGTGCGCGGCGCAACCAATTCCATCAATGGTCTGTTGACCCTTGCGTAAATATTATTTGTGCCTTTACTTACGAGCGCCGAGAATGAAAATATGATATCTGTCAAGTGATATTTCTCGAGAACCTTTAAAATGTGTCGGATTACCATATCCGACGTAGCACCACGTAGATTTTCGAATTCCAATATTTTAACTTTAATGACACAGATACAAATTTCGCATTACTTATAGTTCGTCTACAATTTGCTTCATTGCAAATGGGACGAATATGTTCATTTCAATTGACTCGGCTTTTGTGCAAGAGCAAGTAAATTTATTGTCGAAAACTTTTCGCACTATCGCAGACGTACAATCTATTGAACGAAAACTGTGATTGTGCATCACGGTATGGTAAGCAAATGTTCTTTTTTTAGCAGCTGCTAATTTGGCCTCGTCTGTAGGCCTACCCATTTTCTCTCGCGAAAAATATTTACGAATCTTCTCACTTTCAATTGAGGCAAGGTTCGCTTCTTTATGTTTTTTCGTTTTCATGTGATCGGTAATGTCGGTCTTGCCTCCGTGATCTATTGAAAATACATCTTTGCAAATAGTGCATTGCACTTTGTTATCTAGATTAGAATTTTTAATAGAAGGATAGCTCTTTTGCAAATTGTCATTGAACACATCAAAGTCCAACTCGCAACCTTCTCGTGGTTTGGCCCGTGATTAGGGGAGTATCAGTATTACTCCCTGAAACTAACGACGAGCTCTGGGTCATCGTCGGGGAACTTTCCACTTCTCTTTGACTACCTCCCCGATGGCGACGACAATAACAACACGGTCGGATGATGACACAGACGAAGACGACCACGACGTGAAGGAACCCCTAACCTCCCCATACGCTTGTGGCTGGTTCTGACCAGCACAGGCCTGTCCACCCCGCGTTCCCCCGCGTCACCCCTTACGTCCCTCCCCTTGGAAAGAAGTAAGTTGTATGGTTGTGAACTTCGGCTGAGTTCCAGAATTCATCTCGTGAGTAATCCCGGATACCCTACTGTGACGTCAGGATACGTTGGATGTCAAAAAAATATTGGGACAGTTTGGATTACAACTATGGCGGCAAATACAAATCAGCTAGGCATGTGTATGCACATTGAGCAAATGGTGACCATTCTAGACCAATAAATGTCTCCTTTCAGTCCGAAACTAACATAAAAATTAGTATGATCTGATGTCTGTGGTAAATAGACACTGAACTAAGGCCAAAGATTGAGGCCTAGGCCCTAGGCCTACGCCCTATACAAAACTATTCGTGAATAAACAGCAACTAAAATAGCAAACGTGCTTGTATATCTATGACTCGCTATTCCCTAGGCCTGTGGCTAGCCTCTTCGCTCGATCCTCCTGCTCGAGTGGATCGTGCTGGAGGCCTAGCTAGCTCCTGAGCTTGTTATCCCTTCATAAATTTAAAAGCAAATTCTGGATCTGGAAATAAATCAGGCTAAAATAAGTAATTGTATCAAGTTTGGTGCTAGGAACTAGGCTAGGCCTACACGTAAAAGCTTTCAACCCAAAGGGGTAGACATAACCTAAAAACCGGATCACGGGCTAGCCTAGACCCTAGGGCCTTGACCTAGTAGTAGGCTAACCCTAGGTCTAATTTCTATTCAAACTTGGTGAAGAATAATTAATTACTCAGCATTTTGCATTATTGTATTTGTGGCCGTATCATGTGACACGGATAATGTGTAAATGATGCCTTCAAATTCGAGCATAATAATATCCACTATATCACTCACTTCGATTTTCCCGCTAAAACAAGTAATCTAATCCCAGTCATCTCCTTTCGGGTCGGATGAGGGTTGGATTTGTTTTGGCTTATTTCCGGGACACTTGGATTGCAATCTGAGATGAACTTTGGAACTCTTGGCTGACTCGGATTAGTAATCGGATGAATTCTGGAACTCAGCTAGACTCTTAAGCCTAATAAACAAATATCTTGGTGGCGCGAATAATCTTTGCTGTTAAAGTGCCCTAAAACTAATAATAATAAATATAATAATTGAACAAACACATTCACTTACCATTTGACACGGATGAAAACACTCAAACAGTAAAAAAAAACAGTATAACACATAAACCTCTCTCTTTGACAAGCCATCTTCTACACTGCTCCGATTTCCGCACTGCACTGTCCGACTGACCGAAGAAGAATGCCCTCCCGCCCGCCCGATAGGACTGCTGTGCTCCATCCATCCATACAACTAAAACCAAGCGATCACCCACGACCAGTGTTGTGACTTATCTAGAGAAAACCCGTTATCTATTATCTTATCTAGATAAGTTCTTATTTAATCTTTATCTTGATAAAATAAAGTTTATCTTTTATAAGCTTTTTAAGCTTTTAGATGACATGAAAAATACTTCTACTAGTGGTTGTAATGTGCGTACCCGGTTAATGCCAACTTGTCAAGTTTGACAAATATTACGATTGACAAGAAAACTGTTGTTGGGAAAAAATAATATTTAAAAAAAACACGTCAATCGCAATAATTATTATCTTTTATCTAAACAAATTTTTCTAGATAATTATTTTTATCGGTACTTGGTCATTATAGGGACTCCCCCCCCCCACCCCCCACCCTGAAAAGGAAAGTAGGTTAGTGGGGTTGCGAATCGCCGGGGGGGGCAAGCTGACCACGGCAACGCACTTCATGCTTCTCCCTACGGCGCTTCGCGCCCCCTCCCGCAACCCCACTATCCTACTTTCCTTTTTTGGGGGGGGAGGGGGTCCCTATAATGAACAAGTACCTTTTATCTCTTATCTTTTGTCTAGATAATTTTCTACACTTTTAACTTTTATCTTATCTAGATAACTTTTTGGAGAATTATCTTTATCTAGATCAAAAATAAATAATCTTGTCACAACATTGCCCACGACACGTGGCAGCCGGCAGCAATGGGAGTGCATCGGGTTGTCGGCTGGCAATGTGTCTGCAGCGCGAGCGAAACTGGAGCCACTTAGGCAAGAGTCATGTTTCTCGAAACAAAAGAAGGCGCACCGCGCAATGATGTTGAACACCTGAAAGTGACACGTACATATCCAGTATTACAAAATGAAATAAGATAGTAGGCATATTTGTAAATCCGAAAAATGACAGTAAAATTAATGAAACCGTTCTGGGAAAATTCGTCCCGGGTGGTGTCTCTCGGGACAACGGGACAGGTACCTGAAAACCAAGACAGTCCTGGGAAAACCGAGACATCTGGTCACCCTACCTTCACTTTAACTTAAACATAATATTAATAATATTTGGGATAGAGAGAGCCGAGTTCTGCATATCCATGCAAAGAGGAAAGATTGTAGTAAAATATGAATTCCGGTCCGTGGTTGGGTTCACGCGCTATCGCTTACGAAACATTTAGCACGGGTAAATCGCCTATTCTCACTGATGGGTGAGAGTCTGACAAGGTCCACTTAGGTTCCCTATACTAAAATATGTGGTCTGTAATGTAGATTTGTACAGGGTTAGCACTATTACACCGTCTATTCGCCGCTCTACGGGATTTAAACACAATATAGATGGAAAAATGGACGAAATAACAAACTTCTCTTTCCGCATGATCGAATTAGGATTAACTTACACATTTTCTTAAAAATGAAATATAAACCAAATTCAACCGAAGGGTCAATGATAACTATCGTGTGCATATTCAAATGTAAGGCAACATGGGGCGCATTTACCAATAACTATAGTACATAGAGAGGCGCAAACTGTGGATTGATTTGATTTGTATTGCTTAGCGTTAGGCTATTCGAGACGATGACGGGTGATATATGAGGATGAAGGGTGAAGAGAAGAGATGAGGGGAAACCCGGTACCGGCACGTAGCCTTCTCCTTTCGAAAAGTACCTAGGGGACCAACGGTTTTACGTCCCATCCGAAAGGACGGTGTAACCTAGACAGTCATATAGGTTCCTCCACTAACCCGGACTGCCGAGCAGACGTCGAGGAGAACGGAGACATGTTTCAGGACAGAGCGTTCACCCACTCTCCCCCTGACCACGCCCGAGGTTGTAGGTTGTAGAGGTGACATAGTTACAGAATATGTTTAAGGGCTGGAAAGCAAAGGCAACTGGTAAATTGAAGTGTTTTATTACAGCGTTCCTCTTGAATATATTTTTCAACAATCTTCATAAAAAATTCTATACCTTATATTTTTGTCAATAAAAGTAAACACATACACGGGAAATATTATAATGTTGCGTTGTCCCAATCTATCTAACGTCAAGAAACGTGGGACTGGGATGTAAAGAATAAGATTACAATTAAGATTTTTAAAAAAAGCTGTTGAAACAGAAACGGCGATTATACCGTTCGTTATAACATCGGCAAATGAGCTGCCTAAACACTATTCTAAGAAATCTCCTGCAAGGCAGTGTTACACAACACAAACTACACGAGACGCAGAAGGCGATTCTAAATTCCTGTCGAAGAGTTCGCGGAATCTTTTGAGACCTCGGCAAAGCAGAGGCACCCTGAAGTGGTATTAATAACACCACACTCATACTAATCATACAGTCTGAACATATTGAATCGACATCGACGAATCTTCGAGGTGGATGGAGAATGGAGATTGTGCGCTTTTGAAAATGATACAGTCAAGTTTTAAGCGCATTTCTTATCACCGTACAAGTCTACCTTTGCAACTGTACCACAGATTATATTACACTTATGTATAACGATCTTTTATCTGTGGAATTATACTCTTATCAACGAAGTATATGTTAAACACGTTGACATGCGTCATTAAAATATGTAACTGAATATGTACTTGTTCTTGGGAGACGGTCAAGTGATAAGCATGAAACATAAAACATGGAACATTAAATGAAAGTGAAACTTGCAAAGATAACAATACGCGGTTACAGGCGTGGTTCTAGATCCAGAAATGTGGGACGGCTCAACTAGTCCGGTCAGGGGGGTGGAGGTCTGGGGGGGGAATGCCCCCAGAATTGCCCAACAGGGTGTTTTTTTAAAATAAATTTTCATGTGTTTTAGAAGGTGTATTTTTGACTGTGTGGAAATTCTGGAGATTTCAAGGAGGCATTTATGGGTATATTTGCCATCAAATTCCAACTCGCAACCTTCTCGTGGTTTGGCCCGTGATTAGGGGAGTTTTTCTCCCTGAAACTAATGGCGAGCTCTGGGTCGTCGTCGGGGAACTTTCCCCCGGGGAACTTTCCCCTTCCCCTTGACAACCTCCTCGACGGCGACGACAATGACAACACGGACGGATGATGACACAGACGGAGACGACCACGACGTGGGGGAACCCCTGCCCTCTTCATACGCTTGTGGCTGGTTCTGACCAGACAGGCCTGTCCACCCCTTGTCCCCCCGCGTCATCCCTTACGTTCCTCCCTCCGTCTCGATTAGACAAGTTGCATAAATATGAGACGTCAAGCAATATTCAATCCAATCTACTGGGCACAATATATAAATTCAGTACAAACAAGAAATATGTGGCTCAAAGAGTCAAAGCTAAGAAATTCTTTCAGCTTGCAAATTGGTTTAGAAAATTAAAAATTTTCTGCGTCATTTGTTGGGTTTGTCTACCGGAATTATCAACACTGTCAATAGAGGAATAGAATTTACAAGGTGAACTGTAAACACCGATCTTTATAGGTGAAAACTTATGGAAAACTGAATCTGGGTTTTCCATGAGCTGCCCGCTAGCTCGTACTCGCAGGAGATTACGAGCACGTCGGCTTCGTCACCACAGATAAGAAATTCACGCCAGCACCTTCAGGTCTGGATAGTTTGCGACGTTTGGCTGTCAAAGGGGAGGTATTATAGCGGGATCTTCAAGACGAAGGGAGGGACGTAAGGGATGACGCGGGGGGACAAGGAGTGGACAGGCCTGTGCTGGTCAGAACCAGCCACAAGCGTATGGGGATGGCAGGGGTTCCCCCACGTCGTGGTCTTCTTTGTCTGTGTCATCATCCGTCCGTGTTGTCATTGTCGTCACCGTCGGGGAGGTAGTCAAAGGAAGAGGGAAAGTTCCCCGACAACGACCCAGAGCTCGCCATTAGTTTCAGGGAGGAGAACTCCCCTAATCACGGGCCAAACCACGAGAAGGTTGCGAGTTGGAATTTGATGGCCCGCGGGATCTCGTGAAACACATTGATGATATGATAAAAAATAATTTGTAAGTTGACAGATAAACAATGAAACGTTCAACGCTTTCCATATATGACCAAAAAGACGTATTTAAAAGAATTAATATGAATTTGGAAACAATATCAGAGAATTCAAGGGCGGCCCGGGCCTGATCAGGCCACCTGTAAAACCGCGCCTGCTCCGGGTTGTATAGTGTTACGTCATTTCATAGCATCTGCAATTCTGCATGCAACGGTTTGTTATAAGTCAAGATGGCGATGCCTATGCGGACGTGACCCTCGACTTCATCAGCCTACGTTTAATTATGCACATAGTCAGCGTCTAGCCGCGATCGCTTGGCTGGTTCCAACTCGAATACCGAAGTTAAGCAATATCGGGCGTGGTCAGTTCAGAAGTCGAGTGGGTGATTGCGTTTCCCTGAGAATCTGCACACGCCAGAAGTGAAATATGCTACACCTTTCGTCCCCACATTCTGAAATAAAACGCGCTAAGAGTAATTTCTAATATTACAAAAGAAGTAAACAGTTATAAATGTATAATCCTTTGTTTTTTCCAATATCTTTCCTGTTAAAAAGTCTTATTTTTTTTAACTGTAATAAACGGATTTAAGTACACTAAATGCAAAAGTAAAAACGTAAAGTGTAACTAAATCAAACGCACCTCTTGGTTCGCGCTCTTATGGCGGGAGGTAGGGGATATGAGGGGAGTTGAGAGAAGTTGGCCGTCGCTAGTGTGGGTGGTCTGGTTCGTGAAGAACACTTTGCAGACGGCAGTAGACGAGGTATCACGCGTTCAGTGCATAGCAGCCATCTTGTAGGAGCAGCCATTATTAACACACAGAGGACAGGATGGATCTAAAGCAAATGTGCAACCGCTTCACTTGTGGCGCAAGCGTGATCTTGGTGTTGATCGTTGTTCGTAAGTAGGCTACATATTTTAACACTTTTCGCATGTAACTAGTTTGCCTTTTCAATTGTAGGCTCTACTCTACTGGCATCTCATGTTACATCTAGAACTTTTGGATAACGAACAGGCGCGTAGAAACGTTTTGAATGTCGGAGGGGGGGGGGGGGGGTGGAGCAAACATATTAGCAGATGTTCTGGGCGGTAGTTGGAGTCTGGGGCGAGGCCCCAGCCTTCGGAGGCCAAAATTTCACCATACTACAGGTATTTATTCATGTTTTAGCTGCACTCGGACTCTGTAAATGATTTCTACAGCAAATCTGCCATCAAAAACCTACAAAAATTAACGCCAAGTGGCCCTTTTTTAGTAAATTTCAACCTTATTATTTATGTAATGACGAAGCATACGGGCAAACATATTCGTTTTACCAAGGTGGGTGTCAAATTGTATAAGTGTACGTGCACGCATATTTACTGCGGAAATTCTGGGATTATTATAAAACTCACGTTTTAGTTTTGCCCCCCCGCCGGTTCCTACGCCACTGATAACTAAGGTCTTTTGAGTACTAAACATTATTGAGACGGCTCAATATCTAACTTGGTGAATGATTAAAAATTGAATGTTACCGATCCCACTTATTATTATTTAGTTCATTTTTTTGTGTGCAAAATGTGTAGGTCTATGCTGATTTGTTTTGTTGCCTCGTCGATCTTTGTATCTCCGTCAGACTTTAGTGGATGGTGTAATAGCTACACTAACTGTTGCCATCGTGGTTTAATTTAGATAAATCAGGATTTATAAGACTCTGGACTTTGCAGGAAGAGTCGGGATTGGCTAGGACCCATCCAAAACTGCAAGCCTAATGTAATGTATGACGTATTCGAATGTTGTGTTATGCGTCGGGCAGGATGAGCGAGCTCGGGGAGGTGCGCCACGCATAGTGATGTAAAATGCTCCAGCATTTTCTTTGGACAATATTCTCGAACACGAGCATTTTCAGAGCATGTTCTAAAAATTTAATATCTGCATAATAAACTGTCTTATCTGCACAATTAGATCATTTGGTACTTGTTCATTAATGGGACCTCACGAAAAGTGAAAAGTAGGTTAGTGGGTTTGGAGGGGGGGGGGGGGGGGAAGTGTCGTGGGAGAGCCTAGCTGACCACAGCAACGCACTTCATGCTCCCATCCCCCACCGAGCATTGAAGCTGTGCGGAGGATGCTCATGGGTGGGGGATGGGGAGCATGAAGTGCGTTGCTGTGGTCAGCTAGGCCCCCGCGCATCGCGCCCTCACCAACTCCAATAACCTACTTTCCTTTTCGGGAGGGGGGGGTCCCTATAATGAACAAGTACCAATCATATTTTCAATTTATTTAAAATGGCAGTGTACGTCATGTTACTTGAACTTTCCCTTAGGCTTCATCGATTGAAAAATTAAAAATTTTGAAGTGGCTAGGCGGAGGCCTACCACTTGGGAATTTAGGTTTTGGTCTAGGCTAATTGAAATTTGTTTGTAGCTTGGTGATTGTGTTTGGATGTAGGAAATTATGGAATAATAATTCAGACAGCTAACTATCCTGAAATAAAATAACAGTAGGCCTATGCAAAATTATTCTGGTAAATAAATTATAAACAAGTAGTAATTTTTTACCGGGGTATTAGGCCTATATTTAAGTATA
Source organism: Sweltsa coloradensis (assembly GCA_024449915.1). Lineage (NCBI taxonomy): Eukaryota > Metazoa > Arthropoda > Insecta > Plecoptera > Chloroperlidae > Sweltsa > Sweltsa coloradensis. The sequence goes on along the minus strand of JAMZAV010000238.1, from coordinate 1,152,474 downwards.
CAAATCATTTGACTATTCACTGTTAACACACATTATTGTGTGTGTACCTTGGCCTACTGTTGTGTTGAAGCCAAAGGCCTGAAGCTCACAATTCCTCTCAGCTTAGGCCTACTACAAAAAGTGAAGTGTTGCCGTAGCCTTAAACATTATTAAAAAGATGGGAAATGATATATATTTGAAGTTTCAAATATTTGTTAGCATTGAAGACTCTGGGAACCAAATGCTAGTAGTAGTAGTCTTCATCGCATTGGGTAACATTTCCCATGCGAGGCTATACCCATACCGAGCGTTAGCTCATAAAGGGTGACTCTTTGAGGTACACATTTTGGGGAACACTCGTATTGCCTAGTTATGGGCAGGTTGATAAGATAGGGGTTTAGTTAGGGAGCTGGTCTTTGTCGCCGGAAGTGTTTCGTATTTAGGGCTGGGAAGACACAAAGATTATATTTTATTCTAACACTGATGATTGAAATTAAAAGCCAGGGGATTGGGGTCGGAGCACTGCGCGAGGCATTTACACAATCTTGGTCCCTAATTATGAGGCGAGTTGGTTCCCCTGGACCCGTCTCTTCTTTGGAGGTGGTGGTGGAGAGAAGTCTCGACGTCTTGTAAATGTATTTGGGCGCTTCACGGGTGGCGAAGTGGCAGACGTGGCGGGAACAAAATGCTCAATTATGCTCTGAGCATATTATTTGGAGAATATACTCAACTCACATCTCTAGTCACGTAGCACATCCTTGATGACGTCGCGAGTCAGTGGTATCGGCATGACCACCAGTGGCGGATACAGGGTGGAGGCGACTACCCCACGATTCTCCAGTTTACATACATTGCATAGCCAATTATTACCATTGAATATGATGACATTTTACATTTTTAAACGTGTGTTTTGGCTTTAAAAGTTAAAATTTTGCAATTTTTCGCCCTCAACGATAAGAATTTCTTCCACAGTTGATCAAATTCCAACTCGCAACCTTCTCGTGGTTTGGCCCGTGATTAGGAGAGTTTTTCTCCCTGAAACTAATGGTGAGCTCTGGGTCGTCGTCGGGGAACTTTCCCCTTCCCTTTGACTACCTCCCCAACGGCGACGACAATGACAACACGGACGGACGATGACACAGACGAAGACGACCACGACGTGGGGGAACCCCTGCCCTCCCCATACGCTTGTGGCTGGTTCTGACCAGCACAGGCCTGTCCACCCCTTGTCCCCCCGCGTCATCCCTTACGTCCCTCCCTTTGTCTCGATTAGCCAAGTTGCATAAATATGAGACGTTAAGCAATATCCAATCAATGAACCTTAACCCCAGACCCAGTACTAGTTTTGCAAGGCCGGCATCCCTTCACCCAATTGTAAACTTCTAATTGGATACGCTACTGCTTCAAACGTTTGTTTCAGAAATTAAAGTATAATAACAATATAAAAGCCAATCATCAAAATTAACTATTAAGTTATTTTACATTTTAAAACGTGTTTTAATGCTTTTAAAAATTGCAAAATTACAATTTTTCACCTTCAGCGAAAAAAAAAAAAATGAAACTTTTACTGCAGCACATCCCCGTACTAGTTTTGCAAGACAGACCCCCCTCTTCCCCCTTCCCCCTTCCCCCAACAGCCAATTGTTAATTCCTGGATACGTTATACTGATTGTTTTATTTGTTTCATGGCTGTGAATGCTGTGAGATATATATATAATATTTTATAGAATTGATTGATTTGATTGGATATTGCTTAACGTCTCATATTTATGCAACTTGGCTAATCGAGACGAAGGGAGGAACGTTAGGGATGACGCGGGGGGACAAGGGGTGGACAGGCCTGTGCTGGTCAGAACCAGCCACAAGCGTATGGGGAGGGCAGGGGGTTCCCCCCGTCGTGGTCGTCTCAGTCTGTGTCATCATCCGTCCGAGTTGTCATTGTCGTCGCCGTCGGGGAGGTAGTCAAAGGGAAGGGGAAAGTTCCCCGACGACGACCCAGAGCACGCCATTAGTTTCAGGGAGAAAAACTCCCCTAATCACGGGCCAAACCACGAGATGGTTGCGAGTTGGAATTTGATGTTGAGCCAAGCTTTTCATTCTTTCTCTGTAGTTACGCATTGAAAAGAAGTAAGATCATTTCGCCTGTTGACGTGCGCCAAGCCAACCATTTTGGTGGTAAAAAAAGTACAAATTTTAAATTCATAATCATAAAAAAAAATTGCTTGGCCATTGAATTTGGTTCATTCCGAGAACTCTAAAAAGTCAATGGCCAAGCATTTTTTATGATTTTGAGTTTAAAAGTTTTACTTTTTTACCACAAAAATGGTTGGCCTTGGCACTCGTCAACAGGCGAAAATGATCTTACTTCTTTTCAATGCGAAATTAGGGAGAAGGAATTAAAAGCTTGGCTCAACTTCTATATCTCACAGCATTCACAGCCGAAGACTTTTGAAGGAGAGTGGCTGCCGTTTTTACAAATTTTTTTATTTGTAAGGGATATTTCATCTTTTTGCTGTTTGTTTCCTATCAAGGCGTGAATGATGGGCTTTGAATGATCACATTTTTTTCAAGGAGTCGATTCTTTCAAAAGTGGGTTGCTGTGTCTGATATTGGCGGTTTGTATGAAGTTGGACTTGGACACCGCTCATAGTGTCGAATTTCTGACTTCTGTTGAGTTGTGCGCAGCTCTCTCTCTCTCTCTCTCTCTCTCTCTCTCTCTCTCTCTCTCTCTCTCTCTCTCGCTGCTTTGATTTGATGTATACCGATAAAGTGTATTCCACGTTTGAAACTTCTCAGTTGTAATGTTTTCTTTGAACAATTACATTTTTGAAGAAGTTCAGAGTTGTTTTTTCACATTTTTGGGCCCACGGTCCCCCCAAATTTAGCCCCTAGTGTTTTGGACGCTAGATATTTATAATGGTTAAGAGCATGTTTTATTTCAAGTTTGTACAAATTACCACGCCTTAGTAATTACGTGTTTTGATTATTATCCAAAATTTTGATTTTCTCCGGTCCCTGTTACCCGATTTTGGTTTTGAAAGCAAAAGCACTGCGTCTGAGGTACATCTAAGTGTGGTCCAAGTTTCATAGTTCTAAGATATACCGTTTTCTCTGTAGGCTCTTATAACTTTCCGCCAGAATTAACCCCCCACCCACCCACCTAACTAGCCAGCCAGCCGGAAGGATTTCAACGATGTTGAGACACATTTTTAACTCAGAACGGGTTATCGGATCGGGGTGATGGAAAATATTTTTCTGAAATAACGTTTGATGTACGTTTTTTTTCGTCCACCAGTTCAAAACTTTTATTTGTACCTTGTGACAAAAAAGTCGCACATCAGACGTTAGTTCAGAAAACTATTTTCCTTTGTACTCAGTACGGAGACAAAGGTGTGTTGAAACAATAACAAAAATATCATAGCTTAAAATTAAGTATTGCACTTAGAACCAACATTTTGTTATTGACCCAAAATTTGCATATAATAGCCAAAATGGAGCTTTTGTCCCATAAAAAAAATATATGTTTTTTCCTTTCTTTTTTTATTTAAGTTCCTCTTTCATTCAACTAACTTTCATGCATTTTCCATTAACTTTCAAAATATTGGTAAGAGTGCTCTGGAATAGCCTAAAGCCGAAGCGTATGGCTTTACAGTTTAGGATGCCCAGACGTCCCGCATTTGGCGGGACGTGTGTCCCGTGTCCCGCCACTCTTCCCGGCGGGACGCACTTTTGTCCCGCTTTTTATGAAAATACAAAAGCTCAGCAATTAAGAAATTTTCACGGTGGTATCACATTTTTCACTTTAGTTGTGTTTAAGAAGACAACTTAGTCGTACTACACATTTTGTGGTACAGAAAGAAATATGTCGCACTATTTTTTTTCGTTAAGGAATGCAGGGATATAGGCTAAATATTCCCATCCGTCAACGCGACCACCAGAAGCGTATGCAAAGTGGCCTAGTATATAAGTAGGGGGGAAATCACCCTACTTTCTCCTTCACCCCCTACTTTTTTCTTGTGACCCCCTACTTCAGAATTTTAAACATCAGTTCGCCGTCCTTCACCACTTGAGAGTGAAAACTATTTGCAGTCAGACATACTGGGTGCGATGACTTAATAAGTTTTGCAGAGAAGCATGCAGAAGCCAAAAAAACTCATGAGCTCATCATTCCTATCATCCAACACAGGGTCCTATCAAAACTCCTTTCACCACCGAGCCTCGCGGATTTGGAACTCTCTCCCTACTGAAATTAAAAACTTGACTGGTAGTGAATTCAACAGGGCTATATGTAGAACTTTTAAGTAGGGTCAACATGAACCTTCTTCTTCATCCACCATACTGGCAAACCATAACTTGACAGCGTTGTAGTAAAAGGCGTGGCACTGGAGAGTTTTAGGATGTGTGCTACCGCAATTATATTATATAAATTGTAATTATGCTTATTTCTTAACTAATACTATAAATTTTAATCATGTTTTTCTTTTATATCTGATCATTTTCATTAAGTATTATTCTTATTTTATTACTCATATCAATATAATCATTGTATTTCACTTTTATCAAACCAGTTTCATAAATTTGTTTATTATTACTTGACTGATATCAATTCAAATCGATTCAATGTATTTTGATAATCTTATCATTTTCGTCAAAAGACATGCTATCTTAAATGTAAGTTTGTTATTTTAATTTTAGTTTCATTTACGATGGATGTAGGACACAAATGTGTAAGGACTTCAGGTTCGCTTCCTGCATCCACTTCATATTGTTAAACTGATACATATTATGTAATGTTTTTACTTTTGAATAAATAATAATAATCCCTCCCCCTCTCCATTCGAAGAAGAGTTTCTAAGCGCCTGTAAATACCCTCCCTAATACTCGTTAGTCACATGAAGAGGCACATGAAATTGCTCTGCTTCCCACGAGAAACTAAAACTTGTACATTGTTTCATATCGCCTTACATGTTTCTGTTTGTGATTGCTTCTAGCGATGGGGGGTCTCTTTCTTCTGACGCAACCTGGTAGTGATGATCTTCGTCATCCGAACTTGTTCGTGACCGCTGCCCTGACAGCCGATGCCTCCGACCCCGCGGACAAAGTGACGACAACCGACACCACCCCCGAGAATTCTACGACTCCATACGTAAGCAAACTGGTTGATGAAAACTGGGAAAATACAACTTATAAGAAATCTGACTGTTACGAAATGGGCGAGAAAAATTCCGAAGACAAACAAACGTATTTTTGCATTATTAAATCGTACGGGGCAGGGAAGGATGAATGCGATCATATCTTCTGTCAATTCCTCGATATGTGCGTTGCTTTGATTTTGGATATTGTGATATGTGTTATCTATATGTGGTACTTTAAGATGGATTATGAAACTGCTTCAACTGCCGCCATCATCTGTGACATAGTGTGTCTTAGTATTCTGGCCTTGATATCGGTGTTAATTTACACTTTTTATGGGTTTAAGTTTGAAGTTGTGGTCATGTAAAGCGGTTTTGTATCAGTGGGAAATAGGGCACTGATTGCAACCAGATTAGTGAATACTTATCGTTGAACAGTGTTGCACTAGAAACATTACCTGTTTGATGGCAGTGGGCAGGTTGTGCTGTTGTTATCATTTAAAGTGGTGTTGTATCACTATCAGTGAAATTGGGCACTGATTGCAAGCCAATCAGTTTACCATCGTTGACAGTGTTGCCTATAACATTACGTTTGATGGGATGTGGGCTGGTGGGCAGGTTGTGTTGTTGTGACCATTTAAATTTTAAAGTGTTTTTTATCAGTGAAATGGGATCTGATTGCACTACAGATCAGTGTATATGCATCATTGAACATTGTTGGCACTATAAACATTTACCTTTTGATGGCTGTAGGCAGTGTTGTGCTGATTGGACCATTTAAATTTTAAAGTGTTTTTTATCCAGTGAAATTGGGCACAGATTGTACCAGATCAGTGTGGTACCCATCGTTTTAACGTGTTGCAACTATAAAGCTATCCTTTTGATCGGAATGGGGGCAGTTGGCAGGGGCAGGTTGTGTTATGGTAAACATTACCACGTTAAAAGTGTTGCACTATAAACATTACCTGTTTGATGGCAGGTGGGCAGGGGCTAGAGGGGCTGTAACCCCGGCCTGGCTCTAGGATGGCCTTATTCAATTACACCTTCATGCAATAGTTAAAAGTATTCTTTTGAAGCAGGCACACGGCAAATATGTTCTTTTTAATTAAAATTGTTTTGTACTTGAACGCACCAGAGTTAGCATTCAAGAGTAACGGTTGAATTTCGTGGTAAATGTTTTAGTGACTTTCTAAAATACCCGCGAAGAAAAAGATGGAAATTTTCAATATCGTCTACTCTACAAATAAATCGTAATGAACACGACACATTTTAAGAAAACTTCTTTTTTATGAGTTCCTAAAACAATTTGCATATTCAACTGATAAAAAGTAAGTGAAACATCAACCTTCAATGCTAGAGATGAAAATTTAATCGTGTTCAATCAATTGACAATATTATTTTCCGCGTGCACCCTCTCCAAAATGGGTATAGTGAAATAGCACCGTGCCTATATATCAAGCATTTTATATTTATTTAGAAGACAACATATCAGAATACTATGAAGCTTCGCAAACGCTTTTTCAGGCGCGTTGTTGGATGAGCGTAATTGTTTAAAAACGAAAAAAAGCGTAAAATTGCGATTTTCATAAGAAATAATTATTTGATTGCGCTCAAATTTCACACGTATATATTAATTCATAAAATTAAGGTTCTGTGAAAAATCATCGCAATCGGATAAAGCAAGTAGATGTTATAAGTCGAAGAAATGTTTTAAAAATCGAAAAGAATCGTAAAATTGCGATTTTCATGAGAAATAATTTTTCGATTGCGCTCAAAAACGTGCCATTCTAAGTTCAGAGATTTCGAAGGCCTTCACAAAATTTTATCGCAATTGGAGTATTGATTTAGCCGGAATCGTGTTAACAAACAGCCAAAAATACAAAAAAAGAAAGAAAAAAACATTCCGGATTGTTTTCAACAGTGTAGTGAAATGGAATCTTCGCTTCGCTCATCCAATTATAGAATCTAGTTATATTACGAAGCATCATTATTTATTTTATGATTTGGAAACTCCACTTATGAAATTCTTTAATAAAGCAATCCCACATTAAGGTTCAAAGATAATTTCTCACATTGAAAAATTTTATTGAATTATTTTTTGTAAGTTTTGATTATTTCTCAGAATAATTAGGTGCTTTCTCTATAAAATCAATTGCAGTAAGGAGCTGCCGCTTAGTATGTAATCGCCTCCGTAACAAGTAAAAAAAATATTTAGTTTCATAGAGAAGTGTACTGTATAAGCCTCACAGAATAAATCCCCTGCCTGAAAATCTTTGAATACTGCCCTGCAAGGTTGAAAAAGTATGTTGAATGAATGTGGAGCGTTTTTTCTAAACACATTAAGTCCAAGTTGGTAAATTAGGAGTACAACAACGAAAACTGATTACTCCATATTCGCAATTAATAATTTTTGGATGAGCGAAGCGAAGATTCCATTTCACTACACTGGAGAAAAAAATCCGGAATGTTTTTTTTCTTTCTTTCGTATTTTTGTCTGTTCGTTAACACGATTCCGGCTAAACCGATACTCCAATTGCAATGAAATTTTCTGGAGGCTTTCGAAATCTCTGAACTTAGAACTGCCACGTTTTTGAGCGCAATCGAAAAATTATTTCTCGTGAAAATCGCAATTTTACGATTTTTTTCGATTTTTAAAACATTTCTTCGACTTATAACACCTACATGCTTTATCCGACTGTAATGATTTTTTCACCGAACCTTAATTTTATAAATTAGTGTATTATTTTGAAATTTGAGCGCAATCGAAAAATTATTTCTCTTCAAAATCGCAATTTTACGCTTTTTTCGTTTTTAAAAATTTACGCTCAACCAACAACGACCATGAAAAGCATTGCGAAGCTTCCTAGTTAGTTGTTAATATTCCTAGTTTGTTGTTTTTTATAGTGGCTTAATACTCTTCCCCTCCCCCCTCTGCCCCGAAACCAATATCAAAACAAAATATCCATGTAATTATTGCACCCAGTTCCATTTCGTTTAAAGCCAAACATAAATGGGGGCTAACTTCTATTCTTCCTAACTAAGTTTTGCTGGCATGAATTTATTGCACCCTAAATCCACCATTTTGCCCTCATTTAAATTGTTTACCTTCTCCCAAACCAAACCAAAAATAATGGGGGGGGGGGGGACTGATTTAATAGTAGCGCTCCTCATTCCGCGAAATACAGTTGTTAGAATGTATTTATTGCACCCGAAATGCACCATTTTAAACCCCTATTTTACAAGTTTCTTCCCCCTCCCAAATATGGTGTTAAACAAAAAAATGACCATTAAATAAGCTGCCCCTCTTTACTATTTTAGGGTTTAACACGAAATGAAAGGGGGAGTAAATATGACAAATAGGGGTGCAAAATGGTGTATTTTGGATTTTGATGTGTGGTTTGGGGAAGGGGGGGGGGGGAGAGGCAACTTCATTCACCCCTATAATAATAATTACTTTCATTCATTTTTACACGATTATGTAAATTTCAAACCGTTGTGACTAAAATTGTCTGTAATCCTGGTTATATTAAGTTTTGGAAGAAAATACTTTTAAACATCTAATTGTGGATAAAAATATGAAAAACAACGCCATCTCTTACCAATTTGTTTTGCTTCGTCGACTTATGTTATTATTGAAAATGCTCCACAAATATAGTGCAAATGCCCATACTTTGGGGTAAATTTTTTGTCCCTGTAAAAAAAAACTAAAATAATCAGTGTACCTTAGATTTAATATTTTTCAATTGTATGTAATTGATGTATGAACAAAATCAATAAAAATGCAAACGCATTTTGGAGTTTAATAAATAATTGTATACACAGCAAACTTCCTATACAACCTCACATAAATATAGTGACAAATTCTTAATGTAATTTTAAAGAGAAAACCAAGTAAAATCTCGTGTCACAGATAATATTTTAACATTTATTTTCTCTTGTAAATGTAGCTGCTTCTAAGAAGTGAGCCGTGTACGGGTGACTACGACGAGAAACGAGGATGTGGTTGGTTGGTAAGAATCAAAATCTTGATGCTGCTATTGGCGATGACAAACCCCAACCACAATGAATGTGATTAACTTATGTTTTGAGTTGTAAAAATACAACTGTCTCTCTTTCTCTCATTTTCTCCCTCTTTTTCCCCCCTCCCCCCCACTCTTGATATTATTACCAAACACCCAGTAAAATCTGGTCCTCTTTTAAGTAAAAATATCTATTCCAGGCTGTTTAAAATCGGAGTAATTTGTCAAAATTTTGCAAGAAACTACAAAACTGCAATTCTGGAAATGTGCATCATTTGCCACAAAATGATTCACAATTACTTTAATTTGTTGCCTAGTATTTTTCATACAAGCACCTAGCTGTAGCTAGACTGAACAGAAATTTATTATGACTGTGTGATGAAACTACTTCCAAAGTAACCTGCATATTAGATGGCATCTGCCAGGAAGGTTTATCATAATGACCGCAATTTTTAGAAGACACATTGTATTTACAGCTGATGAAAAACTTGTGACAAAGTAAGGTAGGCCCTGGGCGTGCAGAACTTTCACACAACAATAACCAATTTATAAATATTTAAATTGGAAGCATGCAGTATTTTTGTTTTTATTTTGGTCTTCTCAATATGGCGTCACCCTTTTAACAACCCTTCTGTTGGACAAATAAACCAAGCCATCACCACTCCTCATGCCCTTCTCCCTAAATCTCTATCACAAATTTAAATTTACCAACCACTTGAATCCCAACTGATATCAACCGTATATTTGGAATACTCAATTAATAACCGATTGATATCACTTGATTTGGAAATGTTACCAATTGAGAAGAGTTGACGAACGTAAAGTGATGTGATTTGTTGAACAATTTGGTCAAATGATATATTTGCAAACTGTCAATTGATGTGAAATGATAGCAATTGAAAATATTTCGAAATCAATTGATATCATTTACAGACCAAAGTAATATAATTTAAAATTTTAATTGTCAATCAAGTGAAAGTTCCAAATATTAGTTGATATCAATTGGTCATTGTCAATTGATAGTCAATTTAAAGTTTTACTAGGGATGTACCAATGCAACAGAAAAACTCTGCGAGAGAAGTCCCTCAGGGACCGAATCTGTAACTATTTCACCCCGGGTTAAGCGGTGTTGAGGGGTCGCTGAGGCTGGCGCGGAGACGAGTTTAGGCGCTCAGCTTTCTGTTTTTTTTTCGGGTAAACGGTTTATAACACCGTTATCAAATTTCACACTAAAGTTAATAAAGAATAAGTCTATGCTATCCAGTACGCGTATTCCCAAATTAATTCGTTGATTTTTAATTAAAAATTAGTGAAATCACCGAAATGTACTCCATTTTGGTCAAATTCGGGAATTTATTCCAAGTGTACAGTTTTTTTAAACTCAAATTTGCATACTAGATATCAACGTTTTAACCAATGTGAACGTTCATCTTAGTTTGGTTTTATCGTAAGATAAACGGTTTGGTGGGAATTTCCAGGATTGGAATCGTTTTGGATTTCCCATTTTTTTCACGTTTTGGACTTTTGTCTCGCAATGGATCTTTAAGGCTTATTTTATACAACCAATTGCGGATATCATTATAAAATGACTTTATTAACATGCATGCAAAATTTGGTAATGATATTACCAACCGTTCAGCAGAAATCATTAACACCTGAGTGCGCGCATTTGAGTTGGGCCAAGCTCAGCGTCTCCTCTTAAGGGTTGGAGGTAAAAAGTGTATTCCTGTACAGTGTCTGGATATAGAACAAAGAAACACTGTTGCCTCTTGCAGACTGGTGAATGGTTCGGGCTAGCACGGGGAAAAGTGTTGCGGGTAAGGGGTTAAGAGTTAACTCCAAGGGTAAAATAGTTACGGGAATTCGGCCCCTTTTGAAATTTGGGTTGGCCCCTGGTGGGCCCCTTGTGGGCGAAGTTCACAGAAAGACATTCCTAACCCTGGTAAACCAATAATGTGTCGACGTAAACTTGATACATGTGAACAACGCCTCTGATTGATTGAACGGAAACATGACCATCTTATGGTGCCAGATGTTTTTGGAGAAGTGGAAGAAATTTTTCCGGAATAACATCAATTTTTCTTAGCTTGTACAAATTGCTATTCTATTATCTCATTAGTTAAAAACAAATGCAACTGCTGAGAATGGTGCATTTCCTGACACCTTGCGCCCAGTGGAATACAAGGTAAACAATACCAAATATTTATTTACTTTCATTGAAATTATGTGTATTTCTGTTATGATTAGCTAGCAACTATACGAAATAAATTACTCAAGGGGGAATCCATAGGCCTTATTATGATTTCTACAGAATGCAGTAAGTACGTCTTAAAAGTTAGTAGAATGAAAAATAAAGCTTAAAAGAGCAGATTGTTTTTAGAATTTTTTTGACGGGTTTTAACCTTTAGAATTAACTAATAAATTCAAATTGACCGAATCAATCCATCAAGCTCAAAATTGTAATTTGTTTAGCGGTTTTTTTGTACTTTGTTTCTACACTTCTTTATCTACAACCAAAAAATATAAGGATTGATGTTTTTTAATAGTTTCTTGAGTTTTTTTTCGCCTGCCGGTACAATTTCAAATTGTGTACCGTTTAACGAAAAAAAATTGTCCAACGCCAGAAACTACAGACAACCAGTTTCCCTTATATTTAGGTTGGAGATCAAGGAGTATAGAAACAATGTACGAAACACCAATTCTCAAAATTCAATTTTGAACTAGATGGGTTGATTCGGGCGATTAAATACAATAATTGTTGATTCCGAGGTTATGTCCCGTCAAAAAAATGTTTAAATAAATAATCTGCTCTTTTATTAGGTACCTCTTTTATTCTACTTACTTTTCAGACGGTTTTACTGCATTCTTTAGAATTAATCATATTTAGGTCTCGGGATTCCCCCGAATTCGAATCCAGCCACCAGCAATCCTGACTGTAAGTTTTCCGAGGTTTTCTTCAGTCGTTATGGCGAATGCAAGGGATCCCATGCTTTCTCTGAAAACGAGAGCTTAAAGGTCATAATAATAATAATTTTTGTGCGAAATCTGCCCAGTGTGCAATTCATGCCCATCTTCAGGTGTCTATAACGTAGGTATATTGCGGATAGGACAATTATGAAAGGGACGTCCGAGGGCTGTTTAAGAGGACTCAATCCCTTCCATTCAAATTAACGACTGAAGAAAACCTCAGTCAGGATTGCCGGTCTCAACGGGATTTGAACCCGGGACCTCCCGAATGAGTCGCGCGCTTAACGCTCGAGCCAACACTGTCAGTAATCTAAAAGGTCATGAACTTTTCTTGGTTGAAGTGGTGTCAACAACGCTAGGCAGCTAGGTTGAAGGAGTATTGTACGTGCTTGTTGTCGGCGCACGTCAACTTCTATGTAACCTAAGCTAAGCTCGACGCTTTCATGTGACCAAGCTCATGCACCAACGGATTTAAGAACAATGAAGCCCAAGTAACCCAACAACATCACCATGAACGAAGTTCGACCGATAGTTTTGGCTCTTATTTGGGAATTGTCCTGGGAGTCTATTTACTATTGACTAGGAAAACGCTAAAGTCCCGCCGCGTTGATAGATGAGCTTTTTTTAAGTTTTTAGTTTGCGTATGATATCTTTACTTTTACAAGTGTTTTGCTTTACTGCCTATGCATTGTAGATGATTGTTGCCAAGTTTCTATTGTTAGGCCCTAGGCCTACTTGTCAAATGTTATTATTTACCGTAAAAAACTTACATTAAAATCTTTATTTCTATGGATTCTGGCTAACTTTTCCAACTTTTTCTTTCAAAGGTACTACATCACCATAACCTTAATGTCCATGTATAATATGAACGTTGTAGCCCCACCCATTTGGTCATAATCGGCCCAAATGGCACGAAAATATCGCACTAAACCGTAAAAAACTTATATTAAAAGCTTTATTTTATGGATTCTGGGTAACTTTTCCAACTTTTTCTTTCAAAAGGTACAAAATCACCATTACCTTAATGTCCATGTATAATATGAACATTGTAGCCCCACCCGTTTGGTCAGAATCGGCCCAAATGTCACGAAAATATCGCACTAAAAATTGAAAAAAATCGTAAAAGTACGATATTCATGAGAAATATTTCTTCGATTGTACCGAAAAACAATACACCTCTAAGTTCAGAGATTTCGAAGGTCCCCTCAAATTTTCATCAAGATCGCTTGTGTCGTTTGCCCGGAATCCTGCTATCAAACTGACTAAAATACAAACAAAAAAAAACAAAAAACAAAAACAAAAAAACATTGGAGCTAAATTTTTTGGGGGGTCAGTGAAATTGAAGTCTTCGCTTCGCACATCCAACAACAGAGTTGTCTAGATTCAAATTCGGCTATGTCCATCAGCGAAAAAATACAAGTTGTTTCCCATACCAACCTAAATATTAGGACTTGGTTAGTTTTGAACCCAAACTGAATAGCAAGGTCACATCTTACATAGTCAAATGGCTGGTTTTGAATCTCACATTCATTTGTTTCGTCTAGGAACGAATATGTACAGCGAGCCAGCGGTTTAGCCGAGCTCGTTTAACCGGTTCCCACTCAACACTGAAATTAAGCAGAATCGGGCGTGGTCATGGGTAGAGTGGGTGACCGCTCTGTCCTGAAACTCACGTATACCGCTGGTTAGAGCAGATGGTGGGTTCGAAAGGTAGTGTAACGGCTTCGTTGTCCTCGATGTCTGCTCGGCAGTCCGGGTTAGTGGAGGAACCTCTATGACTGTCAAGGTTACACCGTCCTTTCGGATGGGACGTTAAGCCGTTAGTCCCCTTGGTACTTTTCGAAAGGAGTAGGCTACGTGCCGGTACCGAGTTTCCCCTCCTCCCTTCTGAACATACTTCATCCTCATCCATCACCACTCATCGTCTCGATTAGCCAAAGTGCATAAATATGAGACGTTAAGCAATATCCAATCAATCAATCAATATGTACAGCAAAATGAAAATAATTACAGTTTTTTTGTTTTCACTTATGGACATGGCCGATTTTGAATCAACATCGACAACTTTATTGAGAAGAACAAGTGAGAAGTGCCACCTCGAATTTTCATCATACCAAATTAAATCGTAATTACTTACATTTGTTGTATGTAGTTGTTCATTACTTTGGAAACATTGGCAGACGGCAGGGCTCGAATTTTAAAATATTTATATTTATTTAATTTACAAGTAAAAGTTTACAAGTAAATTTGCTAGTCCGAAATTAAAAACACTAGTCCGTACTCCAAACCACTACTAGTACTACTTTAACTTAAACACGTAATTTCGTAATAATAATTAATTACGTTATATTTGGCACCCTTTACAAATGGACCGTGTTTATCTCCTACGTGAGATATCTCACAAACAGAACAAAACATCGAATTTAGTTGTTGGTCAAAACGTAGCCACGTGTGTTCTGTTAGCCAGCGTTCTTGAAAAAAAGGCGCACACGATTCTTCTCGTATTTTGCATTGTCTGCAGTAGGATTAGGTTTCTGTTTCTTGTTTGGGTTTTCAACTCCTTGCAAATACCGCCACATATTTGTTGACCGCGTAGTTTGAAACGTAATGTACGCAATTTATGTTACGGCTCACCAAAAAAACCGGGCGAGTCATTTCCAAAAGTTACTCGCCCGCGCAACAATACACTCGCCTCGGGCGACCGGGCGAGCGTTAAATTCGAGCCCTGGCAGACTGTATTAAATATGTTAAATGTGTAATTGTTGCCAATACACAGCTTATAAGCAAAGTTTGTATAGCCTCTCACTAAAGTTGTCACTGTCACTGTCGCTGTCGCTTAGTTAATAGACTCCCAGGGCTCAAATCCCGTCGAGACCGGCAATCCTGACTGAAGGTTTTTCCGAGGTTTTCCTCAGTCGTTAATGCGAATACAAGGGATTGAGTCCTCTTAAACAGCCCTAGGACATCTCTTCACAATCACAATTATCCAAAGTCCAAAATAACTACGTAGACACTTGAAGAAGGGCATGAATTGCACCCTGGGCAGGCTTCCCACGAAAAATATTATTATGAACGTATAGCTCCTACTCACTATCGTCTGCAAGGTATGTTAACAGCACATCATCCTCCGTATTGAATATGATATTCGGCTAGGGACCGGATTTATATTCCCAAGAAAACACCAAAATATTCGCATTTATATTATATTCCCGTAAAAATTCGAAAATATTCCACTGTATTCCTTAACATATTTTATTGTCGTAATGGGTCATGGGGTCATGGGTAAGTGGGATTAGTTGGAAATATAGATTGTTTGGAATTACAAAGATGTTTATTATAGCATGATATGTAGAGTCTTTACAAATCGTGGTTGTTTTTGTGTTGCTTAGAATTAATACGCGATTAGAAAATGGGGTTAGAAATCGCAATATTCTTCAGTCTCACTGACCGAACTTTGTCCTGATGTTACCACTGGACACTGGGTTGGTATTTCTTTTCTTTGACATACAGAATGGTAAAAGAATGTTTATATTCCATTTCTTATAAACAACAAAATTGAGAAGAACTTTTTCAGAATGTGTAATTTTAGAAACAACATAAGTCCAAAAAGTAAGTTCTGAGATAATCAAATAAAACCTTCTAGATTCTCTTAACATGTCATAAATGAATATTTTCTTTTCCCTGATCATTAGTATGTATTAAACAATTATAAAAAATTAAAAAAAATTGGTGAAGAATTTATATTCACCTGTATATTTCATTTAAAAACTAAAAAATTATGTTGTTTCTAAAATTATATTTATTTTTTTTTTGAAAATGAAGGTGATTTGTCAGGTAGTTAATGAATAACACAATGGTTATTATCTAAAAACTTTTTTTAAAATTATATGGTATGTTTGGCACAAGTTAGAAATGGTTTAAATTAAAATTTAAATTTTTTTAATGCAAAAGTTAGGTGTTTCTAAAATTATAATTAAATTTTGGGAAATGAGGGTGATTTGTCAGATATTTAATGAATAACAAAACGCTTATTACAAAAAAACTTTTTATTTATAAGGCATATATTGCACAAGTTGGTAATGGTTTGTTCTAGTTTTTGAGTAATAGGCTTAATATGCCGTTGATTCAATCAAGATCGTTGTCCCGTTCAATAATTAAGTTCGCAGCTGATGACACAAGTCAACACTGCCTTTGAAATTGGTTACACAATGCATACACCGCCTTTAAAAATGACTGACATGAAAATATTGAAAAGTAATTTTAGAAACTACAAAGTCATTGACTTATGTTGTTTCTAAAATTACTTTTCAAAAATGAACTATTGAGACCCTATCGAAAAATGATGGTGGATGAAAATTATGTTGTTTCTATACAGAACTGTCCGTAAGGTCGATCTAAATATGAAAAAAATAAAACCGGAAATCGAAAAAATGGACTTATGTTGTTTCTAAAATTACACATTCCTATATATTCTATGTATTCTCTCCAAATACGCTAAATGTAATGAAATATTCTCAAAGGTGTGTCCAAATATTCTGTAACATATACCAAATAAAGCTAGATATTACCTCACACAAGTTTTCATTTTTGGTATCACAAAGTCATAACATAATACAAATTTCACAAAGTTGCATAGAATACATACAAAAAATGCAAATTCAGTCCCTATTTCAAATCACTGGGAGGTCATAGATGCCAAAGAAAATATGCCAAAGAGAAAAATTAAAGATGTAATACAAAGTAATTAAAAGTCATTCAAATTCAATTTGTCAAACAACCTATGACAGCTGCCAGTGCTTTGGCGCTGGCATAACATAATGATTTTATTTGGATGAGCGAGACGAAGACTTCAATTTCACCGACCCCCCCAAAAAAATTTAGATCTGGTGTTTTTTGTATGTTTTTTTTTGTTTGTTTGTATTTTTGTCTGTTTGTTCGCTCTCTACCGGGCAAACGGCATATGCGATCTTGATGAAAATTGGAGGGGACCTTTGAAATCTCTGAACTTAGACCTGCCACGTTTTTGGGTACAATCGAAGAAAAATTTCTCAAGAATATCGTACTTTTACGATTTTTTTCGATTTTTAATGCGATATTTTCGTGATATTTGGGCCGATTCTGACCAAACGGGTGGGGCTACAAAGTTCATATTTCACATGGACATTAAGGTAATGGTGATGTATTGCCTTTTGAAAGAAAATGTTGAAAAATTTAGGCAGAATCCATAGAAATAAAGGTTTTAATATGAGTTTTATGAGGTGTATGATAACAATTAACAAGTAACAATAGAAATTTGACAACAATCACAGCTAAAATGCGTTCAAAAAGAACTTGCAAAAGTAAAGAGATCCCACGCAAACTAAAAACCTAAAAAAAAGCTCATCCATCAACGCGACTAAAAATAGCGTTTGCGAAGTTTCCTAGTTATAAATTAATGTTCTTGGTTTATGTTTAATTAACTGTTAATTATAATCATATCCAGGGCTTCACTGAATCAAATTAATAAATCAAGAACTGCCAGTCTCTTCTGTTTCGCCACACCGTCCACAATCCACTAGGTTGTAATCAGCAACACTTTTTCTGTGACTTTGAGTTTAGGTGTATGACTAATTGTGCCCGGTCGGGTCGGCATCGTTATCATTGTAGTTGTTCAGACCAGCTCCCTCCCTCGACCTTTACCCTACCTCTCTACCCCCTCTCTAGCCTCTTCGTTCGGCTGGCAGTAAGTGTACAGTGTTGGTACTGATACGACGTGTTTGTGACTAGTGAGAGTGCGACTGTGTACCATCGGGCCACCCCGCCACCTGCAGAGTACCGCCACTCTTCTGTCACCCCGAGGAAACTACGAGAAAGCCCATAGAGGTATCGTTATGACAACATAGGTAGGCCACTTCTGACGATGTTATTTTTTTACTCCTCATTAATAATCTGTATTTTAAAGTTGTGTAATCTTACTAATATAATCTTTATAATTATTATTTCCGTATATTCATTATGATTCATAACATTTAACAATGCTATGGATGAATGCGCGAGCTGCGGAACTATGATCCATTTTGGACATTTGCACCCTCATTAGATTAATGTAAAATACAACAATAATAAAATATACCTAACGAAGAAACCGGCAATGTAAAATGCGTAACGTACATATTATCGAATCTAAAGTAACATTCTCTTGGCAGCTCTCTCGAACCTATACAGAGAGCGATAAGAGTAAGAGCAAATTTTATTTGTATTTTAGTTTACATTACATTTGGATGCAGTTTATCTAATTGCATTATCTTAATATGACATTGTGATGTAATCATAAGAGTGTAGGTTAATGTAAACCTTGTTATGTTGTTAACAGAAGCAACAGCTTGAGCGTGGAGCAACATAACATGCAACTACTAGACTTATAGACTATAAAAAAATTGTGAGGATAAACTTAAATGAAGAACTGATCCGGCTCGTTCGATTGATTTATCTCGAAAATACTTAATTAATTAATATCGAGCCCTATTTCCAACTAAGGTAGGGGGTGGGAGGTTCCCACCACATTCTTGGCTCCCCGGGCTTATCGAAGCCGGCTAGCCACGCCTGACGCTTTTCCCACATCATCTTTTTCTTCCTCTGCATCATCTACTTCACTTTCTTCCTCTTCACTGTCTTCTTCCTCAGGGACCTCCACCAGTTTTTGCCATATTTTTCGTTCTTCTCAACATCTTTACTGGTTAATCCTTTCCCAAGCTGCATTTCTCCTCTTCAAATCCATTGCTATAACTTCTTCCCATCTCAGTCTGGGCCTCCCTATTTTTCTCTGTTTGTTTCCTGCGTCTTGTTCATACTGCATCTTCGGAATCCTGTCCTTCTCCATCCTCTTCATGTGTCCAAACCACCTCAGCCTTTCTTTCCCTAGCTTAGAGTTCAAATTCTCTACTCCTAGTTCTTTTCTTATCTTCGTGCTCCTCATCTTATCAATCTTCGTAACTCCCATTACACTCCTTAAAAATTTCATTTCCGCAGCTTGAATTTGCCTTTCTTCTTTACCCCCAACTGGCCATGTCACTGCACCATATGTGAGTACCGGTACAAAATATGCTTTGTATATTAAAAGTTTGCATCGCCTTGGCACCTCTTTTTTCCAAAGCAGTTTCCTCACTAACTGGAAGAAACTCTCTGCGATACCAGTACGCCTTGCAATCTCCGCGTCTATTTCACCATCGGCGGAGATCATGCTGCCCAGATATTTAAACATCTGTGTCTCTACTAGTTCTTCTCGTCTAAGTAGAATCTTTGTCCTATTCCCAGAGTTCTATAATAATAATAAATAACACTAATATTAATTATAATTTTTTCGAATACATAAAATTATATGCAATTCATTTGAGTTTTTAATTTTAATTCGTCAGAGTTCCTTTACTTCAGAAGGTAAGTACATTCCAGAGCGCTGACTCATTGTCTGTAGTACAGATTTCTAGAATGCACTTGTTCGAGCAATTTGAGTTCTAAAGGTCAACCCCTTGTTACATAATGGGGAATCTAAGTGGGCGTTGCCCGGTTTTCTCCCGTTAGCGTTTGCGTTGGGACGTGGGTTTGAATCCCGCACAAGGCATGTTTTTTTGTAATTGTCCTTCACCCTTCATCTATCACCACTCATCTCTCGAATATGAAAATCGCAATGATAGCGTCTTCACTGGCCGAAATGAACCTAGATTTCAAAGCCATTACACCTAATTTTAAAAAGTGCTAAATGTTCCGTAAGCGTTAGCAAATGAACCCGACCACGGACCCAGGGGCATAGGAACGGGGGGGATGGGGGGAAACTCCCCCAACCACTTGTTGGCTTGACCCCCCCAGTGGGAGGGTCAAGCATGGTAAGAGTGTCACTTGCTAACTTATAGCTTGTTGGGTGATTTTTTAGGATTTTTTCTACAGTCGGGCTTGCAAACAAAAAGGAAGGTTTTTGTTAACATTTTTTAGAAAGATTCAGTAAGAGACGTGATTTGCGAGACTAGACTAGCCATCTGATTTTAGACTAATATTCATCATTTTTTGTGTGCAGTGTTTTCACTCCCAAGCAGACTGTCGACCGATTTCAGTCAGATAATCAATCTTCAATGCAATATTAGCTTCAAAATGTAACCCTTATTCACAATTAAAATTCGCCTGAAAACGTGTTTTAGGCCACCTATCAAGGGCACCTTTAAAAAAAATCTCGCCTGAAATGAAAATGATATGTTATGATTTAAGAGACATTTAAGTAATCATACTTTTACGATTTTTTCCCGGTTTTTAATTTGATATTTTCGTGATATTTGGGCTGATTCTGACATTACGGGTTGGGCTACAACGTTCATATTTTACATTAACATAAAGATTATGGTGATGTATTTCCTTTTGAAAGAAAAAGTTAAATAGTTAGCCAGAATCCATAGAATAAAGGTTTTCATATGAGTTTTTTTTAGGTTTATAATAATAATTAACAAGTAACAATAGAAACTTGACAACAATCACCTACAATGCGTTCAAAAAGCACTTGCCAAAGTAAAGAGATCCCACGCAAACTAAAAACTTACAAAAAAGCTCATCCATCAACGTGACTAAAAAAAGCGTTTGTGAAGCGGCCTAGTTACAGGTGTATAATTAACAAGTAGTATCAAGTAACTATAGAACAAGTAATGAGATCCCACTTTAAAACGTAATCATTGGACATAAATATTTAAAAAAAAGCTCATCCATCAACGCGATCATATTATATCACAAAGTATGGGTATTATAGGAGTCCCCAAAATAAGATTGCGTTAGGTACGGAAAAATCTTCTTTTAAAAAATGTCAGCTTGGTAACCCTGATCTCAATGGACAGTAAAATCATTGAGTAAATGGTAAAAGTATTCTGTAACATCCTTGATGAAAGTCATTTTCAACAAAAAACGCATGTCATTCAAGGTCGTGTTCGGTTTTTACCGCGTTAGCCGTATCGACACACGAACAGACTGATGGACAGAAAAGTGAATCCATTAGTATTAGTATTAGTAGTTTTAGGGCGCTTTAACAGCTAAGATTATTCGCGCCTCCAAGATAAAACAATTTCTATAAGTGTGAGTTACCACCATGTATACTTCTTTCCAAGGGAGGAACGTAAGGGGTGACGCGGGGGGACAAGGGGTGGACAGGCCTGTGCTGGTCAGAACCAGCCACAAGCGTATGGGGAGGGCAGGGGTTCCCCCACGTCGTGGTCGTCTTCGTCTGTGTCATCATCCGTCCGTGTTGTCATTGTCGTCGCCGTCGGGGAGGTAGTCAAAGGGAAGGGGAAAGTTCCCCGACGACGACCCAGAGCTCGCCATTAGTTTCAGGGAGTAAAACTCCCCTAATCACGGGCCAAACCACGAGAAGGTTGCGAGTTGGACATTGAATCCATCTTCATTAGAGGGAAGATGTTATTCATCAAAATGGACTGTAGGGCTGATGTTACAGTCACACGGAGGGACTTCGATTATACGGTGTTGGCTCGGCGTCCCAGGTTCAAATCCCGTCGAGACCGGCAATCATGACGGAAAGTTTTTTTCCCAGTTTTCCTCAGTCGTTAATGCAAATAGAAGGGATTCAGTCATATTAAACAGCCCTCGGACATCCCTTCACAATTGTCCTATCCGCAACATACCTAGATAGACACATGAAGAGGGGCATGAATTGCACCCTGGGCAGGCTTCCCACGGAAAAAAAATGTAATCGAAGATGTTTTTAAAGGTGGTTTCAAATAGTGTAGGGCTTGTTATGCTTTCAAGTGTGTAAGACAAACATGTAATCAGATCGAATGTTTAAGCAGGATAAAGCTATACATTTTTTGTTTTACTTAGAAAATCAGTAAGTGGCTCGTTGATCCATTTGCGTAACGTACCTCTTCTATTTTTATGACTCCCTGATATAGATGAAGTAAAAATTACGCACATCAACGTGGTGCGTTCAATGCGGTGTTTGTTTCTTGAATGAGGAGAAAGCAACTAGTATTTGTAAAGGGGCGGGGCTTATTTTAGTTTCCCACAAAACAATAATAGAGAGCTGAGCGCTTGCTCATTAATAAGTTCTTCGGACGTTATAAATCATGTATTAGCATTATTAACATGGAAGAATGAATTGTAAATAAAAATCATTGGACTTTCCACTGTTATTAATATTTTTATTTCAAATGTGATATTTCGAACCCTTTACAGGAGTCTATATCAAACTAACTATTAAAAAAACACAACAGACAGGACAAAAAACATTTCACAAAGAATATAAATATGGCTGTGTATTATAGGTGGGACCAGATAAGCTGTCCCACGTCAAGGTCAAGCGAGAGCACGGACGCCAACGTTGACAATTTACACACAATGGGCATTAGGTAGAGCCTACCGTATTTGGTCATGTTATCGTGATATGTTATCACATAAATCAACATTTTATAAGCTGTGAATAAAGTAGTTCGTCCCACAGAGTCAGTATTTTAGCGAAATAATGATTTTAAGTAATCTCGAAGTTTTTGCCTTGTTGGTAATGGTGTGTCCAAAGTTCTCAGCTGTTTATAATGCCAACCTCGCCAGATGTGATGTCACTGATTAGGAGCATCAAAATGTCTTGATTTTATTCGTACACTTCATAAATTCTTTATTTTTAGGCTATATTGGGCAGGCCTTGGCTTTAAAATAGTGTGTTTTTCTCCGAAAGCAGTTTTAGAGACCGTTATTTTATTTACTTTTTGCCGATCCTGTGGCCATAGTGCGTGGACGACAGTGTTGCGATCCCTCGGCGAGGGACAGCTTATCTGGTTCCACCTTTAGTACCAAATTGTGAACAAAAAAGATTTTTATGAATAAAAATAAAAATAACAAAAAACATAACATTAAATTTAGGCCTACATGTTGGATGAAATAAAACTATTGATCTAGTGATGAAATTGATGGACAAAAACTCTTCCAAATGGCTGGATAATTAACACTAGGCACACTGATTGTATTGGCCACACAGGAAATCAAACCAGCTTACTTAAAAAAAAAAATCAATCCTGGCACATGAATCTAATGCCACTACACGAAAAATTAAGGAAGCTGGTTTGATTTCCTGTGTGGCCAATACAATCAGTGTGCCTAGTGTTAATTATCCAGCCATTTGGAAGAGTTTTTGTCCATCAATTTCATCACTAGATCAATAGTTTTATTTCATCCAACATGTAGGCCTAAATTTAATGTTATGTTTTTTGTTATTTTTATTTTTATTCATAAAAATCTTTTTTGTTCATAATTTGGTACTAATACACAGCCATATTTATATTCTTAATTTTTTTTTTTTTTTTTTTTTTTTTTAAATTTGAAATATCACATTTGAGATAAAAATATTAATAACAGTGGAAAGTCCAATTATATTTATTTACAACGTTACTACCTGTACACAGAAGAAGCTTGGCTGCAGCTTCTCGGCGTCTAGAGCCAGCGTAGTACTTTCGTCCTTTTCGGATTACATGAAGGGAAATCAACTTTTTCTATTTCTGTTCTCACCTTCCGAAAGATAACTTAATATTGTTTCTCGTACAGATCTTTTTTTCCCCATTTGAGTCACAGACTATCTTCTCTTCTCCCTTTCTCGTTCTCAAAGTCCGCAAAAAAGCAAAGTTTGGTCGATATTTTAAAAATAGTGTTTGTCCAAACGGCAAACGGGGACAAAATTCTAAAATCAAGCCATGCACGAGGATTGGTTTCACCTTCCTGAGTATGAACAAACGAAAATATCTTGATCGATGGGGAAATTTAGGCGTAGTTTGAAAAGTACGATCGCATCGGCTCGAATCGTAGCGTTCTCATACTAATTTGATTGTGATTTCGAATGTTGGCTAAATCGCCTGTATGGTAATTGCATTTGCATGAGTGAGAATTATTTGGGTATGCTGCAGAGAACACAGCCTTGAGACACTATAATGGCTACATTACCCGTGACTACATACTCATGCGGAAGGTCCTTCTCCTACGTGAAGTACTTATAAAAACTTACTTGCCGAGTATGACAACAAAAATTGCTTTGGCTTTCAGTCATGAGACAATGACTCTTGGAAGTATTATTGAAAACGCCAAGGAGGCTCAATATTCGATTCTAGTGAGCTAAGTAGAGTATATTGAAGCATAATTACGCTACATTAAAAATTATGTTAAAAAACTACCAGTGGTTACACTTTATTAGCCCCCCCCCTACTACTATTTCAATTAAAAATCGTGTGTGCGCTGCTTTTTGCATAATATGTTCCTTCGGCAACAGTTCGTGGCCTCGTTCGAACCCATTTCTCAAGCGAAAAATAGTTGCAAGCTTTCTCGCCTTCAATATTGAGGCGTAAAATAACAATACCACGCTATTTTTGTCGCCCTTACACAAAGATGGTATCTACATAATGTTTTTGGTGACTGACGGTCATGGGGGAGGGGCTAGCTTCACAAAACGGAGGCACATCTCTAGACCCGGCACCTCCACCAAATATGTTCCGACGCTGTAACATACCTTCTTTAATAATGATGAGCTGCGCTCTCTATTGCAGGATCTCCCGTTAACGTGCTTGTTATAAAATACAGTTCCAACAACACAACATATAAATTACAAATACACACACAAACACAAAACAATCGAGTTGGAATTTAAGTTGGTTAAGTTTTTTTGGCAACATTTTACTGGCAATAAGATAAAAGTGTATGAGTACTTTGTACGGCCGGGGGTACCCAAAATAGGTAGTGAAGCTACACAATCATCAAATTTGTCTAAGAAGAACACACAAATCAAATCAGATGTCGTAAATTGAAATCTTTGGCGGAAGTGCCGAGTACAGAACATACGACGTACAAAGATCATAGCCTCGCCTCTTGACGCCAAGGATAACAAAAAACAATCTGTATCATCCTTGTTGAAGGCAATGTCAACAAAAACACGCGTGTCAATCAGAGGTTGTGTTTGGTTTTTATCGTGAGACGTGACACACGCACGGACGGACGGACGGACTGACTGAATAGAGAAGCTTGTCGAAGAGCCCTCTGCAACAAGAACAAGCTTGTGGTAAAATACAGTATGTTTGAAGTAGCTTTGTATAGATGAGAACAATAGTATTGATAACCAAGTGTTTTACTTAAACAGAACGTCACTTTAGTTTTCAACTTTAAATATCGCTATCATTTTCACAGTCTCTTCGGCAACATGTTCCATAGTTATAATAAACATTTAAATGTAAGTAGAATGTAAAATTGTTACATGCATGTCATTAATAACATACAAAATGGAAATTGAAGACAGTTTAAACAAATACAAAACATGTTTTCTAGACAGAATATGTCCAATTAAACAAACAAGTGATTTGTGACTATGCCACTATGTGCAACTGAGTTATTAACAGATATAATAATGTATTCATTAAATTTGTTCGCTATAAATTCAATTTGATTAATATTTTGGGGAAATGTCAACATAATCTTATGCTAGTAGTTAAAAGTTAAAAAATTCTAACTATCACAAATTTAATATAAACTATTGTCAAGGAATATGAACATATTTTTTGTTAATGAAGAACAGAACATGCTTAACGGATCAATGGGAATATTCTAAACTATCGTATAATTGTCCTATTTTGTTGTTTTCTCCATAATACCATCTCACATTATTGCCGGTACTCACTACTAATACTAATTCAGAAAATGAGGTATTGCAATAAAAGTGTCCTAAATTAACCTTCCACTTTAGGCACCTTTTAAACCTTGAATCTATCCCCGATAAAAATGTTATTCTTCACAGATATCTCTAGTTGACAATTGTATATTCGGTCGTGGGTAAGTTCGACAGTAAAATATTATTTTGTGCGACGTAGCATGCTAGACATAACACCGTTACTCAGTAGTTCGATACAGTGCAATGGAACTATATAGGGTTCTGATGAAACACGAAATTTTACATTCTGAAATTGTAAATTTGATTAGTGCCATGTCCCGATTGTGGGGCCGCTGTTAATAAAAAATACATAAAAATAATACATAATATTAAATGATCGTTCTGATTAAAAACAATCGATTTATTTTTATTGCTAATATAGTTTTTTTTTTTTTAAACTTGGGAGGAAGAGTTATTTTCTCATCTAAGAATAGCAATTTCAGCATGTTCTAGATATTGGAAATAACACTACACGCGCTAGCTAACTTACAGAAATGACTATAGTTCGATTCGATTCGATCCATCCATCTATTGCGATCGGATTTTCCAGTCCCGTTGATGGATGAGCGTTTTCGTTTTTCCCCGCTGAGCTTGACTCAAATGCACTCACTAAGGTGTTGATAATTTTTGCTAAACGGTTGGCAATATCATTACCAAATTTTGCATGGATGTTTTAGTACTTTTATATTAATATTCGAAATTGTTTGCAAAAAATAAGCTTCAAAGATTCATTGCGAGACATAGGGAGCAAAGTTAACCGTTATTATACCACGTTTGTTCCAGCGTTAACCCCCCCCCCCCCCTCCCAACCGATTTTCTTCGTTGCTAAGGTCACCCAGTTGCGTGACGTCACCACTAATTGTGTCTATTGAATTTGCTCCACGTTTTCTCTACTTACTCGTTCATATAATTAGAAGGGGAAGGAAAAAATGCCACGATAATAACAGTATTGCAATAACAATGCGGTACACTATATAGTAGGCCTATGTACATCAGGTACTCACAATGATATTTATCATCTATAGTAGGCTAGATCCCCATGCAATCTCAAATAAGCCAGCACAGGTGCAAGCGTAGCAAATTGAAGCGTCAATCAGACCTATTCAAGATGGCGATTTGGCGTTTCAATTTATGCTTTACATTATGTTTTAGATGCGATTAAGTATTTTTCTGACTTATTGTTTTATATGGTTTTAGCTTGTGCAGCATGGGAATGCACTAACATAGAAACAATAAGAAGTTATTGCACAAGGGAATTAAGTAATCATTTGGTGTTAATGGCTAATATGCTCACCTGTCAACCTGACAGCCGTCTTGAAAAATATTTAGGCTAAAAATCGCCCATCTACTTTGACATAGAAACTGACCAATTCAAGATGGCTTCAAATTGTCACGCCAGTGGACCAATGACTGGGGATCTAGCCTACTATAGATGTTAAATATATCGGGTAGTAACATCCTAAATCTCATCGCGTCACATTTGGTGGAGGCGCCGGGTACACAGAGCGTGTCGTACACTGTATTGTTGCATCATCGCGCACTCTTGCTGTTTGTTTTATAAAACGTTTTATTTGTTGCGAGTGTAAACATTGTGGCTTCTTTTCCGTGTGGCGCTAATTTTCACTCCCTGGTAGACCACCAGTCATTATGTCAATCCAAGGACCAACGACAAACATATATGCGATTGTGCGTTTATTTACTTATTTCTGCCAGAATGTAAGTAGAGAATAAGGTCGGTAACCATCCTCAAGAAAAGGCAAGGTTTTGGTGCAGTTTGGTTGACTGATAATGGTAGGGTCATCAAAGTCCAGCTGACGACAGGCTCCTGGTCTGTACATTACCATCTTCGAACTGAATCTATGTAAACGGAGACTTTGGAGCCGTCTTAGCAACGAAGTACATAATAAATCTAACCTTAGGTTCCGAATCTGCCTCTTGATGCATGCTGGCGTCGCCTACGGGTAGAATCTTGTCCAGCTTTATTGATCAGTGTTTCCTAATGAAATATGCCGGTCTCTTATTGGTCATTGTTAGCTCGTGATAACCAATTGTTGGCGCCAATTGGGTTTTCTTACATGGTCGGTTCAAAATTATTGTCCCTCACTAAAAAAACAATCATGAGACTGAGTGGGTATACGCGAATTAATTTTATGTATTTATTTATTTATTTGTTGCTACGGACTGCGTAAGTAGCAACTTTGGCAAGTAAATACTATCCATTATAGTGTTGATAAGGAAAAACAACAATCTACAATAGATGTGTTTACCATTAAAGTGTGGTGCCGTACTCGTAAGTTTTGCAGACGAGAGAGCAAGAGCTTGTCTTTCTCAGAAACTGAACATAATAATCTCCGCCGCCCTGGTACATTACACTTGTTAACAGACAATAACGTAATAAAATATTGTACTTTATTGTTTTTGTGTGGATTACTTTCGTCTAAATTATGAGGTGTAATAGCTATTTAGACTCTAGAGGTCCTACTCTATCTAGCTACATTGAATCATGTCGGCAATAGGCAGGCCTGGCTCGCATACGACGCCACGTTTCATGTGTGAGCTAGTGTGGGTGTTTGGCTAGCTTGCAGATTTCAAGGTCCGCGCTGCTGCGTGCGTAGGTTACCTAGAATCCAAGCGTAGCTTTAGTATTAACCTAATATGAAATTCTGCTCTCCTGATACGAGAACTACCAGTATGAGAAACTATTCACCAGACAGACCTTCGAAAGTTCGTCGTCATCCAGTCAGCCAGGGCAGGGCGCAGGGTCTTTTGAAACGGAAAATCGTATTTTATAGTGAGTATTCAGGCCTCTAGGTTAATTTCCTGTTTTTATCTGTTTCTTTAATCATAACCTCCGGTGTAGCATTATGAATAATTAAGGTAAACATTGTGATTACAATACAAACCACAACAATTGCGTTATTATAAGTTATGACCACTATGAGTGACCAAGGTTAGACCTAAAATTTGCCAATGGAGCATCGGAACGGAATGTCATACACCTCACTACCTACTTGACCAGGTATGTAGGTAGGTCTGTAGACAGGGCTCGAAATTAACAGCAGCCTGGAAACCTGCCCAAAACACTCTCGGGCTGCATGTTATTGTTCCCATACAAATAGCATTTAAATATAGTTGATTTCCTAAAATCAAAAATTTGTTCAACGACATTAATCTCACAACTGTTGACGCAATATATATTGTATATTAATGAATAAATTATAAACCCGAAATTTCGAGTCGAGTCGTGTATTTGATACTCAAAATCGAGTATTAAAAAAATGATTTTGGTGGAGGTGCCGGGTCGCGCGCGAGTGTAAAAACTTAATGCATTTTTGGCGCTACCTTACCAACCTTGATTAGCCTTAATATTAATAGTACGCCCAAAGTATTGAACTTTTTTGGCACAGATAAAATGTCACTTTAAGTCTAGTACTATAATAATTATAATGACATTTTCGATTAATATCGATTACTTAATTATATTTCATAGCCTAGCCCCAATAACAATTTGAGCTATAGGTGTTGTGAGGCACTTCACGCTTTGAGGTTGCCCATCACATATATACGAAACGAATAATTGAATGTATGTAGGCTTGTGTGTAGCAATTGGGAACTGTTTGATAGCCTATTGGCATAGACATGAATTAAAATTATTGACTGACTTTTAAAACGTGATTTAATAAGTGTCGGTGACGGGCAAAAAACAATAAGTATAAAAAAATAACATTAATAAATAATAAATCTATCAAACACAACGGGAAAACTCAGTGGTCGACACTACAAGGACATCAGATAAGATGTTTGCTACTGCCGCCTTCATACCAGCGTTACATCTCATCGCCCATATAAGCTGAACTAAGTGTACTAACCGTTTCGCCTACTACGACTGTCGCATCTTCACTAATAGCAATATATATCGGTGACCTCTCTACTTATATAGTTTACAGGGCTGCACGTATTTGATACATTTGTACAAAGTTTCAATTGAAGTTTTAAGAATATTGTATGATTCAAACTCTGGGAGTATATAATCAGGCTGGGTAGTAGTGTTGCATCTACAGAGCCAAATAGAGTAGGGGGCTACTATACTGCTTGGAAGTGCCACACCCACACCATATCTGATGGTGATATCCATCCACATAGCACAATCACTCACCTAGCCACAAATACGAAAATTAATATTTTATCATTCATTAATAGTTCCAATTGCGCAACAGAATATGAAATGATGCTAAAATCTTACATATATATTAGCTTTTACCAAAGAATGCAGATGCTCTAGTCACAGAAAGTGTAAGTGGTCGGGGTAGTATATGAATACAAAGTAAAATGAATTGCGCTTTTGTGTATGAATGAAATAGGTGTAGCCTACACAAGCAAGGCAACTATTTCGAAGATATCTGCATTCTTTCGTTGGAACCACTAAATACACTAACCTATCTACCCCCTTGTTCATCATCTACCTTGTTAGGACCACGTTCCTCTCCCAAGCCCCGTCAGGGATGGGTTGACGACTCGGGGGATAATGGTTGACCTTGAGTCGTCTCCAATTTACCCCCAAAACTATTTCAGCATTCATATTGTGCTAATAGAAAACGTGTGGCTGTGAGCATATCATAGTCTTCAGTCGATGGTTGGACGTTCAGTCAAATAGACAAACGTTACACCTCTTTGCTTGGTGATATTTTAGCATTGTAACTGCAATAATATATATATATATATATATATATATATATCTTTCAGTGCAACGATTGTGTTTTGGTTGTAATGCCATTCCTGTGAACAGCGTAAATCTGCATATGTGGTGGCATCAATAGTGAACAATTTATTTACCCCCTTATGATCCTTCCCCCCCCCCCCTCCTGGATCCGCCAGTGAGTTGCAGGGCGATTCTCTAAGAGCAGCGTTAAATTTAAACTAAACGCAATCTTATGTTTAGCATGGGGGCGTTACATGACACATTTAAGGCTATTGTACCACCTCTGGCCGATAATTTGAAAGGCGAAGAAAAATGTCTGAAAAGTTTGCTGAATGAAAGAAGGCCTTTAAAATAACAGAAAAAAATTGTGAATTTTTTGGGCGGGACATAACCTCACTTTTGGAAATTATATTTAGATTTTTGGACAAAAGTGTAATATACAAGACTAGTTCAAAATTAAATTTTGAGAATCGGTTTTCTGGACATAGTTTCTAAACACCTTTAGCTATCACTTGACTATAGCTAAAATAGTTTTCTGAAAATAACAGTTGGTGTACGATTTTTTTTGTCAAATTTTTTTTGTCATTTGTACCGTTTGACAAAAAATTCGTACACCAACTGTTATTTTCAGAAAAGTATTTTAGCTATAGTCAAGTTATAGCTAAAGATGTCTAGAAACTATGTCCAGAAAACCGATTCTCAAAATTTAATTTTGAACTAGTCTTGTATATTACACTTTTGTCCAAAAATCTAAATATAATTTCCAAAAGTGAGGTTATGTCCCGCCCCAAAAAATACACAATTTTTTCTGTTTTTTTAAAGGCCTTCTTTCATTCAGCAAACTTTTCAGACATGTTTCTTCGACTTTCAAATTATCGGCCAGAGGTGGTACAATAGCCTTAACGCGAGTCTTAGATAATCGCCCGGCTGGTCACAGTTTGGAATGTCAACCACACAAAGTGTATACCCTATAGGCTAACTTAAAAACAGAATCAGTAGCCTTGGCGATCTCAGCTCACTCCCGGCGGGCGTCATTTAGCTCGCTGATCGGGAACATAAATAATTAGTCTGCGGAAATATCCGTATCACAAATGATCTCATCGTCTAGGAAACTAACGAGTCATTGAACTTTGCACTGTCATATCTCCGAACTGGGACAGAAATAACATATTTCTTACATAGGAGCCCATGTGGGCCAAAGCCTTAGAGAAGCATAGAAATATAAAATTAAGAGATATAAAAATATATCCTTACTTGTGCAAAAGTAACTCCTGCACCTAACAATTCCACCGGTGGCAAAGTTGAATTTTGCAATTTCAGGGTTAAACCGTATATTGTGTAACACTATTGGAAAAACACTTTAAATTCAAAACATATATTACCGCATTTGATACCCTATGATGTAATTTTCAACTCTTGGTAAACGTGTTTTGCCTGTTGGCAGAGTGGACAGTGCGAATGGATAAGAAGGGCTGGCTGACATACTGCCTCACTATGGATAACAATGTCATATTTAATAATTTTTCGTGAGAAGCCTGCCCAGGGTGCAATTCATGCCCCTCTTCAGGTGTCTAACTAGAATTTTGCGCATAGGACTCAATCCCTTGCATTCGCATTACCGACTGAGGAAAACCTCGGAATAAACCTTCAGTCACAAGTTAACATTGGTGGATGATATAGATAGATCATCCATCCTGATCCTTAGCCCAAAAGGGACAGGGCGGGTGGCCCGGCACTCTCCTGCTTATAGCGCAACCCACACACCGTCTTGAGATAGTTATATTTAGGTGGATCGAGACTTAGAGACTTATCTGAAAATTGTTTACCTTCTTTGCTCTCAAGCATAAAACTGACAAAACACGAACATTTCAAATTGATCGATAACTGTATGATCGAATGGAATTTGGGGTCAAATAGTTGAAATTGGTCGACAACAGTATACTCAGATGGAATAAGGGTTGAAGAGACATTGAACATGGGTTTAATGTTAAGGTAAGGGTAGCGTTCCATAATAATATACAATGTTTTTGACAGTTTATTTATGTGTTCATGATTCATGTATACCTCTACAAGAATAAAACATCTGGGACGAGCTACAAAGTCTAGTGTGCCCTCTGCACACACACATTGTACAAAACAATCGGTGAGGTAACGAACGTTCTTATGACTTTCTGGAACCCTGATACCAGCGGACAGTAAATCGTAGTCTCAAACGGGGCCTAGCGCGCCTAGCCTCTGCCTAGGGCCCGGGGCCTAGGCGATGATCGCGCGGGATGCGCGCGCAGCATGCATGCAGCATGTGCTCTGCAAAACTACACTTGTCTACGCAGTCGTTGTGCATTTCGCATGCTTATTTCATTAAAACGGAAGAACAGTGGGTAGTTCGATTAATCCATCGATCTATTGTGATCGGTTTTCCAGTCCCGTTGATGGATGAGCGTTTTCGGTTTTCCCGCTGAGCTTGACCCAACTCAAATGCGCTCACTCAGGTGTGGATGATTTCTGCTACACGGTTGGTAATATCATTATCAAATTATGCATGGATGTTTAAGTACTGTTAAATTGATATCTGACATTGGTTGCAAAAAATAAACCTTATTTATTTATTTTTTAACGAATTTCTTATTCAGTTATAAAAACTGATTTACAATGGAGGACAACTAAATAAATCTAATTACATTAATGCAGACACAACAAAAATATTTAAAATAGTAATATTACAACAACAATGCATTAAAAAGATCCATTGCGAGACATAAGTCCAAAACGTGAAAAAAATGGGAAATCCAAAACATGGATTTCAGTTCTGGAAATCCACCCCCCCCCCCTTCCGATTTTCTTCGTTTCTAAGGGCACCCAGTTGCGTGACGTCGTTGTGGACGTCACCACTAATAGTGTCTATTGAATTTGCTCTACGTTTGCTCTACTTACTCGTTCATATAATTAGCAGGGGAGGGAAAGAATGCCACGTTAATAACAGTATTGCAATAACAATGCGATACATTATATTGTATATCAGGTAGTAACAATGATATTAATTATCATCTATATAATAGGCTAGATCCCCATGCAGTCTCAAATACGTCCGCACAGGACCTGGTGCGAACGTAGCAAATTGAAGCCTCAATCAGACCTATTCAAGATGGCGATTTGGCGTTTCAATTTATGCTTTTCATTATGTTTTGATGCGATTAAGTATTTTTCTGACTTATTGTTCGATATGGTTTTAGCTTGTGCAGCATGGGAATGCACGAACATAGAAACAATAAGAAGTTATTGCACAAGGGAATTTAGTAATCATTTGGTGTTAATAGCTAATATGGTCACCTGTCAACCAAAGACCCATATT
Source organism: Sweltsa coloradensis (assembly GCA_024449915.1). Classification (NCBI taxonomy): domain Eukaryota; kingdom Metazoa; phylum Arthropoda; class Insecta; order Plecoptera; family Chloroperlidae; genus Sweltsa; species Sweltsa coloradensis. The sequence goes on along the minus strand of JAMZAV010000238.1, from coordinate 1,118,633 downwards.
GAAAAATATTTGTGCTACAAATCGTTCCCATCTACTTTTACATAGAAACTGACCAATTCAAGATGGCTTCAAATTGTCACGCCAGTGGACCAATGACTGGGGATCTAACCTACTATAAATAGATGTTATATATCATTGGGGTTACATCCTAAAACTCGTCGCGTCACATTTGGTGGAGGCGCCGGGTACACAGACGTGTCGTACACTGTATTGTTGCATCATCGCGCACTTTTGCTGTTTGTTTTATAAAACGTTTTATTTGTTGCGAGTGTAAACATTGTGGCTTCTATTCCGTGTGGCGCTAATCTTCACTCCCTGGTAGGCCACCAGTCATTATGTCAATCCAAGGACCAACGACAAACATATATGCGATTGTGCGTTTATTCACGTATTTCTGCTAGAATATAAGGGAGTAGAGAATAAGGTCGGTAACCATCCTCAAGAAGAGGCGAGATTTTGGTGCTGTTTGGTTGAATGATAATGGTAGGGTCATCAAAGTCCAGCTGACAACAGCCTCGTGGTCTGAACATTACCATCTTCGAACTGAATCTATGTTAACGGAGACTTTAGAGCCGTCTTAGCAACGAAGCACATAATAAATTCTAAGAAGGTTCCTAATGAGCCTTGTTGCACACCGTTAGTCAGGGTGTTTATGATTGATCTAGGTGTTGTTATCCCTTCCACGTTGTCCTTTAATAATCATAACAAAATAGTAAAGAGGACATCTAAGTTGCTAGGGTTTTTAAAGCGTAATTAACTAACTTTTCTAACTTGACAATACAATATGTATATATTTCGTTGATCAGGTCAAATCTTGAATATGCATCAGCAATATGGAACCCTCAATATAAAACCTGGGAGGACAATGTGGAATGGTTGCAAAGAAAATATGTAGGCTACACTACACAACCGAACGTACGTTTTATAGAATTGATTCCACCAGACTGTGCTCTCATAGAATAATGACGTTTTACTCTTCACAAAATTGTAAACAATACTATTGACTGTAGAAAGCTTTTATCGAAAATCAATTTTTTTTAATGCGCTGCAACGTAGGTCTAGACATACACAATTATTTCGTACATGTAAAAACAGAACTAACATTTCAAAGTTTTCAGTTTTCAATATAATTTAAAAAATTCTTGTATTGACTTGCCATCTACTATTAGCATTGATTAAGGTAAGGACTCTCTTTTGCGTGTGAAAAAGGTTTAAAAGTCATGTGTAAAAACATAATATTGTGTATATCAATGTCTATGTGTTGTATGTTGATATTATCATGACTGTGTTTATATTTATTATCATGTTTGTCTTGTAAAGTTTTGTTGTCTATTAGTAACTTGTATGTCTTTATTATATTTATGCCTACCTCTGTGACATTCCTTTAAAATGCTGTGTAAATACAGCAAAATATAATTGGATGAGCGAAGCGAAGACTTCAATTTGACTTTGTGTTTTTTTTTTTTTTTTTCACTTACGTTACCCCAAGAAAAATAGCTTGGGTGTTTTGTTTTTGTTAGTTTTTTTGTCTGTTTGTTCGCTCTCTACCGGGCAAACGGCATATGCGATCTTGATGAAAATTGGAGGGGACCTTCGAAATCTCTGAACTTAGAGCTGTATTGTTTTTGGGTACAATCGAAGAAATATTTCTCATAAATATCGTACACTTACGATTTTTTTCGATTTTTAGTGCGATATTTTCGTGATATTTGGCAAACGGCTACTCCGATATTGATAAAACTTTATAGGAATGTTTAAAATCACTGAAATTATATATGGTATGATTTAAGAGACATTTGAAAAAATATTTCTTATAGAAATCGTACTTTTACGATTTTTTCCCCGGTTTTTATTACGATATTTTCGTGATATTTTTACCGATTCTGACCAAACGGGTGGGGCTACAACGTTCATATTTTACATTGACATAAAGATTATGGTGATGTAGTGCCTCTTGAAAGAAAAAGTTGAAAAAGTTGATCAAAATTCATAGAAATAAAGGTTTTAATATAAGCCTTTTACAGGTGTATAATGAACAAGTAATATCAAGTAACTATAGAAAAAGTAATGAGATTCCACATAAAAACGTAATCATTGGACAGAAATATTCCAAAAAAAGCTCATCCATCAACGCGACAGGAAAAAGCGTTCGCGAAGCGGCCTAGTTATTATTATTGATTCATAGCAGTTGTCGTAACAGTTTGCCCCGACTGGGGTTCGAACCCAGAACCTCCGGCTTAACGTGCCATAGCTCTAACAATTGAGCCACCGGGACAACAGAACAAACCTTTATTAAACTGCTAGTTGTTGTGACTGTTGACTTCCATGACATTCATCTATATTGGTCATATTGGTCATGGAAGTCAACAGTCACAACAACTAGCAGTTTGATAAAGGTTTGTTCTGTTGTCCCGGTGGCTCAATTGGTAGAGCTATGGCACGTTAAGCCGGAGGTTCTGGGTTCGAACCCCAGTCGGGGCAAACTTTTACGACAACTGCTATGAATCAATAACTTTGTCCTTAAAGCGGGCTTATGCTTAAAAACCTTATGTTAATAATAGTAATAATAATAATAATAAAAAAACAATAAACCAAGCCTATACCAATGCTACTTTTTACAACCCTCTTTCAAAAAGGGTGACTTGCTCTTGAGGGTATAAAAGGCCTGTTCGGTACTCTGATATTCCGGTTAATTTATCGGTTATTTTGAATCCCGTCAAATCGATATACAACTTGCTAAAGGAGCAGTATACCAATTTCGGTATAAACCGGTTATTTGTAAAGCGATTTGTGGATCCGGTTGTGCGGTATAAACCAGACTCCGTTTTTTTTTTTTTGGAAAACGCCGGTTATTCTGTATAAACCGGTAAATAAACCATCAAGTCCGCCGGTTGCGCTTGGTCGGTAACCACTAGTAACCGTATCCCTTCCACTTGGATGTTATCTATTTTTATTGTAACACTAGCTTCGCCTAAGGCTCCGGTAAATATTGATCATCCGGTTGACAGGTTTATAATGCGGTATTTAGACCGTTTAAACACGAATATACCGGGATCTTGGGATACCGGATAAGATACGAAAATTTCCATACACAACGCATATGCCTAGGTGTAAAACTCAGCCTAGCAAAAGAAGCCAGCATCCGCGATCTCAGCTGTGTCAGAACCCGTTATTGAACTTTGCACTATTATATCTCCGGATTGGGGCAGAAATAATATATTTTTTTTCAACCACGTGACAATGAAATGTATTCTTTTCTTTAAGTTTCCTCAATGTATTTTACACTAACTATCGTTTTCATAACTAATGAAATTTTAAAAAGAGCTAGGTGAAAACTGCCTGCAATGCTGATTTTGAGAGTTTTTACGGATTTGAAAGTTTTTTCTCAATGTATACATTTACATGTTCACAAAACCAAAAAATAGGTCTATAGTTTGTTATTATTTGAGTATTATCTTATCTGTCTTCATGGGAGATATTACGGTACCAGTTAACATTATATAAGCATAATAGAATCCATTAACGCAGACTCCACAGTCGCACGCAAGATTTGGTTTTGGGGAGGAACGTTTAAAAAGTATAACTACAAGTAGTTATTTATGGACATAATTTTTAATGTTATAAGCATGGTACATCATACTCTACTTAGCTCACTATCATCGAATAATGAGCCTCTTTGGCGTAGTGGACAAAATTTCCAAGGCTTCGTTAATATTCGGTAAATCGTAAATACTAACAATTCTATCTATGGGACCAAATCGTGAAATTCCATGACTTCGTCTTGAGTCACTAGCAGAAGTATGTTCTCATTACTGAAAGCAAAAGCAAGACAGTTCAGACGATTTTATGCTATCGTGTTCTAAGGAAGTTTTCACGTAGCCTACGTTGGGAGAAGGAGTAGGCCTATGTAGTCACGGGTAAAGTAGCCATTATATAGTCAGATGGCTGTGTTTTGTAGGACATAATGCGGCATTGCATACAAAAGTTCAGTTCCACGCGCTCCCCCCCCCCTCAAAATTCTCACCCTGGTTAATACAAAATTGTCGTACGAGTGATTGTTAATTATAATAGCATTGTGTATAGTAAAAATGTTCATTCGTAGTTATAAAAACTGATTTACAAAGGAGGACAACTAAATAAATCTAATTGCTTAGATGCAGACACAATAAGTAAATATTTGAAATAGTAATATTACAACAACAATGCGTTAAAACACAACAATTTTGGTAATAAATTAAAATACAATTAATTAATGAGTCAAATATTAAAAAGTGACGGAAAAAAAAGAAAAAAGAAAAAAGAAAAAATAAGAAATAAGAAATAAGAAATAAAAAGAAAAGAAAAGAAAAGAAAAGAAAAGGAAAAGGAAATTACAAAAAGAAAAAAAATCGTAAAAAGGAAAACGAAAAGAAAAAAAAACTGATTTATTGGACGATCCCACTCAAACAAATATGAGATTTGCCAAAAATCAGGATCAGCAAATCAGGGAGTACCTACTTTTCTCGTACTGTATTACGCCTTCGTTTTCCATCGATCAAGTTGATTATTCTTTTGCATTAGGAAGGTGATACCAATCCTCGTGCATGGAATGAATTTTAAATTTTGGCCCCGATTGGTCACAAACAATTTTTAAATATCGGCAAAAAATTGCAATTTATTACGGGATTGATTCCTCGAACGAAACACTATGAGGATGACCTATGTACGGGATATACGTATTAGCTCTCTTTCGGAGGATGAACACATATGAATAATGTTGATTTCCTTTCATATAATCTGAAAAGTACGAAAGTACTGCCGAGCAGCCACTTCATGTAATAACCTCGTGTGCAAAATATTTTCAATAATTTTCCCTACAATTGGAAGAGTTGATATAGGTCGATAAGAATTCGTATCACTCTTTTTACCTTTACCCTTATAAATAGGTGTATAAGCCACTTCTGTTTACACACCCGTTATTATAATTAATTATTATTGAATTTTATTATTCGTGCTTACTACGAAAAATAGGTATAGAAGTTAGATTTTTTGCTCTGGGTACAGGGGGGGAGGGGGGTTACACACCCCCCTCCTCGGTGCACCAATGCTTCAGCTAATGTGTATTGTAGATTTAGCCTGTTGTCATCTGACAATATAGGGACTACCAGTATTAACGTAACCTCAACATTTCATAAAACTAAATATCGTTGAAAGTATTAAATCAACGACTTTTTATGAATCCATCCCTGTTTTATATATGTGTGTCTAGCTATGAGCTGGTCCGAGGCCCTCGTGATCGAAGCGATATATCTAGACGGCCTTGGCTGGTCGCGTACTTGTCAAACCGCTAAACCAATTTCGCTGAAATTTTAAACCAACTCCGGGACCCGTTTTGTAGGTGCTGTTAATATTGACATCAGTAAAATCCGTCACCATTCAAACCTACAAGAAATTATTATAATCATACTAATATCAAACACTCTGTTCCAACATGAGTCTGGAAGGGGGATGAAGCATCACCAATTTCTCGGGCTTCGGACTGTCCTTCGTGCTGTCCTTCGTGCATCCTCGCTGTCTTCATGACGGCATTTCAACAAGCTCTATCAATTTCGTTCAGTCCTCCCAGAGTCTTACAAGAAATTATAAACTGAAATATTTTCAACAACGTTTCGGAAACCGGCAGCCATTTCTCATAATACATAATTATCATTCATAAACATATCAAAACAAGCAACACGTTGATCTGTTGTTTTGCATTGTTAATATTTGTCCACCCTGGCTATCGTCTTTGTTTGTTTTGATATGTTTTTGATAATTCTAATATTTGTTTCTTATAATCAGGATCTCATCGGGATTTAGAACATATTTAGGGTAGTCCATACAATGAATTGATCGTTGTACATTTTTGACAATTTTTCATTTATTACTACTACTACTACTACTACTACTACTACTACTACTTTTGTACGACATACCTAGCCTTGATTAATTACAAGAATTAGTTATAACTATATTCTTAATTATGTTTTTTAACTTCACATATATATATATATATTGATATTAATTTTACAACATCGAAACTTTGACATGGAAGTTCGTTCTATAGAAGACAATATTATAGTACTATGTATAATTTATACCTTATCTAAGTTTATATATTAATATACCCTGGAGTAAGAAAATATTTTGTGCTAACAAAATGTAAAACTTGAAAATGTTTTTTATGGGAGAGGCTAAACTGTTGGAATCGAAATTCGGAAGAGAGGAATTAGATTTAGATTAAAAAAATGAAAAAAAAGGTTTATAAAAGGCTAAAAGTTTTAGCATTTTATCTGATCATACACTGCTCTCGGGTTTATAGTGTTGTGACATGAATTGGAATTACTTTTTTGGTTATCTCGTTTTCAATTCTTCAGATAACGTTTGTCCGTGATGTGCGTGAGAGTTGAATAGTGAATGCGAACCAGTACACAGTATGTGCTTTCATCCTCGTGTATAGGAACAAAAGATTACAGCAACAAACAATACAAGTCCTTCCTGTTGGTCTCATATGAAACATTCTTTGATTAGTTTTAAAAGGTTTGCATTCTATTTGCCGGTTGGTTTTAATCAACAGCCAATGTTTTGCTGTGTGATGAGAAGAGAAGGAGGTGGCTTGCCAAAATAACTGAATCATTGAGTTTCTTAGTATCGATAATTCCTGGACATTTGGCGGAAATCAACGTGTGGTTTACAATTTTTTTTAATTAACTAAAATTAAATTTTGCAATGTGGAAATAAATAAATAAATAATATTTATTGAAGGTGTGATTAAAAAAACGAGATTATAATCAAAAATATTTCTTTAACAAATCAAGCAATTGAAGTAGAATATTTTCAGCAAACATTATAATTTGATGTTTGTGATATAATAACCCGGGCACTTATGCAATGTGATTTTTCTTTTGATTAGCCTACAAGATTATTGCCGGCTTTATTTCAGAATAAAAGTAAAAAGATCGCTAAGAATATCAATGAGTCTAGCTTTCAAGGCTACGAGATGTTAACGTTAAAACAATAGTTCGAACAATCTGAGCTTGTTTTGCAAGTCTACTCCTTCCACTTCAGTAAATTGAAGAAAATGACACAAGTTGCCTTGATACATTTTGTTCAAACGGCTTTGAATAGAATCACTTGCGCCATACCAAATGGATTGTGAAATAGTTAGCTTAGATGGTTCTACTACAGTTTTCGAAGAAATATCTTCGTAGTTTACATGTCGGAGTTAAAAAAAAACGGTTTCCTAATTTGGTAATATTAAATATTGAATTTGAATTAATTAATACTGTATTATCACAGAGCAATTACTTAAACTATACGCGTTATCTGCTCTTTAGAGTTAAAATATACGTTTATAACTTTCCGTCCAATTATTTGAAATAAGATTATTGTCTCTTTTCTGCAAGTGTGTATTTCTGGTCTATTACTCAATTTTTTTTTAATGTTGGCGTAGGAATCTGTGAATTAGATTAATGGTACTCGAATTGGCCTTGATATAGTGATATAGGATCATCTAATGATTTAATAAGGCATTTAACTCGTTTTATTTATCGAGTTATTAAAAAAAATTTAGATGAAAACTTTCCTTTATAAATAGAACCGTAAAGATAGAGCGTCTTTGAGGTGCTTGGCACTTGAGTATGACGCCTAATCTACCTTAATTAAATACATTACATTTCAAATAATCTTATAGTCATCGATTATCTCCATACCTTACATTATTAATATAATGAAGCATTCATATAGCATAGCTATTGTTACAGGTTATCTGAAAATAGAAGACAGTTCCTCATTTTTATCATTAATATATTACTTTCTTAAGTAGTTCTATATAGATTTATTTTGATAAAAACTAGTTGGGCAGTTTAATTAGTAATTTGTGTCTTAACACACACCAAATTACAAATTTGATCAGTCACAATAAAATACACTGGATTTCAGTCATTAAAGTTTTGACATGATTCATAGAGCATTTTAAATTCTTAGATAAAATACGAAAATTTAGAGAATATAGTTGGAAAAATCCGATACAAAATGAAAACTTAAAAACTAAGAATATTGTTTCTAGATAAATAAAGTTCATAACTTAGGCCTTGGTTACAAATGAGTTTGAGCAAATCGGCGAACACACGCTTAAAACATGAATTGTCGCACACGAATGAATAGCTCAAAATATATTCTAAATAAATATATCAAGTTGGTCATTTTACGAGATACTAACAAAATATTACAATAAATTTTATGTGGTGTATAAGTTTAAGATAAACTATAATGCGAAATTGAAATTGAAGCCAGAGATACTAGATAAACTATGACGCGAAAATGCGGAAACTGAAATTGAATCCAGAGTTTTGGGTATTGTATTGATAGCTACAACACATAACACCTATTATCGTATTCTTTAGCTGTAGACATTTAGTAAGTGCACACAAATAACACTGGAAATATTGTGGTGGTAATGACAATTACAACTACAATCACGTACAATGAACATGAACACATTGATTACTTTGTTAAGTAAGTGAGTAAATAGGTGTGAATTTTCAAAGTTAACCCACAAGAAAATTAATGTTTTGAAGCTCTTTCAAGATGAATTAATGTAATACATTTACCAACAACTAAAGTTAATCTTTCTCTAGATCATAGGATTTAGAAGAAAAATATAGATTTTAACTTTTCCAACTAAACACCGATAAATAAAGTTGTCTACTATGGTAACTACTAACAATCATCTGTGCTACTTTTCGTGGCTCCTTCCTACCTCTTTTATAGAGTTATTGTCCGATATGTTTCCTTAAACTTGCATACCACAGTATTTGCTATATCTCGCTTTCACTTCAGTTTGAAGTATCTTTACATGTGTTATTGTTAACACATTCCAAATAAATACATAACCGAGAAATAATAGTAACATTAGAAATATCTAGATATTTAAATATTTTGTGTCTTGGACAGTTAGTTTTAACAATACATTTATGCATGCTTACACTTAGAAACATGACATTTATATTCTACGTTTTTTTTAAATTTAATTAAAACACATAAAGACATATAGACATATCACCATTCTTATCAAGACTTTAAATCTTGCTTTATCACATAAGCTCAAGACTCAAAACATAGTCCTTAAATTACCAAAACCCAGCATTGATTTATCTGTAATATAACATCCAACTACAAACAAAAAATAAAAACGATTTTCAAATTTTATGACATACACAATATTAGGTATAATGTTAAATTTAAAATATTGGAAATAGAAACGAAAAAAATAAGAGGACTAATTCGATACAGATTATGTACGTGCGTTGAGTACGGAACCATATCTTGGTTAATATGTTGCAAAGTGTGACGTCGTTGGTGGGTGAATGGTGTTAATTAGTGGGTGCCAAATTGTAATTGCCAGGGTTCGGATGTTCGAAACTTTGAAGTGACAAAAAGCCAGGCAAATACTACCTTAAAAGACCAAAAAAGGACGTAAAAACAGAATCAAGGACCAGTCAGATTTCTATGCAATTCCTAATTTAAGTTATTTGATTTGTAACATTTAATAAAGGTAGGTGGTCTTTTGGGACCCCGCTATCAAAGTATTTGAGAACTACAAATGGGGTTGACGGTGAGATAGAAAGTGAGGGGGCAAAAAAATCTTGAATATGGTCAGATCGATAGTGACCCATTTTAATTTATTTGGAGATGGCGCTGCTCGATATAGCGCTTAAACTCGAAGTGTTCTGTATTAATTATACTGAATTTTATTAAAAAAAAGCCAAAAAAGTTTAAATTCATAAAAAGTACTAAAAAAGCCATTTTTAGACTAAATAAAGTATGTATTTTCTGTATCAATAACAAATTAAACTTTCTTGAAACGATTTTTGAGGCATGCATTTACCAATAGGAAAAAAGGGATGTCAGGAAAATTCAAGTCCTAGCAATTGCCCTTCTCAGTGACAAGATTCACCCATTAATGTCGTCTCGGAACCTATGGGTGAAAGATGGGGAGTGCAACTAATGCTTTCACCCGTTGAAGACACAGAAAAAGAAAAGCGGCCAATTATTGTAATCCCATGAAAGACGTCGAAACAGAAAGAGCTTGCATCTATGGAATTGTTTTTTTTTTCAATCAGAGGAACAACCTAATTTATTAATCATTGTTTTACAATGTACAACTTCATACTTTCAATGGAATGACGCATTAGTGGCTGATTGCGAATGTTCCAAAGTGTTACAATACAGTAGCTTTGGTGATTGACTGACATAGTTATTTTGTAACTAACTGAAAGACTGTATGCGAATCATGTATTTAACACCATTCCTTTTTAAATATTCCAGCAAACATACATTTATTTTTAGATAAATAATTTGAATTATTTTAGAGACTCTCTTGCCTAAGAAGGATTAACAAAAATTAAAATTATGGCAAACTATAAAATTTGGAAGACATGAACGTACTTTGTAGCTTACTTAGATGTTAGCATTTATGGCTATATTAAGTACAAACAAAACAAAAATACAACGTCTTTGGCTTTGAGACAAAGCCAAGGAAACGACCATGTTAATATCAGCAGACTAAATTTAAAAGAAAATGAAAGAACTAATTAGAAACAATTAATTCACCCAAATCAGAAATAAATCTTAAAAGTCTTCTCTCCCTCCCCCCTCCCTCTCGTCCCTCCCTCTATAAATGTACTTGTTATTAAATACATGATTCGAAATTCGAATTTCAAATACCAAGAGCCACTTTCTCGTAGCACATCTGAGCCCTAGTGGAACACCACGTTCATTTCCACCAACTTCCATTTTGTGCCCTATTGGTCCTGGATGTTACTTAGGTATCAATTGAGACAAATTATTTATTTACATACGAACATAGGTAAATAAATAATTTACTGAAATTAATTTGATCTTAGTCAATGTCAATAAAGTACAGAATATGTGTCAACCATTTTAATGCAATCGTTGTATTTAAATTTGACAGGCGGCCAATAAATATATTATTCTATAAATTTGTTTGTTGTGCAATGTTTAATTCAAGTTAAATATTGAAGTCCAAATTGTGTATTATGTTTCTGTAAATGGTAAATAGTATTTATTGTAAGATACGGATACGTTTAAACGAATCGAGTTTTAAAATCAAATATGCAACACTCTTAAATGTTTCAACGTCTCTCATTAATCTATATTGAAGACAAAACAAAGTGTACGAAAATCGATAGTTTTAAACAGAACTTGGGTATTTAAGAACAAGATCATAAATTTTATTACACTTTGTTTGATTTTAAAAGCAATATTAAAAAAAATCAGTGAACTAAACAGATATAAAATACGTGTTTATGAGTGAGTGGATTTGTGTAATGCTATTGCACTATTAAAGAAGATTGGTAGTGATAAATGCAAGGATAAAGAAGAAATAAATATACACTACATGTGGGATAACAGATAACACCCTTATCGCTTTGAGGAATTTAATTTGGACCTGCGTCCAAATGTATGAACCACTACTGACGGCTAGAATTACTGATGTAAAAAAAATCAATGCAACTTCACATGATACCTTATAAAAGGTAAAGGTTATAGATATGGTTTCGTAAAATTACGTTGAATTACATTTTGAACAGTATAAATTATAGATATACTGTGTTTGGAATTTAAATTATGTGCGTGATTTTGACATTGTGCGGAGTTCTAAAAGAATAACTTTACTCAAATATAAAAAAAACAAGAAAGCGGTTTCAAGAATAAAAATAATTAACAGATAATATTGGAAGTGTCTTGTAAGACGTAATTAATAGGTAATACGGTTTACAAATTCTTCGTTGAGTTGTGTTGCCCAATAAGACAACAGCAAACGGAATTAACCGGTATACTTATAAGACGAAATCTACAAAATGGCCTGAACCGAATATGTGCATAGTTGGCAAAATGGCCGACACGGTTTAGATCTACCGGTCTATCGCCAATATCTGCGTCCCATACTTCAAATCAAGCTGAGTTTTGGTGAGTTAGGTGAGTGAGTCCAGGCAATCCAGTCCACGTACTATGATGGGCAGTACCTACTTGCGCAAGGGGTGCCACATGCACACCGGCTTCCGCAATGAGTAAAACATATTCGTCCAATGTTCGAACGCTTTGCCTGCAGCCTGATCTCCGACAATCACGTGGCCAACTGAGTACGGGCGGGGAAGGCCGTTAGCGTCAGCTACGGTTATACGCAGCTGGATCGACTGAAACATAGAACACACTTTCACCAAGCAACCAAAACAATTTGGGATGTGAATTGCGAAAAGGGCACTAGGATGAATTCCGAAAAGCCACATAAAAGCAATAGATTTCAAATAATGCGCCAAGAGTCATTATTTTTATAATTAGGATTATTGTTATTATTACTTTGTATTAATATAGATTATAATTTGTATTCTTTAAATTATTATATAATTGATCTAAACTTTAGACATAAAAATGGGTTTTAAGTGTGAAATTTAATTATGTATATTATTATTTTAATACAACATACAAATACATTATCTTTGCCAATTCTTGAGATAAATCTCAAGATTTGGTGTCGAAATTTTGCAAATAAATTTCCTTCAAATCGACACCAAAATCTGTAATTTTATATACATCACTCGAAGGTATCTTTTTTAGCGATTTGGATTACATGTTATTTATCTATTTATTTTTATTCAATGATTTTCGATAGACAATAATTATAAACTTATAATCGGTACCCGATCATCAGGAATATCACAACATGCATTAGCCCTTGAATACAGAATTTTGTGTGATATCTATAAAAAAATATATATTTATATACAAACTAAACTAGGTATTCAAAATTAATAATATGCGCTTTGTCTATATATGTATATGATGCAAATAAGTTAATTAATTAAAAAGTAAATACAAAATCAACACTAACACACAGCAGGCCATCTATCGCCAATCGTCTTCTCGAATAGCAATATTGAAATAATAAAGACGTTTATCAACAAAAATCAATCAATCCAAACTATTAATATGCACAATTTTTCTAGCTTTTCTTTTTCGCACTAGATTAACACTTAAAACAAACTCTTCCACATTGTGGAATGGGCTCACTTAAGGCGACTACCACACGTATTCGTATTTCATACCTTCGTAAGAGTGTAAATAATAATTCAAAAGTGTAGACTTATAAACTTCAAACGCACACTGAAAAATCTTTTACAGGAAATCAATAACATTTCTTCCTTTCAAAATTATTATTATCGTCGAGGAACATTATTTGATCCAAGTTTCAATTTCCATCTGTCATCGGTCATTGCATCTCATAAGCCCGTGAAGCATGTCAGCATAGTTTGACAAGTACTCACATTCAATTCAATATTGGTCTGTGGTAATTACAGATGTTTAATTAAAATCTTGAGGCTAATTAAATTAACCACTTAATCCTTACGAGGCAATAATGCCTTGGACGGAGACACGGTGATTCCGATTGGCGTATTTAAATGATGTCTTTTGAATGGTGACTTGCTAGGCGTACTACTATCTCGTTCTCTTGTCTGGTCGTCACGTAAGGCAAGGCTGAGAACAAACAACCTGGCGTCCTTATAATGAGCTCCACCGCTGCTGTGGAACTAATGTTTTTGTCCACTTATCTGCTTGATTAGTTTACCGTCATCTGCACATACATTCAATTCCTAATTACAACTTTACATCTAGACGCATATATCTTCCTCACCCCCCCCCCCCCCCCCCGTTACCCTCTCTCTCTCTCTCTCTTCTCCTCTCTATCGTTCTCTCTGGCTACCCGGCGCCTCCACCAACTCTCTCTCTTTCTTTCTCTCTATCGCTCTCTCTGGCTACCCGGCGCCTCCACCAACTCTCTTCTCTCTTCTCTCTCTGGCTACCCGGTGCTTCCACCAAATCATATTGCCCGTCCGGTTGAATTAAGAAAGACTCACGTTACACACTGGCCTCATCACCTGTAGTTGATGTCTGTGCCAACAGGACTGGTTCGGTCCGCTATCTATTAATATCCCCCGTTTAAAATCAGCTATGTGACTGTGTGGGTTGCCTCGATAGAGGGTTTTAAACGTTGATTCTGTGTGTAGTTAGCAAATAACTCGGAGACAATTGTAAATAACTTGTATCATTTTTTAATATTTGTGCAATTCTTCCGAGTTTAATTCCTTTGTAGGGCCTTATTATAGTTTGTTAATTGGGATATTGTATTTATTGTTCAGCTATTAAATAATAATTGTTATTGAGGAGAATGACTCCCACTATTATTAAAACCACATGAAATTAGGCCTACAGTTTTTTAAGTAGTATCGCACTGCAAACATCTCAACATCACACAGCACTATTAAACAATAATAAAAATCACACTTGGGCACTGTGATGAATGATTTTTCCGGGAAAATATTTGTAAATTTAATACAATACGACTTCTAATAGTAATCGGGCATGTACATAAAATGCGCTCTGTTTTTAGTGCGAGTTTCAATTGCTATGTAGCCAGCGGTTTAGCCGAGGTCGTTTAACCGTTTCCCACTCGAACACCGAAGTTAAGCAGCCTGCGGGCGTGGTCAGGGGTAGTATGGGTGACCGCTCGGCCCTAAGACACACGTATACCGTGGTAAGAGCGGATGGAGGGTTCGAGTGCTAGTGTAACGGCTTCGTTCTCCTCGACGTCTGCTCGGCAGTCTGGGTTAGTGGAGGAACCTATATGACTGTCAAGGTTACACCGTCCTTTTGGATGGGACGTAAAGCCGTTGGTCCCCTTGGTACTTTTCGAAAGGAGTAGGCTACGTGCCGGTACCGGGTTTCCCCTCCTCCCTTCTATTCATACTTCATCCTCATCTATCACCACTCATCGTCTCGAATAGCCTTAGTGCATTAATATGAGACGGGCTATGACGGGCTATATGGGGTTATTACCCCCCCCAAAAAAAAATTACAACATAATCTACAGCATAATACTACACTAAAATGACCGTTTAAAAAAGCCATATCTCGTAGGGTAACTGTGATTTTACACGAATTTTTCAGTTTTATTTGATCTCAAAATTGGCAAAATGGACAATTTGAGGAATTTCTTAAATCGGCTTTAACTTGCTTATTTTTTGTTCCACATAGATACTAGAGCGTCATACTAATCTAAAATGGTCCTTTATAATATTGTGCACAAATATATACTCTCAAACACGCAAAAATATGCATTCCAAAATCACACCCGTTTTGGTAATCAGCATATTTTGACGAAACTACTTGCCCAAAATAAAAAACAAAATTATATATGATTTACAGAAAAGGCTTACGAGTACGTCAATAATGGCCAATATTTTTTTGGATCAAAATCCGCCAAGGTCACGGGGCATAAAGATCGTCCCCATGTTATTTCTATGGTAGCTTTTTTCCGATAGCTCGAAAAATATCAAGTTTGACAATTTTTTTAGAGTCATGGTGCACCCAATAATTTTTCTGTTAATTTCTAAATTCATAACTAGTTAGCCTGTGTGAAATTTTTTTTCGAGTTTAGCGGGTGAATACCCCTTTAATCAATATCCAATCAATCAATCAATTGCTATTTAATGTGGTGTGGTATGCTATATTTACCGGCAGCAAGTTCTGTGACACGTTAAACATCACCGACTCGTTAAAGATTGGACAGCGTTCCTCTTTCTTCAGTGATGTCTGCCGTTTCTGCACCTTCTTCCCATGGAGAAGCAAGTACACCTGTGGAAAATTACGAGAAATATCACTACTTGCTCTGAAAAAAACATTGGGGTAGTAACAGATTTCAAGAACTAAGATCACTTCTAAACGTAGCATGCTGGGAGAGATTTTTGCAAATTCGTTATTATATTCCGACAATAACAATTATATCAGATTGATAGATTTAGTTCATGGATTTATTTAAACTTTAACTTCACATTTTAACTTAAACTTTAATAACAAAACAACAACAACAAAAGTGACAACAATTGTTTTAAACAAACTTCACATCGTCGCGAACTTGGTATGAAATAAACTTGTTTCGAAATCACCATGTTTCTTCTTCTGTATCAAGTTTCATTACTCCAAAGTCAGAATGCAATTAATACATTTAAACAATTATAATATTTACCTGAGTAAGCAAAAAGGTTCACTCAAGTTTAACTGATGTAAATTATTAATATCATATAATATTAAGATATTGGGTTTATTTATTTTGAGCCGTATTTTTTTGCAAGTGGTAGATATAAAGTTGTATTTGATTTAAACTATCAGCTAGTTGTTAGCGTTGTTGTCATAGACAGAGTAGGTAGTTTAACTAAATTTCTGTTTAAACCCTCTATACAACCGGGTAGGTTTACGAAGTATATTCAACGACATAATGGTCTATGGTGTAACCAAGTATTCACGTTTAAACATTCGTAGGTCCTTCGTATTTTATCCTATTCATAGGCCTACTTGGGTGTACCAAGGTTCCTCACTTTAACTTAACATAATAAATACACAAACAAGCCCTTTTAACTTTGAATACTCATAGAACCAGATTTATGGGAAAAGCATAGCAGTTGTGATATGGGGGAGACAAGTCTAAACAAGTAAATGGTTAGGCTCCTGAAATATTCATAAATGGTTACATTTTTAATTAGTTGAGCACGTACACACCAGTGCTGAATGTTGTTTTCAAATGCGATGCATTATTGAGTAATTAATGGATGTTTAAATACACCAGTATGTGTGGCATATCCTCTAGGGGATGTGGAGACTTTGAGAACACCTAGGACACTGACACCATCAGAAACGGAGCGCTGAAACGTTTTAGAGCAGGCTTATTTCAAACGGGAATTTGTTAACATTAATTTTTTAACTTTAATTGACATGTTTACTTTTTGACACTGACCTTCAAAAGGGATGTTACCGAAAGTTTTTGTTAGGGATGACATCGGCTTATCCGGTTAACCAAATCCTAACATAACCCTTATACATAATAAGAATTCGAATCTGCTTCGTGATATATTTTTTCAATTGAACAACATCAAACACTACACATATTTTATAATATGCATGACAAAGTTGTGATAATGAGAACTAGATCTAGTTAAAGTTTGTTACCAATCAGTTGAACTGTTGACTAGATGCCACGGCCTCGACGTTTCTCTGATGTCCTATAGACAACCAGAGGCTTTCCTTTGTTTATCCTTAACTTTAATTTAATTGATTACATTTTTGTTTGGGATTTGGATTTGGATTCGGTTTACACGAATATTTTTGATTTTTGAATATTTTTGATATTTTTTATCTAGAAATATTTCATAAAATAATTTCGTTAAATATTTCAACCATATAGAAAAGTTGTAATTTGGTCGTCAGTGGACATAGTTAATCGAACGTGACATGTACTAGAGGTTAATTTAAGATAGACCTACTTTAAAGTTTAATGAGATGTCTGGTTGTCTTTAATAAAGAAACGAATAGTGCTCATTACCTCATAAATCGAGTATATACTGATACTTGTTTTATATCAGGGTGTCTTTTACAGTCCGGGGACACTTGCAACAGTCTTGTATGTGTTTAAAACATACGCGTGGCATTGTTTGTTGTCATTCATTTACAAAACTTACCAGACCTTCGGGGGTTTTTCAAGGTTTTATCATAGTCGGTAGTTTACTTTCGTACAACAGAACAATTTTTGGTCTTCCCCAACTTGAAAGAAAACCGGCCCAGCAAGTGTTTTCACTGCCTTCTTTGCCACTCGCCTACTTCTGTACAGTTAGTAATAACAGTCTTCAATGCAGTCTGTATTTACATATACCATGTCACTGGAGCATACTTGAGGATTTATCGGTAATGTTTATTTCAATTGCAGTTACACATTAATATTTAAATAAAAAGTGGGTTTGAAATTATTTGAAATATTTCAACCAGAATGGCTTGAAATATTTCATTTGAAAAATTTTAAACTTCGATCACTAACTATAACCGAATCCATATTTTACTCTCCGATGTCTTCCCTAGTTTTGGTGAACCTTTGGGTCAGAGCTCAAGGGGCAGAGATTACATTTTTCGAAAGGGGCATTTCTGTCGAGTTAACACCTACACCAAGTGATTGTTATCCCGGAGTTTTTATTTTGTAGCCTTTTTCGAAAATCTGGTGGTTTAGTAGCCACGCTCCCTTTTAAAAATCAGATCATTCTCATTTGATTCTTCTTGCTGCATACAATAGCTAATGGTTTGTTGTTTAAGTACATACATTTTACAGGCGATATAGTTTGACGTGTTAATATTATTTGTTCGCGCAGAAAAGCTTATGTCTCGACTACCAACCGTATGAAATCAACTTAGTGACTCATCAGTTTGTCGCGACAGAATGAAGCACGCTGAAAATGTGTTTAAAAAGTCATCATAATACCTAATCAGTTTCGCTCATGACACAATTAAGCGTGAAATTGACATTTAAGCACTTCTCCTAGATAAATTGTAAAATTGTTGGCAGAATAAATTCAATCCTAGCGCTGTAGCTTGGAGGGTTATTTACAATTCACTTGTAACTTTTTTTATTCTCGGCTATATTTGCTTTCATGAACAGTTCACAGATATCTCTAGTAACCCTCCATCATTTTCATACTACAAGTTAGATTGCATCATATTGGAGAGCGATAAACATAAAGAATAATACATTTGCGATGCTCAAATAATCAAATATGACAGGTATTTATCTTATTTATTATATTATTATTATTATTATTATTATTATTATTTTTTTTTTTTTTTTTTATTTTTTTTATATATTATTATTCTACTGTTCCGAATTTTGTTGAATGTTTAATTCCGAATGAGCCTTGTTTATTCTGGCACCACCCTCTGGTGGAATCGTGTCCATCATGTTTGGTAGGTGTTTCCCATTTAAAATACCGGACTTCAGGAGGTCATCGTTTACTTATCTATGGCGTCGGCGCCGATAGGATTTCCTTGATCTGCTTTAAATTTGAAGTCCCCCACTAAAAATTAGTTATGTGATTGAGTTGGGTATAGACTCTAAATAATACTTATAATGTATCTATTTATTAAGTGATATGTTAAGCTTACTTTGTGACTAATTCTGATGTGTAGACTTAACTGCAAACTGTGGGCATACCGACTTATTCACATTGTTATAAATTATATTTTATGTTGTAAATAAACTATAATGAATAACGATTCCTTTTGCTTTTTTATAATAATTATTGATATTCAAAAAATGCAAAAGTATTTTTTGCCTTAAAATAAGGTTATTTTACAAGTACTTCTTGTTGTTTTATCCGCAGTTTTGAGGTCCGTCAACTGAGCCTCACAGACTTGAGTTCTCTGTGTGCAAATACGAACGCGTTTATGTTCGTTCCATTCTATAGTCATTGAAATACAATACGCGGTGTTAGTGACGCGATGTTTACAAAGATTGAACAACAATACTGAAAGTGAATATTATCCTTGTTTTTGCTTGAGGAAATGAGACAAACATCAATAACTAGAGTTATTATTTTTCTTTCGGCGATGCGGTTAGTTTAAATATATTGACGGTTTGAACGCGTCAAATTATTTTAGTTCACACATGTATTTTGTGAATTTTGCAACTGAAAGAAGGACAACCTTTCTTTGGCCAAGTTTATTGTTATAATGGCTTTTCGTATCGAATATTAAAAACTCCATTCATGTGGTATTTAATGGACATTGTAGGCGATATTCAATTATTTGACTTATTTGATATTTGACCTTTATACGAAAATAAAACCACGGAAATGTGCAAAACTTCAGTGTCACGTAATTATTTCTTGTTGATTGCCTTTTACTGTTTTTAATAACTCGTCAAACTGACGAGATGGGATCGAGTGTACTGAAAATGCGTTTAAAAGCTCATAATTCTATATCGTGACATTGTTATCATCAACTGCTGCCGTCCGCGGTGGCACATACGACTAGGGCGCAGAGCCGAAGCGTATGGTTCTACGAGGACGTGAATTCGAATCCCGCATTAAGGCATGTTTTTTGCAATCGTCATTGGTCCTTCATCCTCATCTATCACCACTCATCGTTTCAAATAGCCTTAGCTCATTAATGAAGACGTTAAGCAACAAAATTTAAAAATAAAGAAGTTTTCAAAAGGCTATTGGACCGCGATTATCGATTTTCCCAAATATGCCAGCAAGTCAAAATATAATGAATAGCTTTGAAACCTGGCTCTTTTAGAAAATCAAAACTATTTTTTTTAATTTTTCTGATCGGGCACACGGCAAATATCGCTTCTTCAAAATAATTTTAAACTTCAATTCGCCCAAGCACACCATTCAACGTATAGGTAGTTGTGTTTTTGTGACATTAATTTTCAACTGGTTTTCTAAAGGCTGACTGAGAGAAAAAAGATTTTATTTAACAATTGGTTTTCCTGCGAATTTTTTCGTTTGGCGGTACAAATCGATACAAAATACCGTCATACGGAAAAATTCGCAGGAAGACAATTTTAAAGAATAATCTTTTTTCTCTCAGTCAGCCTCTAGAAAACCAGTTGAAAATGTCACAAAAACACAACTACCTACGTTGAATGGTATGCTTGGGCGAATTAAAGTTTGAAATTATTTTGAAGAGTCGATATTTGCGTGTGCCCGACTGCCCGATCTGAAAAATTTGAAAAAAATAGCTTGGATTTACTAATAGAGATAGGTTTCAAACCCATTCACTATATTTTGACTTGGTATCATATTTTGGAAACTAAAAAACCGCGGTCGAAAAGATTTTTTTAAGACACGCCGTCATGTGAAAGAATGCGAAGGAGAGCAAAGTCATTTTATGGCAACTAACTCTTCAATACACTATATATCTTCTCCTAGTGACACTACACCTAATATCGCGACGAAATAAATTTGCTGTCGTCTCGTCTACGATCCAACTCAGACGGATATTCAGGTCATCGAGATTGAAGAATCTTGCACGAGAAGTAACGTACAAGGCGATTGCCGGAGGGGTCAGATTCCAACCACCGACGTCATCCACAAATACTTAAATTGTTTAAGACGGAATCATATTAAGAGGATTCGCTGAGGTTAGCGCAACTAACTTGCATGCGCTCAGGTGTTGATGATTGCAGTTCCTTTGGGAATTTTTGAAAGCTGTTTCGATAATAGACGACCATATCAATTCTGAAGGCTTCGTCCATTATTTTACAAAACCATTTATATAACAACTGTAATTTGTTTATAATTTTATTTCTTGTTTATTTATTAAGCTGGATCCTTGTGGTCACCCAACAATAGTTGGTCAGCAGCCATAAATTGGTTTATCTCTATCTTCTAGTAATTACATTACCAAATTGCGCATGCATGTTAACAAAGAACTCTGTTATTGATACCCACACTTGGTTGACAAGAATAAGCTTAAAAACCATTGTGAGACGGGTGTCCAGAAAGTATAAAATTAAAAACATTCGTAAAATTCCCATAAACCCATTTATCTTAAGATTAATTAACAAAATAATCCGGCGCGTTCACATTGATTTAAGCGTTGAGACCCATTATAAAATTTGCGTCTAAATTTTTTAGACAGCTGATGCAATAAATTCACGAAGTTTACAAAAAATTATTATAAATTGCGGAGACTTCACATATTTTATACTTAAAATCGATAAATTGATTGCGGAATGCGCGTACTGAATTTCATAGGTTTATTCGTTATATCAACGTTCACGTAAAATTTGATAGCGAGGTTAAAACCGTTTATCAAAAAAAGCACATAGCTGACTCGACAAAACTTATTTAATTTTCCCCGTCAACTCAATTACTGTCAATATTCTCACATATGGTACATGAACAGTTTGTCAAAAGTGAAGTTTACCCTTTAAATTTACTGAAATTTAAAGGAAATATTTTATTCAATCATTTTAAAGTTAATGCTCATTAATACCGAGATTGATTTTTGAATATTGGTATGATCACGCATCATATTTTTTCTGAATTGTCTGATTACACGAAACATACAAGATCGTCATTAATATGATGTATATATTAGTTATATATAGAATCATTTTCTATAGCCGTCCGCGGTGGCTAACACGATTAGAAGGGCACTGGTCCAATGCATATGACACTACTGTACTAGGTAGTAGTCTAGTTGGTTCGAATACCGAATATAAGGAATGTTTTTTTTTTAATTATCCTTTTCGTCATCTATCACCACTGATCGTCTCGAATTACAATATCTCATTTATATAATAGAGACGTTAAGCAAAAAAGTAATTTTGTTTTAGATGGGAACATTTCTACAATTTATTATGTGTTCTTACAAGATGGCTCCAAAGTCACCACTTAGGTGTCGCATTAATGCAATTGCCAATTAAAGAATTCGCAAAAACACGTCTGAAAAAGGATCTATCCCAGAGCCTTCAGCATTGGAGTGTTTTTTTAAAATGCATAAAGATCACAATAGTACTTTTATACGTTTACCCTTACGTCATAAACTTTTATGTTTGCGTTTGCATTTACACCCCTCATTTGAAGTGGTAGAACATTCAATGGAACAAGCAAACACGCCTCGGAATTAGAATCATTTTAGATTTTCTTTCAACATGTTTGAAAGCTTTATCTGAGATGCAATTACAGTTCTCTTCCGTAAGTAAAACAAGGCAAACTCGGTCATACGGCTTATATTGTGTCGAGCAAGACTTTAATGGCATTTTTATAATTGCAAATGAAGGTGCAAATTGAGAGGTCTAGAACATTTCTGTTTTCATTAGACTCTGATAGAAAACTAGCTTACTACCCGCGATTGAATAACATTTCTTGGTTGGGACCGACTTTTCTGTCCGTCCGTCCGTCTGTGCGTGTGTTAAGAGGGTTCGCTGATGCTGGCGCGGAGACGAGTTTAAACGCTCAGCTTTTTGTTTCGGGTAAACGGTTAACAATATCGCTAACATATTTCACAACGTTAATAATCGGTTTTGAATAAAAAAATTCGTGAAACCTCCATAATTTACTCAATTTTGGTGAAATTGGTGAATTAATTCCAAGTGTACAGATATTTTTAACGTAAATTTCCATACTGGATATCATTGTTTAAATCATTGTGAACGCGCACGTTAAATGGGTTTCATCGTAAGATAAACGGGTCGGTGGGAATTTCTAGAATTATTGAAATCCATGTTTTCGATTATCATTTTTGTTTCACGCTTTTGACTTACCTCTCGCATTGATTTTTCAAGGCTAATTCTTGGCAACCAAGTGTGGATATCAATATAAAGGAACTTAATCAACATTCCTGGAAAATTTGGTAATGAAATATCCAACCGTTCAGCTGCAATCATCAACCCCTGAGCGCGCGCAATTGAGTTGGGCGAAACGAACACGACCCTCCGATTAGATT
Source organism: Sweltsa coloradensis (assembly GCA_024449915.1). Taxonomy (NCBI): domain Eukaryota; kingdom Metazoa; phylum Arthropoda; class Insecta; order Plecoptera; family Chloroperlidae; genus Sweltsa; species Sweltsa coloradensis. Next base: position 1,095,257 of record JAMZAV010000238.1, on the reverse strand, counting down.
GACTGGTAGTTTTTATTTCTTGTTGCTTGTTGGCATCGCCCTTCAACAAGGATGATGGAATGTGTTTGGTGAGGGGGTTGGCGGGGGATTAGCTAGCCCTCCAGAGCGTTTGAAAATAAATTCTCCTCCACCTCCACACTCGATCACCGTTATTGAATGCGAGAACAATCGCACCATTTACAATTGCGCATCATTTATTTGCACTGTGGTGGAAATATCCTTACGAGACAATATCCTAAGGTTTCCAATTTTAAGGAAGAAAATTCGAGGTAAAAATTAAGCTTGAATATATTCGTAGTTATTATTATTGTTTTATTAATAATTATGCGATTAAAAAAGGTGTGAAACGGGTCGTTTCGCCGCGTCGCGTGTTTACACTTACTATAGTGTTAATTTGAATGGTTAAAAAGACGTATTTGGTAGTCAACATTCTCAAATAAAAGTCATAGATAATTGTACTTACCAAAGTATGGTTCACTATGTGCAGCTGCTAAAGTCTATACTTTCAACGTCAATAACGGGGAAACATATTTTTTTAAAGTAAATCCACTACATCTCTATTGAACTCAAAATGAAAGTGGTAATTTTTCGCTTCCATTTTACATAAATTTCGGGGACCCTCCGGCGAAATACCTAAAACTGGACAATCCTTGACTTTACAAGTTGAATTTTCAACCTATCCGTATTATCAGCTGTTAGATGAGTAATGAGTATCGTGTTTTACCTTCACAAACGGATCCCCATTGTCGCCACCTTCCTGGAACACCAGGTTCCTGGCCTTGACGATCACCACAGTCAGGCGTTCAGCAGTTGGTAGGTAGCTCAAGGAGAACATGAGCTCTCCGTTGTGCGGCTCGAGCTGGAAGCAGGACCTAGTCTCAACACTCCGCTCGGAAAACAACTAACTTTCATTATAAAGTTTATAATTTAACACATTTTCATATTAAAATAGTGCACACTTTCTGTAATAACATCCATTTAGCAACAACGAAGGGTCTAAATGGGGAATAAATATAATATCGAAATGTTTATTTGAAATATTTTTTTAAATTTTAACACAAGTATGTGGGTTTAACTGCAAATATTGCAGATGAAGATATTGATGAACAAGGATAGAAAAGAAAAATCAGGATAATTCTCTATGTTAAAATACGAACATATCTCGGTCTATGGGAAATAATACTTTGGTGGACATTATAAGCTTCGTGTCCAATGGACCAAAATACAGGCGGAAACTCTATGGACAAAGCACCAACATTTCATAATTTGAAATAACACTATTATTAATTTAGTACGCTTACTTACTTTCCCCTTAAGCTTTAATCACACTAATGTATATTTAACAATACTAAAACAACATCACTACAACATATCCATAATAAATTAACTCATGCGTACGAAAACTACGTAATACTGATAATGGTTCATTGGGTGTTAGGTATGGTTAATTTGGCTAATAACCAAAATCACACTCGGACTTCAGGACAAACCTGCAAAAGAGAATATAACCGGCTTAAAGCTGACATACGTCAACCATTACAAGCCAATCATTCCACTAGCTGGACAACCCACTAATGTGATTTCCATCGGATTTGTAAAGGTTATAGCACAAAATACTGAAAGACCAGCTTTATTACATTAAAAGCAGTATTGTATTATTGTATATGTCAATTAGCAATGAGCATTATGGAAATAATAACTGTAGCTTAAGTTAATCCTGGTGACATTCTACAATGTGGGAACAGAGTACCAGTCGAGAAATGAGGATATTAGGGGTGGTGTGCACTATCAAGCACAAGTGAATCATGGGATCTAGCTGTATCTACTATATCCAGACTATGAGGGTGTTCACTGTTCATTGCTCATGTCACTGAGATGTATTTGCAAGGTCTGCCAAAGCAAAGAAGAGAACATAGGAACGACTTTGCATATAAACAAGATACCTTGATAAGTATCCATACATTTGTAGAACCCAATGTTATTGTGCATACATGCGAATGGCGTTCGTTGCCATGTATAAACACTCAAAGCTAAACACAGATATATCACTAAATTGCTACTTTAAAACAACGAACATTAGGGGTCAAAGCCAAATGTTATTTACCGTAAGCGCGGAGTTGAGAAAGTGTTTCGTAAGTAACTGTTGTGCATCCAGGCCCTGTTTACAGAAGGTAGATGCTTGATAACAACTGTGCTCTAACTCACCGATTCCGAGAAAGTGATAGTCATCCAGGTGGTCACTGGCACACGAGGGGACACGTCAGATAGCTTCAGCTCTGCCTCTCCAATCAGGGTGTTGGTATACTTGTGACTAGATTAACTACTAACTCACCGACTCCGAGTCTGTGAGAGTCAGCCAGGTGGTCACTGGCACACGAGGGGAGACGTCACATAGCTTCAGCTCTGCCGCACCCATCAGGGTGTTGGTATTAAAATCACTGGAGTAGACGTTGAAGAGCAGGGAGCGGCGGGTGTACTCTGCCAATTCCAATTCGAACACGAACCTTTCCTTGATGGTCGGAGAACTGCCGCGATACAGCTGGGAGATACCAATAAGCTAACACAAATTAATTAGAAGCTGCTCAACTTAAACGTAATGCACTCAGGGGCGGCTCGTGTATAGGTGCACAGGTGCACGTGCACCCCCAAATATCTGCGCGAACTAAATTCCAAATTTAAGGTTCGAAGCCAATCTCGTAATATTCCCAATAAATCGTTGGATTGGCTGTATGGATATTTTGGCCGGCCCAGAGCAAGGCATATTCGGGAGGAGTCATTCTGCAGTAAGTGAAACCGCTGGGGGTTGTCACTCTGAATGTGCTCACAGCTTTCCATCGTCGTCTTACGGGTGATCGTCAGAACCAGCCTCAGGTTATATTTTGCTTTTAAAACGTCTGGTATAGCTGGCTAGGTGCACGTGCACATGGGTCAAAACCAGTTATTTCCATTCAAATGCATTGGTTTCGCTCGCCCGCATCCCCTAGATTTATGGTTGCGTTGATCCCAGCAGGGTGATGGTTTTCTACCTGTCATGAAACCTTTTCCAATCTATTGTGATCAAAATAATTTATTCATTGGACATTTTTTGTAGAATTTCAATTAATTAATAACGTGGTTCAAATATGTAGCCTGAGTTAAGAAATGCGTTTTTTGCTGTTTGTCTACGATCAAAACTGACCGATTTATAGACAATTGTTGTTATTGTAAGCTTTGTCAAATATCTACATTCAATAAAACAATGATCCGTATCTCGGTCAGTTCTGATCGTAGACACTCGGCAAAAAAACGCATTTCATAATTTGAGCTACATAATTTGAACAACGTTATTAGCCAATTGTAGTATAAAAAAAATATACGATGAATAAATTATTTTGACGACAATAGCTTGGTAATGGGTTTATAGCAGGTATAAAATCCCAAGTTCGCTCACCTCTTATGCCGTCAATACCCGTCTCATACCCCCATTGTCATGGTGTCCTTTACCATCCTTGCCTCTTCCGAAATCGCTGAAAGTTGTTTGCGACAGGGTTGATTAAAAGTGAAATTATAATATGACTTCGGTTATTAGCGATCTAAAAATAAACAGTTTTTTAAAACGACCATTGGACGAACAATTAGAAATAAAACCACGAGGCCGACCAACCCCAAAATTAGATATAATTCAAGTAACAACATCAGGGGGGGGGGACATTATTCGGGTATGTAATATTTTAATCAACCATATAATAATTTTTTTGGATGGTTTTCTATAATTAACAATTACACACAGGGGAGTTTTTCCCGACCAATAAATTCGAAAAATATTTTCTAAGGTCGTTTTCCGGGTACTTTAGACCATTAGTGTCTTAAAAAAATTTCGCCTCCGGCGACCCCTTTGTTTCCCGCAGAATAACACTTCGAAATTATGTGCACCCCCACAATAATGACTCACGAGCCGTCCCTGAATGCACTTATTGCTTTGATAAAGGTAGGTCAACACTTTGATTTACTTTCAGTGCCGAGTGTACATAACGATGGCTATGCATAAGATCAATCGCATTATGTATTGTTTTATGTGTAGCCAAGCTCCGTCCTTTCAATTCTCACATGAACTCTGTTTGACTGTACGTTTGTGTATTGTCATTGCCCGTCAACATAGATGGTAGGCCTACGTAGAGAATATTTTTGCTTCTCTCACGTTAAAAAAGGTATCTCTTTTTAACAACATTCTCTCTACATCAACTCTGGACGAAATTTTATGATACGCGTTCTCATTTAATGTGTTTGATTACAATCTAATATTTCAATATAGGGAACGACTGACGTTCAATAATATTTCAAAATCATCTTGGATAGTGCGTTAGTTTTACCCCAAAAGTCGGTTTGTATGGATTGTCGTATTAGTGAACGGAGCTACACTAACTACATGCATGCATCTTTTTTCACGTCCATCCGTCTGTGCGTGTGTCACGTCTCACAATAAAAACCGAACATGACGGCCGAGTGACATCCGTATTTTTTGTTGGCATTGTCCTTCAATTGGAAGATACAGAATGTTTTGGTGACCCTGTGGGGGTCACACAGGGTCACCCCAAATAAGTAGGAATGTCTATTTATTCAGACCGTTCACCAAGAAGAGTTGAACGCTGGAACAACGGTTGCATGATAACTGCAAGCTTCGCTCTCTATTTTGGGCACTCTTTGTACCCTTGCTTGTTTGATGTAAAATTACCTCTGGTTACACTTTCGTTCATAGAATCAATGTCGGCAAGCTGTATGGAGAATGATTAAAATAGCTATATGCTTGTTGTACAAGGCGATAAAAATACCGATAACATTACTTTGATCTGATCTTAGGTGTAGAGTTCGTCACTAAATAATAAAATGAATTAAAACATTTTGTGCTGTAACAGTCAAAAATATTTTGGAATCTTACGAGGCGTAGCTACCCTACATAAATCACTATTATCTCCGTCCCATTGTCCGCCTGTCTTTGCGTATGTCACGTCTTACGATAAATACCGAATTAAAACATGGTCTTCGATAAGCGTGCGGTTTTTGTTGACAGTGCCCTTCAACAAGGGTGATACAGAATGTTTTGGTGACCCTGGGGGCGGGCCTTGCTTGCAGTGTTGTTGTAACCGGCATCTCAACGACAAACGCACTTCCATGAATGCATTTCCATCATTCACCCGCCAAACTCTAAAAATATATTTCATTCCGGATAACTAGTAATGAATTTATATGGTAACAGAAAAATTATTGGGTCCACCTTGACCCGTAAAAAACTGTCAAACTTGGTATTTTTCGAGCTTGGACTCATCGTCGAAAATCTTCCATGATAAACAACATGGGGACGATCTTTATGCCCCGTGACCTTGGAGGATTTTGGTCCAAAAAATACTGTACTCGTCGCATTTTCTCTATATCCGCTCTATTTAAAATTTTATTTAATATCAATTTTTTAAAATTAATTTCATCATTATCATCATCAATTTCATGTTCATAATAAAATATCGCCTGGAAGGCAATTTGTAGGAATAAAACATAGAATTTTCTATAATACTGATGATACAAGCGTAAAAACATTGTAAATTAAATTGGTTACCGCGGGTATGAACTTGCCACGCATTATTTTTTTTTCTTAATATATTCTCTTTTATATTGAGCTCTTTTACTTTGAAGAGTGCATTAAGACATTGTTTGTTTGTTATGCATTAAAACCAGTGCAGAGTAAGTTTTCTCTTAAAAAGTATAATTGATATCTTTGTGGCAATCAACTTAGCTGCACCACTTGTGGTCATGTTCGAAATTGTATAACTCTGTAATGTATATATGACGTTTACATAAAATTAAAAATATGTATTAAAAATGACTCTTATTTTTATGAGAATGTATAAAAATGAGTGGTTTTTGTTAAAGTGCTAAGTATGTCTAGTGACAGTTTCGACAGGGAATAGGATTGTAGGTAGGGTAATTGTGAAGGGGATGTCCAAGGGCTCCAACCCTTACATTTGTATAAACGACTGAATAAATTATTTCAACTATTAGAAGTCAGAATCACCGGTGGAGTGTATCGAATATGTAACATCCCGAATCAGAGTAAAGTTTGAGTTTGATCTGTCGAGACCATCACTATGTTTTGCATGTTCGAACTTGTACTGTTTCTCTCTCGGTCATCTTCCACACATTGTGCTTTGCCGACCGCGATATGAAACCACAGCTGCTAATTTCATGAACAGAAAACTACCAAGTATGTAATTGCTAGTAATTAGTTCAGATGCCATGGTGTTAATACTACTTGTTTGGAAATTAGGTAGTTTAATTCTAAATGCTAATTGTTTATACATTGCCACTATAGAAGAAAATAATCATACAATTACGCGTAATGAAATAAGTATATGCGACATTATAAATTGATGTCTATAAGTTCCCCCCATTTTTGTAATTTAACGTCTATCGATTTCAAGTTTTAAAATCGTTTTACAAGAAGGACAATATAAAATCTAACTACATAACTGCACACAAAATTAATGAACTGTAGTTGATTTTATTGTTGTGTTCCTACGTGGAATTCTACTAACACAAATGTTACGATGACCAACAACTAAACAACTTTTCTCGTAATAAAAAATAATTGTTTACTTCTACGCTTGCATTTTAAAATGCCTTTGTGTATCTGGGATGACAATGTGTTTGTTCAAGATTGTTGTTCACGTTCATTACATACGTCTTTATATGTAACTTAAACAAAAGTTTAAGAATCAATATTTGAAGTGATACAATTAATTGCGTGGTGAGGTGAATTCTGAGATTGGGTCTTCGCACCTCCGCATTTATTACCTAATGTCATCAAAACTCTATACTTAGAGAGCCTCATGAAAAGTGAAAAAATTGTCCTGAGTGTAGGATTCCTAAAAAACATAAGAATATAACATGTTTATTATATATACAACGATATGAAGTATTACTACGCAAGCACTCGTTAATATTAGCAAAAAATTATTGATTGCAATATCCATTATCACTTCATTTACAGCTTTAAGGTTATCATAATGTGTGACACTATTAGATATTATTAATTTTCGTTTTGAAACCAATATTTAATGTCAAAATCTACTTTAATATTGTAGGAATGTTGCATCATGTAAATATTAAGCTAACAAAATAAAGCTGTCACAATGCATAATGTGTCATTGATGGACATCGCGTAAAATAACGTTTGCCTCAACTTCAGGTCATAGACTTAATTGAAACTTCAGATATCGACGTTTTCAAATGACGCAACTTGATGGAAAACTTCGTTTAAGACTTTTCCACGGGTATTTCTCGTGAATACAGTTTCTAAACAGTTTTTCAACAAATTGAAGAAAATGTTGTCACGTTTTTATTCAAAGTAAACAAATTTCATCTTTTGATGTTGAACGTATTATGTTTGGATTCGTGTTACGTTTCATTGGGATTCTACACGCGCCATTGTCGTGCATTCGTATCTATGCATTACTCCAAGTGTATTGAATATGCCGACCAGCGGAAGGGTATATATCCCACCGCTAGAAGAAAGAACTGCTATACTACTACTACGACGACGAATATACTGACAGTCGACAGAGAACTCATGCGTAATGTGTGAAGTCACAGATTTAAATCCCACCACTGGCAATCTGCACTGAAAGTTTTTTCCCGAGATTTTCTACAGTCGTTTATTCAAATTCTGGGACATTGTCTTCTGAAACATTTATTAACCTTTGTGACCTAATTAATTTACTTGTCCTCCTTTGTATAGATCAGTTTTTAACTGAATAGGATAGACGTTAAATTTATAAATAAATAAGTATATAAATTAGTCACCCGAAGAGGGTCGAGTTGATGTGAACCCTATACAGAGAGCAAGCATCCTCACGAAAAAGTCAAAAACGAAACAAACAAAAAGAAAGAGAGAGCAGTTGAGAATATTTTGTAAACAGAAGTCGTCAATTAGCAGTTCAAGGTAACATTTCACGGAGTTTCATCGTTCTGCGTCACCCTTCATATTGAAGGCATTCAGCCCGAAACGTGTTCATTCATGTATATTTCGAGAATTTGTTTTATAAACTTCTACGCAGTACAGATTTTGAAGCAACAGTCTTCTAAATAAATACCTGCTCTAACTTCTGAATATAACGGAAATATCTATAAGAATGTATTCGAATTAGATACAGGTTCAAATAAAAGAAGCGTAAAATACATATTGTTTTAAATTTATACCTAGTTGAAGATATTTTAAGGTTATGGTAAAAGTAAGGGTAAAGGTATTTGAATAAAACTCGATACCCGAGTCAATATATTTATCGTGTGTAACCCTCTTTATTTGACTAGCTAGTTATGGGTGTAAGGGTAGCTATGAACGGAATATCATGACTGTTTGAAAGATGTCAATCCCTTGCTTTCGCATTAGTGGCTGAAAACGGTCAGCTATGATTATATAGTCGACTCATTAATCAGGGCAGGTGCACTCGTTCGCTGGACCGTCATTTGAAGATGCCAGTAGGGCTATCGACGAAACATCATGAGAACACGTATGATTTAAATGCTAATTCACACAACATGAAAATACCCAAACCCGAATAAACAATATGTATATAAACCTACTTAATAAAACGTTTATTCTAAAAGTAAATACGAATATATAAATATAATTATAATGCTCTCCTATAGCATCACTTTCCTGTCTATCTGTCCGTCCGTCTGTGCGTGTGTCACATCTCATGATGAAAACCGAACACGACCCCCGATTGACATGCGTTCTTTGTTGACACTAGGGGCGTCCAGGTTGGGAATAGCGTCACCCAAACTTGATTTATAAATACCCGGCACCTCCACCAAAAACGACATTTTTAGCGGTGACAAGAAATGTATTATTTAATGTTTGTTTTCTTCTTGGACGATCTATTGATTAACTAGCTTTTCTCCCTATGTTGGATTCGCCTGTACCCGTGCCTGTTTAAAATAACATTCCTTTGTTATTATTGCATACTACATTCTATATTAATTATGTGGAAACAATAAGAACTTTGTCCATTGTTGCTTTTTTCGCAAAAAATCCTGCTCGACCATATTTCAGTTAATTATAAAACATTCCAAGATGAATTTATGAACAATGTATTAATATTTTTAAAAAAAATTGGAATTCGGCAACTATTTCGTCATCAGGCTACTAAAAAGCAACAATCATCAAAACAAAGAAATACTACAGTAACATAAACGGTACAACAAAAATATCTCATTATAGCTGTTGATTTAGGAATTTTAATAATTTGAAAATAAATAAATAATAAATTCCCTATTTTAAGTTAATAATGATTTTTATCCACTAAATTGTTTATAACTAGCAAATATGAACTCTTCTTACTTTATCACGAGAATTCCAAGATGTGAACATATTTGCTTGGAATTTTAGAATTTTCGACAATATGTTATATTAAATATTTTCGCTATCCCTCCATGAATCTTCTACCTCTTCGGCATTAGCCTATGTAAGACGGAGATTCCAGGTGTGTACAATATCTTTATTCCAGAAATAGTAGAGTGATGAAATATGCTTCGAATAATTTAAACAGAGTGAAAAGGTTCACGATTGTACAGATATAAATTATTATTATCAGGAAATGAAGCTCCCTTAAACATGAATCACTGTTTTTTCCGTCCGTCCGTTTATGCGTGTGTCAAATTTTAAGATAAAAACCGGACACTACCTTCAATAGACATTATGAATTTTTGTTGGCATTGCCCTTCAACATGGATTAAAACCGAACATGACCTCCGATTGACATGCGTGTAGTTGATGCGTTGCTTAACAAAGATTACACAGAAAGTTTTGGGTTACCTTAGGACTAGGAGGATACAAAAGGTTTTGGGTTACCTTAGGACTAGGAGGATACAAAAGGTTTTGGGTTACCTTAGGACTAGGAGGATACAAAAGGTTTTGGGTTTCCTTAGGACTAGGAGGATACAAAAGGGGAAGCCTCCCAGAGAGTTTGAATATTAGCGTTCTAAGTACCCGCTCTGTTATACATGTTGGCGGACACAGGCGTGGAATAAAAACAGTAATTTTCTCTATTTTGGGTTAAAGATATGAAATCTTTTGAAATATATTAAGGAATATTTTGTATACAGTATTATCATTTCGTTTATTTTTTCACGTACGTAAAAAAAGACACTTAGTAAAATGTAAATGAGATTGTGGTCATCACAAAAATAAAAATATAGATCTCAGATTTTATCATATTTAAAGAACGTCTAAAAATATCATCAAAATCGGATGTATCCTTTGGACGCAAATGTTATGTTAGTTATTGTCAATTTTGTTGCGGGTAGTCTAGCTCCAGGGGCATTTGCTTCCATTTTGCAAAGTTAGCTCATGATATTATATATTCACTCAACGGTGATACGGTGTAGGAGACTCGCTCTTGGTTTGTCGCTAATCGCCGCTCGCGTGATGTGTGCGTGTGCGTGTGCGTGTGCTTGTTGTGCGGTGAGTCATTGGTACACGATCTAGTAATGAAGGTCACGCATACCATTCGATTTGCAAAACCCAGAGTTTTCATCTCACTGTCTAATTTAAAAAAATTATGAACATCAACTTTTACTTTTTACTTTTTGTTGAAATTAAATGTTTTTTTGTTGTAAATAATACAAACAACTACAAATATTATCTTCAACTATTGCTGTGTGTTATTTGTTGCTCGCTCTACCCTGAGGGCGTAAATTTGAAGGGATCTAAATAATGAGTAGAATGTATTTTTAAAATAATTTAATTGGGATCTTGTTGTCTATTTTCAACGTTTGAATTTAATAATTTGAATGAATCATAAAATGAGCGTTGTGTGCGAACAGGAAGAAAAAAATCTCGCTTGAGAACGCAGTAATAAACTTTAGTAGATGATTTCCGGTAGCTGGGATCGGACCGACGGCCTCTCGAATTAGTATTGAGTGTAAAAGACATCGAGTAGACAATCATTAATAAGCAGATTACATGCTATGGGAACTATTTCACGAATATATTTCACAACGCCACATCGTTTGTGAACGGACGAATTGAATGCGTGCACAAATGTGCACAAACTCCACAGGTGTGAAGGTTGTGACATTTCGGCTTGGGGGCGAGCCATCGTTCGTAACAGTTTTTATATCATAACTCGGGGCTAGAACCGTATGGGCCCGGGGTAAAATTTGGCCCAGAGCATGGCTCTGTTAATAGTAAAAGGCGAGGAAAGAGGAAAAGTCCATCTCGCAAACATCAGTTAGAAAGTAGGGGTATTAATACTCCCTAAAGACTAAAGGCGATATCTGGCAGTTGTCGTCTGAGAACCATAGCCTATCCTTCTAGCTTCGACGACTTCCCTGACAACGACGATGACAACACGAACTATGACAAAGACCATGACGACTACGACGTGAGAACACTTCCCTTTCATCCCCCTTGCCCGTACCTGGTTCTGACCAGTATTGACCTTTCCACCTGACATCCTTTAAGCTTGAGTAGCGCATTATGACCTTAACAGTTAACGCACCCTTAAACTAATAAATCCAAATTCAATCCAGGGCTGGCTACATACTTGCGCCTGCGGGCATTTCTTTAAGTATCCTTATTTCGACCCCACGTTGAGACGCAAGTGCTCTGTGAAATCCACTTAATTAATAATTATATCTATTCAAATGAATCTACATAGATTAGGTCTCGAACGTGATGATAAGTGCAGTTGTGGAGAAGTCGAGAACATTGATCACATAATTAATATGTGGAAGCTACTCAGACTGCGGAGAAGATCTCTTCCAGAACTTAGATCCTGAAATAACCCCATATTACTGGTAAGTATACTTACCACTTATTTTCAAAATCTACACAATTAAATCTACCAGTTTTCCATCCTTTTAACCCGGGTAAAAAGCTGCCTTATTTCGTTCTGAATTAATAGAAATTTTCCGTTTTCAATTCTAGAAGAATTTTTGTAATGGTTCAAAAAACAAATTGTGTATCAAAACACAAAAATACACACATTTCCGGGATGTCCCGGATATTTTGTTTGCCTGTAGTAGATTCAATTTGAATGTGTAAAAAAAAAAATGGAAAAAAAGGAAAAATTGCAAAAAAAATCTAATTTTTGAAAATAAAATAAAATTTTTGATTTTTTTTAAATTTGATGTCAATTTGGAATCCAAAATCAGCATTTTATTCCTAGAAGATCAAGGGAAAAAAAAAATCCAAAATTCTTTTAAAAAAATCATGAATTTCAAATTGCAAAGGTAGAAAGCAAAATTTTGGGTCCCACCTTTTTGCCCTATAAAGGGTTAATAGAGGAAGAAGGGACTGCAGCAAGATGCCAGATCTCGCAACTGAAGTCTTCCTGAGGCGAAAACTTCAAGAAGAGGAAGAAAGGGAAAGACAGACTTTAAAGTAGGATACCTTAGCCGCCCCAGAAGAGTGCTGGCTGGCTCCTATAGACTCAGAGACCCGCACCGAAGGCATACTAGGTAGATGTCTGTTGAGGATCTGGGAATGAAACTGTGTCTCTGACTTAAATAAATATAAGGGGGAGGGCCTCCACCAAACTTGGCATGAAAATCCCGGCACCTCCACCTCCATTGAAATATAAATGTGCGAATAGAACGCATTTCTATTTTTGTTTCCCTCTCATACCCGGCACCTCCACCAAAGACAACATTTTAAAAGAGGTATTCACCCTTTAAAATCAAAAAATATATTCCATTTAGGCTAACTTGTTATGAATTTACAAATAACTTACAAAATATTGGGTTCCCCCTTACCAACAAAAAGCCACGCTTTGTAATATTCGGGGTAGGCCCCTTCGGCAAAAATCTCCCATAAGAAATAACATTGCGACGATATTAATGGTTCGTGAATCGTGACCTTGGAGTATTCTGATGAAAACAATATGTGCCTTCATTGACGTATTCGAATTCCCCGTCTGTAAATCCTCTACGTTTTGTTTATGTTATTTGTGCTGTGTGTAATTGGTTAGTTCAAAATATTACTAATTAAGGAACGCTTATGTTTGCTTGTTTGAGAGTATATTTGTGCTCAGTTTCAAGACACAATTTTCTAAATGCCCATTTTTAAGATTGGTATGATGGTGTTATATCTATGTGAATAAAAAATTAATACAGTTGAAGCCGTTTTAAGAAATTCATTCAATAGTCAATTTTTCGTAAATTTCGGGATCAAAAAGCTTAAAATTTCGTATAAAATCATATGCACATGATACAAAAATATTTCTCATTAAAGTGTAGTATTAGCTCGAGGATATGCTGAAAACATAATTTTTGGTGGAATAGTAGCAGCTTTAATGTTCGAAAAGAACACCTTTTTTGTTTCGTGTCCCTCGTCATACCCGGCACCTCCACCAAAACCGAAATTTGATTCTGGGATATAAATATATTTTAGTTTCAGATTATTTAAATATCAGTTGATTAAGTAGCTTTGCTCTCTCTTGTGTGTACTCCCGTGGACTTGCTTGTTATTTGGTGAAACTGACGTTTGCTAAATAGTTCACTTATCTCACTTACGATCGAGTTATGATTCGACGATTTAACTTGTAATTAAGCCTATCACTTTTTGTTAATATTTCTTCGAGCTCCTCATTAATAAGTACAAGCGTAATCAGGACATCATTGAAGTTTCGCATAGAGTCTAATGCTGCAATGTTTGTACTCTGTATTTTGTTTAACTTGTCCTAATGAGTCGAGATGGAAGTGAGTTAATACCTCGAAGCGTTGAGCGATTACTGGAGCACATCATTGGCAACTAATGAACTATAGTCACGTGTGACTAGTCGGATGTCCTCTGGGCTGTGGACTTACCCTCAATATCCCAGACAAGGGTACAACAGAGGTGACACAAATTCATCGTCAGATGTTGAATGGTCATGCACTGCGTTAGGTAAAGTTGTATCTCATACAAAGTATGTGTTTTCAGTTTATTTACAATCATTAAAAATGGTGACCCCGTTTGGAATGGTTGTTGTAACTCGTGGAGTTTTAATAAAATATTAATGAATTAATAGTTACGCATATTTTCGTTAATCTTGAATTATGGCCGGTTTACATAAATGTTTAATAATGTTCTATAGGAAAATCATGCTAGCGTTCACGCACGTAGCAAAGGTATAATGCTTGTGATACAGGATTAACGAATATATAATTATCTTTTATCTCTTGAACACAAATGTAAATCATTTGTAGGACTATATAGAAAATAATTAAAATCCTTATTACGGTATTTTCAATGACTAATTGGCGATCTTTATCAGGTATACCTCCCTTTCCCAAACCTTCTCATCTCTTAATAATACAAGATTGTCTTCTTTTGTATTTGTTTTTTGATTTGTGTAGAAACACAGACACATATTGATCAATATGTGAGGGCTGATTCGAATCAGGAAAGGTGTGAGGAGAGTGAAACGTGTACTTTAGTCCGAGCATCTTCTAATTGTTCACCCAGTAACTTGTTGAACCAAGAACTTTCCTATCTGAATGATTAATTTGTGACTATAACGGTTTCCAAACGCAATAATTGTTGCAGAAAGTGATTCAATCTGACTCGGCTGTTGAATCGCAACGGAGCAGGTAACTTCTATCGTGCCACCGCGGATCCTGGAAAGAGTCGACTTTGAATACTATAGCTAAACTTGTCTGAAAAGATCAGACGTCTTCTGTGTCGTATCGGGATTCGTAGAGGCATTCATTCGCCGGATACCCTACGAATTATTAACAAATAAAGTTACACATCTATATCGTTCTTCATGAAGCTAATCCACATAAACGTGAGTAGTGGGGCAGCTTAACGTCAAATTTAAGGTGAACGTTTACACGACGGACAAAAGCACCAAATTTTAACCACGTGCTACTTAGGCCCATAGCTTTTAATTTTTGATAGGAACCAGCTTTTTGGCGGCCATCTTGAATTTTACAGCGGCCATCTTGAAATTTAAGCATTTTACCAATATCTAGGCTTCTAAACCACTTAGGATCACAATATTGGTGTGTAAGTCGATATTTTTGGAGTCAGAGAATACAAATAGATTTTTGCTAACCAGATCCCAGATCCCAGAATCTGTACTATGAACATATCATTTCCGTCAAGCCGCTCCACCCCGTGCCACCCCGTGCTTATTCTGGTGGGGGCCATCAAATTCCAACTCGCAACCTTCTCGTGGTTTGGCCCGTGATTAGGGGAGTTCTTCTCCCTGAAACTAATGGCGAGCTCTGGGTCGTCGTCGGGGAACTTTCCCCTTCCCTTTGACTACCTCCCCGACGGCGACGACAATGACACAGACGGAGACGCCCACGACGTGGGGGAACCCCTGCCCTCCCCATACGCTTGTGGCTGGTTCTGACCAGCACAGGCCTGTCAACCCCTTATCCCCCCGCGTCATCCCTTACGTCCCTCCATTCGTCTCGATTAGCCAAGTTGCATAAATATGAGACGTTAAGCAATATCCAATTAAAATTATTCTGGTGGGAAGAGATACGTCCAAGAATGAAACCAAAATGAAACCTACATTACGGACAAAACTTTTGCGTTCATTTGAAAA
Source organism: Sweltsa coloradensis (assembly GCA_024449915.1). NCBI lineage: Eukaryota > Metazoa > Arthropoda > Insecta > Plecoptera > Chloroperlidae > Sweltsa > Sweltsa coloradensis. The sequence continues at coordinate 1,079,685 of JAMZAV010000238.1, read as the reverse complement.
TTTACACGCTAGGTAGTATCGACGTACTTTTTATTTTCAAGTAGGCCGAACTCTAGCAGTTTGTGGCCACGGACAACGAAATAACAGTAAGAAGAACTGCCATTAGTGTTTTGTTGTGACGCGATTAATTTATATTTGATTTTGTTTTCGTTTCTATTTGTAACTGAACCGATTATAATATTTTTTAATTGTCGCCAGAAAAAGTCTTATTTGTTCTTCTTTCCCCTAGCGAATTTTTCATTATTGGCAACGGCGACGGTGGCGCCCGTGTCGAGAGATTGCTTCGTGCATGTTTGTTGTGGTTGTCAAATTCACGGAATCGTGCTCATTGTTGGTGTTTGTTGTTGGTAAATAGTCAATTCGGGAGTAAACATTGTGATTTGTGACCTCTGGTGCCTCGGTTATTCTCCGGGGTACTGATAGATGCATGCCGACATGTGATCACGAGGAAACAGACACCCGGCTACTCATCCACTTACAGGATGCACTTCAGAATGGATGTACTAACTGTATGGTGCGTAGTGTTGACACAGATGTAGTGGTAATCCTCCTTGGCAAATTTCATCACCTGTTGACTTTGTTTCAAGATGTGAAGATTTGGGTTGCTTTTGGTACAGGCAAAACTTTTACTTATCATTCCATTAATGCTATCTGCGAGAAGCTGAGTTGAGAGAAATCCCTGGCCCTTCCTTTCTTGCAAAATTTCACGTGATGTGGTACTACATCTGCATTTTCGGACGTGGTAAGAAGTCTGTCTGGGATGCACGGAATTGCTATCCTGATGTGACACATGCCTTTACATAGGCCTACATTTCACTTCACCCTTACACAACACTTGAGATTGACGACGAAACTATTAAACTCATAGAACGCTTCACCGTTATCTCGTATGATAAGACCAGTGACATAGAACATGTGCATGAAGCCAGGAAAGAGATGTTTTGCTAGAAGAGTAAGACAGTGGAGAAACTTCCCCCAACTAGGGACGCACTACTGCAGCACTCAAAGCGAGCTGCATACCAGGCAGGAGTATGGTGCACCAGTGAGCACAGTGTACAGAATGCTCCTGATCCAGAAGGTTGGGGCTGGACACTGAATAGATACAGTGTATCGTGGGTTCCTTATGGAACATGTTACCTGTTGCATCAAAGGCATGAAGCGAATTGGTGAAATGTAACTCTTAAGAGCCAAAGTGGATGTGGTGGTAGATGTGCATGCCAAGAGGCAGGCTGAATTGTACGGAACTGAGCGGATGTCAATGTTTAAATACGGCATGTCCAATGGCATCTTTTATGAGTGGCATCATCATGGTTTATATCATATAATACTCCATGAGACATATTAACAGAATGTGTATAAAAGTGTGTGTATTTTGTATGAATTTAGAATGTTTATGTTATTGTGAATGAATAAATCATCTAATTCGTTTAAAAATAGTCAATTTGTATTCCCTGACCCCGAAAATATATACTTACACACCAATATTGTGATCCTAAGTGGTTTAGAAGCCGAGATATTGGTAAAATGCTTATATTTCAATATGGCCGCTGTAAAATTCAAGATGGCCGCCGAAAAAGCTGGTTCCTATCAAAAATTGAAAGCTATGGGCCTAAATAGCACGTGGTTAAAATTTGGTGCTTTTGTCCGTCGTGTAAATGTTTTCATGCTAAGCTGCCTCACTAGAGCCAAAAGAGGCTGCATTGAAGTATGTAACTAGCAATGTAATAAATACCCTTATACCATTGATTTTCTTGCTTTTTGGAAAGTTTTTGTTCCTAACCATTTAGCCATAGTTTCCAATTGTGATAAGTGAATTTTTAATGTTTATTTGTATCAATAACCACAAGAACGATTACAGATTATTGTTCTTGTATGCATATTGTCTAATTTTCTTTAGTCTTACTTAGACAGCAGTGTTAATTTTTTGGAGACCATTTTGTTGACATGCTAATAACACAATAAACCTTATGAAGATGGCTGATTGGCCATTAAAATATGCTAAGTAATGTTTTCATTATTTTAAATAGTGTATACTCCTACAAATTTTAGTCATTTACCTCACCGACTTTAAAAAAGTTTTATCATTTTAACAACAAATTGTGAATTCCTTAAACCGTTCCAGGGAGAATCAAACTTTCACACCCCTCACAACATGCCATTCAATGGCAGAGCTCCTAATGTAGCCAAGTTTCTTAGTCTTTGGATGTTTTGTTTGTACAAACACCTTTAATCATTAACAATCCACCATCTGTCATTACGCATTTTCAAGTTAATCCCCAATATTCAAATAATCTTTACTAAAGCTTACAGTATTGAATTGAATCTGAAAGTAAGTGTTCATATTTTATTTCAAATTTGTTTCATTATAACGTTAATCATAAAACTGGCAGCGGATCTTAAAAATTATATATTTATGTGAATTTCTGTTAACGGCGTATACAATAATTATTGTGATGAATGTTTATGTATTATATTGATTGTGACGCTATGATTTATAGTCCTGTTTGAAATCAACATTCGAAAGCATTGATATTTTATACGATACAGCCAACATTTCATATTATAAAGACTAAACTACTTTTAGCTAGCTTTATTGTCTGTCCAGAAAGGTATTGAAAATATATTCACTGTGGCGTGAGAAATTTTAATGAACAATGAACATGGTAGTAGAAATAATTGAAAGTGTAGCTTCATTGCTCCTCGCATAACAGTGTTAAGCAATGTACATTTAATAATCTAGAGCATGCATTGAAGTAAGAGACTGGTTAACCTTGATAGACCTGGGGAGCGAGGAGAGGAGAGAGAGGAGAGAAAGTAGAGTAGAGAGTAGAGTAGAGAGAGAGAGACTTATGTAACTGCAACGTTTGAACCTGTATTAAGCAGCATATCCCTCTCACAGCTTCTACGCGACAGCGAGACTCAGTAAAACATCTAACCAGTCAATAGCCGTTACCACTGGAAATCAATTTCCGACCTCAGAAGGCCAACTTAGAGGTTAATTAATTCAGAACGTAATGAAATATTAATTGCCACTCGAATGGGGCATCAGTCTATTAGTGATTGCTTTAGAGAGTACGGAGGTATTTCAATTGAACTTCCGTGTATACATTAACTTAATAATACAGATTGAATGCTGACATCCTGAATAGAGGCCTTGAATGTGCTGATGCGTTGCATGTTCGTCTACTACATGTACGCTGTTCGCACTTGACGGTCTAACTCGAGTGTGTATGTCGAGTATATCTCGTTGCTATTGTATAACCACTTTGGGAGGTGCATTCCCAAACTACAAATATTCACCCTTCCTCTTCAACAACATAATCAAGTATCGATATGAATTTTTCACTTTTTGCCATTTCATTTCATTTCAGTGATTTGCGTACGCAGAAGATAAAACCATTTCAATACATGCTTATTTATTTATTTAACGCACGATAAAAATAAAAAATGGCTTTTAGCTTTTACAAACAATTTCCATACAATTTGTTGGAAAACCAAATGTTCCTTTGTACGTGTATAGGCTGCAGAGGGCAGAATTGTTGCCCTATATCGGCCTTCCCGCCCAAGGGGCGGGAAAATATCAATAAATACAATACAATCTGATGTTTTTGTAACGTGAAGAGGGAAATAACCAACTAATCCTAATCTGTTACTATATTGATAGGTTGGATGGTAGTACTAATTAATTCACAATGAAATGAATGGTCTTCACTGAGTTTAGTTTCGAATATATTGTACACTATTTTCAAAATAATGGAACATACAGTGTTGGCTCGAGCGCTAAGCGCTTGACTCTGATTCAAGAGGTCCCGAGCTCGAATCCCGTCGAGACCGGCAATCCTGACTAAAGTTTTTTCCGAGATTTTCCTCAGTCGTTAATGCGAATCAAGGGATTGAGTCCTCTTAAACAGCCTTTAGACATCCCTTCATAATTGTCCTATCCGCAACGTATTTAGTTTACCTGAAGAGAGGCACATTGCATCCTAAAACAGGATTAATTAGCACAGTAAAAAAATGTGTTTATGTTTTATAACTAGCTTTACGGAAAATATCACGCGCACAGTATTATAGAAAATTGCTATTATCCCCAACGCTTCAGAAAACAAGGTTTCCATTTTCAAGGAGATGGGTATAAAACAAAATTCAATGAAACAACAAAAGCATTATAAAACTAAACAAATAGAAGAAACAAAAAACACACTACCTTGCAAACACAGAAAATTACAAAAATCCATTGGCAGTGACTCGCATCATACTTCAGCAATATGTTAACATTGGTGAAGTATGATGTTTGCAAGGTAGTGTGATTTTTGTTTTTATTAGTTTATTTTTATAATGCTTTTGTTGTTTTATTGAATTTTGTTTTATACCTACACCTTGAAAATGTAAATCTATTTTTTTGAAACGTTGGGAATAAAAGTAATTATCTATAATACTGTGCGTGATATTTCCCGTTAAGCTGGTTATAACATAAACCATGGCTCACGAAAGCTGAAGACAATAGATATTATACATATTTTTTAAAAGGAGCAAAGCTCCTCTTTATGTATCACGTTTCTGCCCGACCGATCGTCCGTACGTGAGTCACATTGCGCGATGAAAAACAGAACATGACGTCTGATTAACACGCGTGTTTTGTTGATGATACCCTTCAACGAGGATGATACCGAATATTTTAGTTGACCTTTGCAGTCAAACAAAAAACTTGTATCGATCCGTATAATCCGTATAATCAACCGCTTAGCCGTAGCCTTAGAGAAAAATACACATTTTTGGTATTCCCCCCCCCCCCCCCCCTCCGTTAAGACATGTATTCGAAGAACGAAAAAGAAAACCAATTTTTTCCAAAGCGATTCTCTCTGTTTTTGTTTTCGTTCTATTCAGTTTATATCTGTTCAGTCAGGGCATTGATTGAGAAATTTTAATTTTGCATCATTTGAAACTAGCCAATTACATTTTTTGACGTGTTATTCTTATGCATATAACATTTACTTGATGAGCGAAGTGAAGACTTCGATTGACTACACCTAGGACTAAGAATAAAGTCGCTTGTTGATCTGTCTGTGTGACTGTTGGCATTTGACTGGACAAACATCTACTCCGATTTCGATGAAATTTTCATTGACTGTATGACCTGCCACTTTTTGTTAGCCTAACGAATGTAGTTTTCACATTTATCTGTTCGGGGCAATTTTCCAAGGTAGGGATGGGAAAAATAATTAGGTTTAATCGTTTATCTCATTGAAGTTTTCGCGTTTAAACGTTTTTAAGCCTTGTTTTCTATAAACATTAATTAGGTACATGGAGGCCTATAGGTTTTACAAAAAAAACGTCATTTTGTACTTATGACCGGCCGACGATTAATTAACAACGGTTTTATTCTCACACTCGTATTTAATGACCCGACACTTCCACCATGGGTAACAGACAAGATGCCTCAATACAGCCTGTGACCCGGCACCTCCACCAAAATTAAGCACTTTTAGAAAATTATCGGCCTAATTTGTTAGCCTGTGTTTGTGTAGGTTCCAAAAGTGATAACAAAATAACATTTCATTGTTTTACTACCACGGTTACACGTTTAAACGACTCATCCCTAGTCCAAGGAGGCTCATATGTTGTCTGAGCGTCGGTCCGAAGCCAAACTGCAAGGGATGTGGGTTCATATCCCACAGAATGTATTGATTGTTCTCATTGTCCTACATTCTTATCTATTACCACTCATCGTCTCGAATAGAACAATTGCGTTAATAATTAAGTTAGGCATAAGAATTAAGTTTAACATTAAATTGTTTGTTGTTTCACTTTTTAAAAACTCCTACAACGAAGAAAAAGATACCGCATTTGTTACGCCCTAGCTATAATAATCTTGAAGGTGCTAAGACTACTTCAGTTGTCTTTAGTTGTCTCATTATGAAGTCTCATTGATCTAGTCAAAACTGGCCCAAAATTGACTGAACCCAAAACAATTGCAACAATAGGTTTTATGGTACTATTTTCTTCAGAAAAATGTCCTATTTAACATTCCCAAAATCCGCTGAAATGTCGTGATTTGTTAGTTTATTCGAACAGTACCGGTAATGGTATATACAGAAAAACAGTTTCAAAAGATACAACAAAATATAAACAAAAAATAGTTGTGCATTAATAGATTTGCGAAATTTTCAATTTAAATCTACAAAACAGTATAAATCACAAAGCTGATGAAGTATCGTCACTTCGTAAAGAGTCTGGACAATGTTTGACGTACGTACTAGTTACGGCATCACCTGTAATCTCACAGATGCTAATAAATACAATACAATACAATACAAAATTGTAAAGTTTCAGACATCTCCGTATCATTGGGAAGAATCAAGTTGATATGAGAGGCATTGTAGATAACGAAGCTAGTGAACCGCTTGCTACTCAAGCTGGTGGTTGCGTCTTTATCATCGATGTCCATCTGTGTCCCGTGGACGAAAAATGAATCTGTGTATATAACTACCTTCGTCTAAGGTGAACTTTGTTTTTGTTTGTGTGAACCAACAATGTATCCAATGCCAGAAGAGCATCTTTTACCGTCATATTAAGTTTGCTAGTACAGTTTACGGTCTTCGTCGTGGTACTGATTTCGTTTTGTTCGGCAATATTTTACCCGGAATAAATCTTAGCAGATGGTTTATGATAATACTCATTTCGCCTTGAGAGATATTACGTGGGAAATTGGAATAACTGTGCAAGAGCGTAGTATTTTCAGGGAAATGCCACAGTAACGGTCCGCGCGTCTTTTTCATGCAAGTCATTATTATCAACCAATGACCCATCGAAGTGTACGATTTGCATAAAAGTGAGAGCTAAATTCCCACGAGATTGTTTTGGGGTCCGGTTCGACCGTGTTAGGATCACTCTTCCGTAGGGAGTGATTTGTCAATATATTGTTGATTCTAAAACTAGGCAACTTCGCTTACGATTTTTCCAGTCGCGTTGATGGATGAGTTTTTTGGTTGATTATCGGCCAAAATATCGCGAAAATGTCGTATAAAAAATCGGGGAAAAAATCGTAAAAGTACTATTTCTATGAGAAATATTTCTTCAAATGTTTCTAAAATCATAACGTATATATGTTTAGTAATTATAAACGTTTCCATAAAGTTTCATCAAGATCGCATATGCCGTTTGCCTGGTACAGCGAACAAATAAATATAAATACAAAAAAAACGAGCTAATTTTTTGGGGGGTCAGTGAAATTGAAGTCTTCGTATCGCTCATCCAATCATTCTACGAATATTTTTATGCCATTTATATGATCTCTCCTTACATAAAAATTGATCCTCCACTAACGTCACGGTAAATATCACTACCGAAGCACTTGGGAATGAATGAATGAATGAATGAATGAATCATTGGTGCTCATCCATCAACGTGACTTCAAATGGCGTTATTGACGTCGCTCACCTCAGGCAGACTATTATTATTAATCATCTTTTGAGTATTTTTTTTACATCTATGGGTCCTTTGCTATTGATTTATAACAATCACGTGACGATTGGAACAAGAATAAAAAGTCAATTAATTAAGGGATGATTGAAAGATAATTTTGAACAACTTGACCCTTGCGGATTTTAGTGTAATTTTAGCGGATTTTGGGTATGTTCAATAGGACATTTTTCTGAAGAAAATGGTACCATAAAACTTTTTATTGCAATTTTTTTGGGGTCAAACTGAATTGTGACTAGATCATTCATTATAAGAGTATCTTAAAAGTATCACTTTTATGTCCGTCTTCATGAGTGTCACGTCTCACTATAAAAAATGAACGCGCTCTCTGATTGACATGCCTTGTTTTGTTTGCATTGCCTGTCAACATGGATGATACAGACTGTTCATGGTGACTCTGTGGGTCAGAAACTGGACGGGCGGTGTAGCTTCACTAAAACCCGGCACCTCCACCAACAGCGAAATTTTGACATATATAAGAATGTATTAATTCATTATTGAATTTTCGATAATCTGTCACTCAAGTAGCTTCGGTCCTTCTTTTGGGTACTTCCGTACTATTTCTCCTTTTAATAACATCCAATTGAAATTAATTTAGCATTTCTTGTCCATAAGTTTGCGAAACGTGTAGATATCGGTTATCAGTCCGTCCCTGCTTTGCAGTTTAAAGTTGTAGAGTGGTTGATTCAGTAACGAATTGTAATTTTAAGTGTGCTATGGTTGCAAATATACTAGGGGTTCGCGGACGCGATTAAAAGAACCGTACACAAATTTCTGACGGTCTAAAATCGCGTTGAATGATGAGCGAAATTTACGAGCTCTTGTATAAGATGAAAATATAATGTATTGAAGTGCGATGTACATTATTCATACTTATCTTCTTGCAGTCAACAAAGTGACAGCTGAAAGTTGAATGATTTTGAAGGTTTAAAAAAAATTAAATTTCGGGCAGCCGTTAATTCGGTTAAAAAAGTAAATAATTTCGCAAAACAAATTTCAAAACGCAAACATTGGAGATTTGTTATCTATCAGTTTAGCTGTTTGTAAGAATTTTATAAAAAAAAACACACAAAACAATTTTGGAGATTTTTAGGGGAAACATTCAATATTATCATGGCTTTGGACTTATCCTTAGTGGAATTGTTTCCTCATGTAACTATGAGGGTGGGTTTCGCGGGAGAATAAAATACGTTATCGATATTGGTTGGCGAGGGGCACAAAACTTTCTACTTTCCTACCGTATCCGCTGTTTCGAACCATGGCCTCAATACACATGGCCTTGGCCATGACCTAAAGAATGAGTTTCTCGACTCCCGAGAAACTCTCTTCTCTCTCTCTCTAGTTCTCGAGTCAACCACCGACTTCGTCAGCGCTTTGGTATCGGTGCCGTCATACGTTAGGCATGCAGTCGTCAACGACCTTGTCTGGAGCGAGAGTAAGGTGGGAAGGGTGGGGAGGTTGACGTAACCAAGCAAGATAAATTGCAGAGTGCAAGACTACGCCACCTAGGAGCGAAGTGGGTAACTGACTTTCAACAATACGGCGAGATGGATCCCAGAAACATATGAGTGCGCCCCCCAAATATTCTTAACAGTACGATTACATAGATGTTAAATCTAGCCTTAGTCGAACGATCACAGTTTTTCTCTCTTGTTAGAAACCTTAATCTGCCACTTCTTACCTGAAGATTTAAATGAATAAAAAACATTTACTGCTCAAATATGTATTATTCATATACTTTGTTTTTATGATCGGTCGATTTTTTTAAAAATACGTCATTATAATTTTACGTGCCCACAATAACAACTTCATATCGATCTCACGCAAATATCCAGTTTTCAAGCCTATTTACTCAATGTTTCGGTTTACTAGTCAACAATTTTATTTATCATCAATATTATTATTTTGAAATATGTTTCAAGTTTAACAATTTTTTTTAGATGTTACACACTGTCATAAATATTTGTTAATCTTTATCTACAAACTTTATCGTAGACAGACGGGGAAATAGGAATGCAATTTCTAATAAAACATTCTATGGAAGATAATTATAAAACGATATAATTGTTAATATTTGATACAATCCAGAAACTTAACCCAACCTGACCGGGATTAATTTCGGGATTTAATTTCTGGGTTGTATTAAAAATAATCAATTTCAAATAGTGTTAACCGAATAACTAAGTAGAGAAACATAATTATTTTTGTTTTAATTTCGTCGTGTTCTAGATATTATAATGTATGAAACTATTGGACAGTCCGGCTTTCAAATTCAATTCACTATATTCTTACAAAATACAAGCTTACACAAAATATGTTTAATAACATTATGGCTTTCAAATTAAATTAACAACATTACGATCAATTTCATGCCAGGTATGCAATCAAAGATAGGCCATTCATAAAATTATGTATTCAAAAATCAAATACACCTATCGTATCGGTTAGGTTTTGTCACTCAATTGACTTAGTTTTTGGGACCAAAAATTATTACTGTGAAATTATGAGTATCGGTAGTCAATAAAAAAAATATGAAACAATTATTTAACGTAAAATAACAAAAACGAATCATGTGAATTTATGTTTTAAAGGCAAGAAGAAATTAAAGAAACCTATATTGCATATTATTATACTGTCTTTAAAAAGTATTTTAAAAGACAAAACCATTTTTAATAATTTTAATAAATATCGAAAATTCGCTGCCCCCCAGAATTACAAATAATTGATTTTATGTTTGGGCTCACAAAGTTTGAAAATGTTTTTTATTAGTATTCTTCAATGCAAACTACCCCAAAATCGTTTTTAACGTCAATCATACAAATAATGTGATCGATACACGTTGATTTCACATGCTAAAAAAACTCGTCCCAACCTGGTCTCGAACCCAAGGCCTACTGGCAACCTCGAATCTATAAAATTACAGGACAAAATATTTAATTGCTTTCTTAATACTAATCATACTGCCATAAAAATTAAATGAGACAAAAATTGGTAATAAGGCGACGGTGGCTACGTGTGAGTTTCCCCTTTGATAGTTTTCTATTGGCTAGTTTTCCCTTTATAGTAAGCTTTTACACCGGTGCGTTTACCCGCGTAGCCACGGCTGCCTTAGTATCAGCAGTACGTTTTTTCTTCCTTATAACCTATGTGAGACTACTATCCGTTCTTCATTCTACGCCTTTCGCTTTATCACTTATAGCAATCTATTAATCGGTGATTATTATACTCGTTAATAGCTATTAGTAGTCTGCACGTATTTAGTTCATTTGTAGGAAGTTTTAATTAATTGTTAGGGAATATTTTCTGGTCAGAAACTGTGGGTTTATATAATCTGTCTGAGTAGTAGCGCAAAACCTCCTGGTAGCGGTTTATGAAAGCAAGACATGATGTGAGCAGAGTAGTGACCTACGTTATCGTCTTAGACAAACACCACCCACACCCAAGCCTTCTGTGCGTAAACCAGCCATTGCAATGGCCGCTCAGTCTGTCAGACTGTCAGCGTGCACTAGCACAGTAATTACTTTATTATGTTCACTTATAAGAGTTTGTCTACTTGAAGGTATATACACCCCCAAATCAGAACCAAAACACCTTGAACCTATGAGTGAGTGTGGATGAAGATGAGGGGACCATTGTCAAATGCGGATAAGGCCAGTGATTTTCGTGAGTGAATGTCATATTTAGTGATTTCATCAAACTTGCTTGAATTAAAACGAAAACAGCAATCTTAACATAACAGTTAAAAGTTAGTTATTAGAGGAAAAAATCCGAGCAGGTTATTTACATATTGCACGTCATAGGGCCTATCACTTGGCACAAGATAGTCAAAATTCAAAGAAATAGTTAAGATAGCAACTATAATTAAATGTTCAAGAGAAAATTGACTAAAAAGCATGGAACTTCCGTAGGGGTTCCGTAGGGGTGGGAAAGGGGGGGGAAGTTTCCGGAAACAACGATGTAGTATAGCAATAAGACAACTGACTCTAAACAAATAAGCAATGTTTCTAGTGATAATATTCTAAACAACATAATTACTGAAATTATCGTTCACAGATGCACTGTGTCTGTATTTAGAAGTGAAAATGTTGACCTTGACCTAGACCTAGAAACCCTAAATAATTCAATACATGGCATTATGATGAACACCCCGAGTGATATTATAAACAAAAGCAGGTGACATGCCTACGCAAAACAGCTGGAGCTAAGGTGTCCACTGTCTAATTCACGGCGCCTGTATCCGGCATCATTAGTGCAAACAGCAGCCGGTGTGCGATGTACAGGGCAGAGTGCGCTAGTAGCCTCGTTACCAATTACAACAGCGGCGCGATCTCGATCCAATTTTTGAATATTGATTTGGAAGTATACAATAAAAAAACTCGACCAACGGTAGGTGCCGAATACAGAAATGATTTTGTGAATGGTTGGTCCGCCCATTTGACCTCGAAGATCACCAAAAACATTATTTATTTTCATTGTTCAAGGTCAGTGGCAACAAAGAAAACCTATGTCAATAGGAGGTCATGTTCGGTTTTTATCGTGAGACGTGACACACGCACAGACGGACGGACAGAAAAGTGATGCTTTAGAGGAGCTTTGCTCTTTAACATTTACTGTCCGACATTTTTTCCGGGTCATAGTGTGCCCAATAATTTTTCTATTATTTTCTAAATTCATAACAAGTTAGGGCCTAGCTGAATGAAATATATGTTTTGAGTTTAGCGGGTGAATACCCCCTTATTTAGCTTACCGCCACTAAAATAAATTATAAATACAAATAGGGACTATCCCGACTATCACATGAAAACTTATTTTAACGAATCACTAATGATCTGACAAATTTTAGCTCAAAAGTTTCTATAACTTTAGCAGTATCAATAATATTTTATGCTGATGACAGCAGTGTGGTGATGGATGACCAGCCCTAAAAAGCAATGTTTTTACGTGTGATCGGACCCACCACAAACGCAGTAAGCTCTTCAGTCACCTCATAAGTCTTGCTTGCATGACCGTTCATTTAGGTATTTAAAACATTTTACATAAACGACTGACGATTAGCAACTTCAAGAACTACAAGACCCTAGTTTCCATTGTACTTCCCACATATGAACACAACAGTTAACCTGAGTCGTAGAGATGGGTGTCTTATTAGAACACACATAAATATTACAGAGAAGTCACTAAATATATTTGATTTTATCTATTGAGTGACTAGTTTGTATTTTATTTGTTTGTGTTCTAGACTAACACAGCCACCACTACAACTCTGGTAAGCTATTGACTCCTATCTATACCCACATAAATTACATCCTGCCTTTATAGCCTGTTGTAATTATCTTACTTATACATATATTAAAATTTCCTGTTTGATTTGCGATTTGTCATTTGCAAATTAATGTAAGACCGAAGGTTTTTACAACAACCTCTTTCAAACGTTTTAAATTACTAAACATTCGTTGACAACGATACTATCCACCCTAAAGAAACGCAGAGCTGTTGTATGTTGTATGTTGTATAATGAAGTTGTAGTTATAACCACTACGTTGAATGCGAAGATAGAGTTTTGTGCGTGTGCGTGTGCGTGTGGGTGTGGGTGTGGGTGTGGGTGTGGGTGTGGGTGTGGGTGTGGGTGTGGGTGTGGGTGTGGGTGTGCGTGTGGGTGTGCGTGTGGGTGTGCGTGTGCGTGTGCGTGTGCGTGTGCGTGTGCGTATGCTTACGCGTACACAAGGCTGCTATAGTGGACGCTTTCAATCGTCATTCGACGAACGCATCAAATGTACAAAGCTGAACGCGTACTAGAAAGGATCGTCACGCGACGGAACCTTTTCAAACCGGTTTCTTTTGTTGGACTGTAGAGGAAAACATAAAAAAACTGGTTCTTTGAGGATCCGTTACGCCCCAATTCTCTCTAACAGCTTATTGCATTTAAACTTATCGATCGGTTCGGGCCATTCGTGAACCTACTACAAAAAATATTCAATTCAAAGTAAGATCGATTTCAAAACTTTTCCGCGATGTCAAACGACAGTTCCCTTTTGATGACATTTATGTATTTCCCTCTAGATTGCATCGCATGACCTCGCTCTTATTAAATACTTGTTATTGCGAATCACTACTTCTGATGTTCCTCTTTCAATATTGGATAGCTTTGTTCCAATACAAGATTCAATTATGAGCGAATTGGTAACGGAATATATGAAAATCCAACAGGTATAATTAAACTAGTATTGTCGAGTTAACTATAACGTAAACACACGGTTGAAGAGCGCCGATGTGTCGTGATCGAGACTCAAGCTCGAGTGAATAGCAAACAATGGACGATGTTCATTAATATCATATCACGCTAAGCACTGTTTACCCAAGTCATTACCTGTTCAGAAGCTCGAGAGAATCACACGATAAATACATATTACCTCCCTCCTAGCTCTCTGCAGTTCATATTGACTTATGCATTGTACTCTACTTACGGTATTTGCATCGGGATTTACCTACATACTGATTATTACAAATGCTCTAAATGCTAGCTATGTATCACTTGTATTTTGCATTAGCCGGTTAAAACAACTTTAATTCTCTTCGAAAGGCAAGTTTCTTTCCGATCGTAGTTTGAAGTAGTGTTCATAATATCGTTCATACGGTCCAGTGTAGAGTCTGCAATCAGACCAGGGACAATGAAAACTAGATCACTTACTTAGATCCCCCCCCCCCCCCACGACGCATTCCTCCCGCCAGCACTAGAATTCTCAGCAGTAATCAGCATTGCAGCCATTGTGCCCACCGTGAATGCAATCATGACATCGATATTTTCGAATTACACTGGAGAAATTTCGATACGTCCTTACATTTTTAATTAACAAAATCACGTCGTTTTTTAATGTCAGAATATGCCTTGTTAAGTGTAATTTACAGTCGGTCGTTGCTGATTTGTATCACAGTAAATTTTGTTAAGAGATTGATAAAAGAAAGTCACTTAGCTTCTACACTGGTACTCGTAGGTGATCGTCTTCGTGATCGTCTGATCGTCAGGTTCCACTGAAGATGGCTGAATAATCAATGCAACACGCTTGCTTTAAAATGACAACTGAGGCTTTTCTAACTGTTAAGAATTAATATTCATGGTGGTCGCGAGACTGTGCGAGTCTTTCTAATGAACACATTGTTTATTTTGAAAGTTTTTTAAAATTCTTTCATTTATCTAAAACACGTGAGAATTTTTTATACATCTTTGCCCCGATAGGGATAATACGTTACTTGTGAGTTGTGATTATAATTTATTTTACTATATTATTTTACATTAAATTATATAATTTTTTTTGATGTCCGGGTACCTGTAATTTCGGGTCGGATATTTGATATTTAAAAAATGTACCCGATATTCAGGTTTAATGGTGTATAGGGACCGTTCCAGATTTTATATACAATTTTGGTGGAGGTGCCGGTCCAGACTCGGATAAAAGATAGCGTGACTGCTTGTTAGAGGGGCCGCGTCAATTTCATGAAATAAGGATTAGGATGGGCACTGATAACTCTACTGTTAAGTGCCCTAAAACACTAACTAACAACATTAATGTTTCTTTTAGTTGTACATTTGTCTTTAGGTCTATCACGATATTCATACCAAAATTTCGATATTAATCCATAATATTAATATCGTTCGATTTATCAATATTATTTAGATCCAATTCGTGACCGTTGTGTAGAAACATAAGAAAAATGTCGTTTTACAATGTTCTTTAAGTTTTTTTTTGTTTTTTTCTTCTTCTTGATGGTACTGAGAGATATCTTGGTAGAGATAGAGACTTCACTCCTTGGAATGTGTGTCACTGGGAAGTGCACATTCCTGACACTCGGATGTCCCACCATGGCGTGCGAGACTGGGGGGGGGGGGGTGATGGGTTATCCGAAGAGCGATTGGTCCTGTGAGAGTTTATTTGACATATAAGATTTTAGCTAAATCCTATGTAGTACGCCAAACCAGTTTAGAAGTTCAACGGAAAACGAACGCATGTAAAAATTAGCGAGGTGTACAAAACCTCGACTCTCACAAGTAATATTCATTTTCGAAGTTATTTTAGATGGTGTTTGTGTCATTTTATCCCGAATAGGTAGCAATAGAGCGAAGAAGACGATGATGCGATCCCTCTACCATCTTCCTTGCTGAGATAGCTTATATTTTTCCCGGGATTCATGTACCTGAACAATACATTTAATTTGGTATCTGTTTCAAATACTTTATGAGCCTTAGATATCTGTGCTAAATCTAAAGTTATATCGCTTAAGAAACCTACACTTTTCGTTGCTAATCAAAATCCAATAACATGTTCAAAATCAATATTTTATTACAGTTTCTAATGAAGATAACTCTTTGGTTTAGTTATGCTATCTTTCAGGATGTGTATAGAACAGGTACTAATTTCAATTGTAAAGTATTAGTTAAAGTGATATAAAAAAGTGTTTTTTTTAGTATAGTGACATAGCTTTTTCCATTTTCTTATATGCGATCTACTTAGTAATGGACTGGTGTAATTTTCAACGAAACTTTGGACGTTGAAATACCCACTAGAAAATGCAATAATTTAGTTTTTTGTGCATCTACACTTTCCTATCTACTAATTAAAATGAGTACAGTTGCCAACTAAATGTTCGGTCTAAAAATTTGACTATATTATTATAAACGTGATTAATAGTTGAACTATGGAGGTAGTTTATTTCTACGCATGAAACTCGCTTGTCGCTTGTTTTGTGTCGTCGGTTTGACACCCGATACGCGTTAGAACTGACTGAAAATCTTTCCCGACGTTTCCCTAAGTCAAAACACACATTGAGATAAATAAAATTATTCTTGGACATTACATTACAAATATGCTCACAATTCACCTAGTTACAAACAACACTTGATCAGTGTTGATTCCAGTTATACTCTGGGGTAGGAGGAACCCTGTGTTCCTACCCTATAGAGACTTGTCCTTGTGTAAAACACGGTGAAGTGTCAAGACGAATCATTCCTTGCTTTAATCATTTCAGTTGCACTGCTGTACACTCTGCTTATAGGATTAGTGCAATATACATTCAATAAATAATATTCTTAAGATTCTAGTAAAACTATCGCGTTCAGAAACCACCTTAACTTCTTCTAAAACACTTAAACCACGTCAAAAATACGTATTTTAAAAAATTAACTGCGGCGCAATAGGGAAGGTTCCTCAGTCGTAGATATTAGCTCTGGTGTACAGAATCAGTAGATATTCACTTTAAAAACACCATCGCCGTAGTTAATAACACTCTAAAATATAAACTGTCTATTCCTCAGAGGTACAAAGTTTAACGTTTACTCTTTACTCTCTCTCCCGCGCTTTTATTGTGAAAAGACGTGTGACGTCATATCTCAGTAGACAGCGTTGTTTATGAATGAAATTGACCACGGTCTTCTAGATCACGGAGCTAAATTCACCTCTCGGCCGTTCACCAGCTCGTGTTAAAACAATAGTTCATTGTTGACATTTTCTTTATTAATGTTATCATAAAACCATTAATCGTTATAAATGTATATAAATTTGCAAATGATATATCTTGATGTACAAATTATTGTTTATTAGCATTTTTTAATCATACTAGAAACAAATTTCATATTCATAGATAATCAGTAAAAATCATTTTTTTTTCAATGACCATACGGTGATTGGTTGTAGGTTGTAGGGTTATGACGTATTGCCCTGTTTTCTCGCCATTATTACGTGTAAAACTTTAAGCTCACTTTTATGACTGAAACCATTTTATAAATAACAAAAATTTGATATTTATGTAATCAGAAACTGGCCCGAATACAGTAGAAAAATAATAAAAAATTTGTGAGTCTTCCCTATTGTGGGGGGCGCACTCCACCCCCTCATCGCATCGCTTGTGGAATACTTTTCTGCTCATTGCCTACCCTAGAATTCTAATCCTCCCCTCCCCTTACAGAAAATTTCTGAAATCAATACTGCACTTAAAGGATCAAGAGGTACGTTTATAATGAGAAATGTATTTTGCTACGTTCTTTATCAAATTTCTCATCTTGTCTGTTGTATTAGAACGATTTATAGTAACCTGTAGGTCAATTCTTATTAATACGCGATCTTGGATTAAGTTTGGTGGATCGAATATATCCTAGTGGTATTTCCGGGGGTATTATAGACTTATCTTTTTCTAGAAATAAGACCGATTTATATTGTTACATGTTCTATACTTGATTTGAGTTCCTTCTATACTTAAAATTGTTCCAATCACTTTGCGTAATAACAACTCAAAGATTAAAAACGTTATCTTTTGTAATAAATATAACAAATACCGTTATCATCGGGTACCTACGCTAGTTTTCTATTGTTCACCTATACAAAAATGAAATCTTTCCTATACTGCAGACGGAAACGTTATTTTTAGACTTTGAATGGAGGAATTTCTTATCGACATTGAGTGTATTGAGAGCTCGTTTATTAAAGCTTTCGTATTGAACTTAAGTCACAGAATCGCTACCAAAAAGTTTCTCTTTAGTCTCTAAAATAATGAACATCCTATAAACCTGACATTGAGAACTACACTAACGAACAGTAACGGTGACACCCTTATTAAGAAAATCACTCAATTTATATGAAAACAAAACTTCTAGTCAATGATAATGTGTTAAAAAACATTTTTATAAGTGCATATCTTCTCATTTAACGCTAAAGATAAAACGGCCAATAAGGTGTGTAAATGATATTTGAAAATATATATTGTATTTTTGACATTCATTAAAGGTTATCTTGATGGAATAATTAAATACACATCTGAGTCAGAAAGTCACCTGATTTTAAAGAAAATGTGATAGCATTAATATTGTGATTCGAATTAGATCGCAATAAGAATTCAGTATGTATTCCCGAATACAAACGTTCATATACGTTACGCAAATAGAACTGATTCAGGATGTCTTTGTGCTCCGTCTATGGTTTAAAATTTGTCTTCTTTGAGCCAAAACAAATTTTAAAAAGGGGGGAAACGCTTATTCTGTCATTTGTACAACTAGGTATTGTATATGAAGTGATTATACATATATAAATTACAATTTTGATTAATGTTTAATTATTAAGGTTAAAAGCTGGAAATGAGGTTACAGATTGAGGTTCAATATGTCGACACGTGTCACCTAGATTCACATTAATTATAACATAATGTAACGCAATATGTTTACCACAAATACAATATGGTTTCATTGAAGTATGTAGTTAGCGTGATGAATGTTAATTAATGTTATTGGAATAATGCATCCACTCGTAGAGGTTTTTCTAGTTCCATTCTCTGTGGACGTTGATTTTGCGTCGGCGTGATAGCGAAGGCAACATAATACAGTAATATTCAATTACTCGGCTGATTGTGGCATAATTGGATTTCTATCTAGTTAACAGGATCGTTCTGTTTGCATTCATCAGATTGTTACATCGGCACAGATCTAGAGCGAAACAAAGGAAGCTGATGTCATGGTTTTAACTAGAAACGTAATAATATCAGCTTCTTCCGGAATTATTGTCGCCATTTAATTAATGACAGTATATAATTTAAAATTTAAGTATATTACAACTCATGACACGGAACTTATATTATTATAAAACCACTTAAAGGGTATTTAACCGCTAAACTCAAAAAATATATTTCATTCAGGCTAACTAGTAATGAATTTAGCAATTAACCGAAAAATTATTGGGGCAACCATGACCTCCCAAAAAATTGTCAAACATGACATTTTTCGAGCTAGGTCCCATCGGCAAAAATCTCCCATAAGAAATAACATGGGGACGATCTTTATGCCCCCGTGACCTTGGAGGATTTTGATCCAAAAAAATATTGGCCATTATTGACGTACTCTACAGCCTTTTCTGTAAATTCTCTATATTTTGTATTGTAATTTGGCAAGTAGTTCGGTCAAAATATGTTGATAACCAGATGGGGTGTGATTTGGAATGCATATTTTTGCGTGTTTGAGGGTATATTTGGGCACAGTTTCAAGACACGATGTAAAAAAATTGTCATTTTTGATTGGTGCTGTGCTCTAGTATCTATGTGGACCAAAAAAGAAGCAGGTTAAAGCCGATTTTAGAAATTTCCCAAAACACCAATTTTCGCAAATTTCTGGATCAAAAAATTCAAAAATTCGTGTTAAATCACAGTTACAAGATATAATTTTTTAAACTGTCATTTTAGTGTAGTATTGTACTATAGATCACGTGGTAAAAAATAATTTTTTGGGTTTTTAGCCCCTTTAACTGAACTAAAACTTTGGTTAAACTTACTTTTAATCGCGATATTTCGCATCCAAGCGTCCATGCTTGAGGAAGGAGACGGAGATCTCCGAAATATCACGATTAAAAGTAAGTAACCCAGGTTTTAGTTCAGTTAAGTGGTTTTATAATATATAATTTATTTTAATAGATTGTTATTATTGGAGGCTTACATTATCGTTTATCCTTGATGGTTACACATATATTGAATTCAAAAACTCGGATCAATTCACCAAAAGTTTGATAATATTTGTAGTAAATATATATAAATGTATGGATTGCCTGAGGTTGTCTTAGTTATAAGGATTTGATGCCTTATTTAAACAGTAATATTGTATTTCATTTTAATGAGATCACGTATACGTAAGTTAACCGACGGTACTGATGTTTCGATAATATAATAGTAAGCAAACTTAAATTTAATCACTGAACGTTTCCAACAGATAATGACAACAAAACAATACAAAAATAAAGTAAACAAAGATGATGATAATTAAGACATGTAAAAAAAAGTTGTTGGTAGCCCCATTTTCTCCTCCTTTGTTGTAGGTTTTTATCGTGAGAAGTGACACACTGACGGACGGATGGAAACATTAAATGAGCTTCGCTCTCTCAAAAATATTATTATACTATTTGTACAATTCAAAAGATTCGTATTAATCTATTACGAGGACTCATCGCTAGCACTAGCATTAGAGGTTTTAAATTAGGATGTCACACTTGTCCAATGCCGGCCATTTGCAATCCTAGTATTTTACGAGGAGTTCTTCATCAAAACGCGAATAATTAATTCATAAAGATGTACATATTGTACATTTCTCTTCAACCATGCAATCCACACAGTTCGTTAACTCTAGAGAGACAAAATTACCCTAGGTTTCCTACAAAAGGGGCCTACATTGTCAGGAATTAACTAAACTACGTAATTGCAAACATGCAAATCAGATGTTTGTTTTAGGATGGACGACACCTATGTGATCACGTTCTTATTTGAATAGCTTGTTTGCGTCCTCGCCTCTGCTATGGTAATCTAGAAGCAACGACCTAATTTCAGCTTTTCGATTGCTTATTTGAGTTGCCTGACTAGCTGACTTGCATCGCTGTTTGGTTTGTAAACCGTGTTAGGCTGAACACACCAATTACAGGCGTAGTTAAAATCACCCATGTAAACGGACTGGCGGAGCTGGTGGAGGTCCCGGATCCGTGTGCGGTGTTGTCTGGGCCTCTCTCACCCCACGGCCATGAGAGAACAGCACACAAACTTCTAGATTTTATTGCGAAATTATGTTACGTTTGTTCTCAATGATCATGATTTTGAATGTCTAATTACGCACGTAAAAAATACGAATTTTTTCGTGGAAGGTAATCAGACGATTTAAATTTCGTAACACTTTTCTGTTAGTATATTTTGGTATGTTTCGTACATTTTAGCGCATATAAATTTGTTTTCGTAATAATATAAATAATATAACATCGATTTAATTTTTATTTGTTAATTTTTTGATAAAATAGCTTTTTGTTTTATCTACAATACAAAATAAAAAAAACACAAAATAAGTATTAAATCACAACTGTTGGTTATAAAATTGCCTAAAATGTTTTAAAATGTCAAGATAGTGTCTCGCGCCTCGTTTACAGAACATCACAGATTTCATATTTTCTTATATAAATTTTCATTAATCTGCTTTTAAGAATGACAGAGTTGCTTGGGTGACCCAATTTGAAACCGACAATTCCAGGACAAGATTAATCCCTACTGAAAATGTATTCTTGTTTCACCGAGTAAGTTGCGAGATATCCAGATTGTGTAAATAGAGAGAAGATTGTGCAGATTTTGAGATTGTGTGTTTATTTATTTTTAGAAGGAAACTGAAGGAACATAAAATGTTTCAACAATTTAACTATTCCTTGGTTAAATTCGTTTTGTTTGTTTGCCGTATGAATTTTGTTGGCTCACTATAATAAAAACTTCAAAATAATTGCTTGTTTGATGTTTTCCATGTATGTTTTGGTCAGACTAAGGTAACAGCTGTTGTATTTTTTGCATCTGGGCTGTTACTAGGTCAATATCACTTTGGGCCACATGCAAATGGCTGATAAGCTAGCGAATATTTATAAACATATTTTTAGAGAACAGTGTACAGTGCAGAGCAGAGTAATCAACTATTCATAATCCTGCAATTATACTGGATAGTGTTCTACAAGTTTCAAAATTATGTTTCCGTGGTTGTATGTCATGTGTTATTTAAATCTTTAAAGCACGTAGTTAGTACTTGGGTTGTTTCAGTATTCAAAGTAGTTTATGCAGAACTTCAAATTAGAAATTGTAATTCTATATTTGAAAACTTGAAAAACAGGGCAAACGTGAAGGAAAATCTATGGACTACTTACACATTTGATGAGCGACTTGGCTCAATAAGTTTCCATGAAATCTGCACAGTTCGCGAGCAACTCCCATATGTACAGTTGAGTAACTATATTGTCAATATCGAAATTAAAATTCTTGCAATTTTATATTTGGTTACCAGAATAAAAAGCTTAAAATTAGGACAGTCCTTGGATTTCACGTTAGGTCTTATTACCCGAGTGTAGTCTTGCTACTAGTGTACCCACAGACAAACAATTACACATAATTGCTGCAACGTTATGCTGACATTCTAGATAGTCGTTAGTATGTATATTTGAGTCGATCCCTTATAAAACTGAATCATTTCTTCTTAAGATCGCGACATAACCAATCTTGCGCATAGAATTTATTACCATAATATTGTAGGCACATCTTGCTAGTTACACATTTTTTTATGAAATATAAACTCAAAACCCTTTAAAGAAATGTGTCTTTCTTTGTTCAAATCCTGGTTCGAAATTGTATATGATGATGGAGGTGCCGGGTATATTAAACATAAGTAAAAGTTTTATGGAAAACATTGGAAAACGTTGAAGAATGCGCGCGAATTAATTTATGCTGAATGTATATGACGTTTAATTCGAGTATTCCATAAACATTAGATTGAGATTTACATCATTGGATAAAGTTTTCCGAGTGGAGAATAGGATTATTAAATGAATAATAATTAGCTATTTTAGTATGATCAGATATTTGAATACTAAGATAATACAAAGAAAGATCATTACAAAACCAATGCTACATTCTTATATGTTATTACATTACTCTGATGCATTATGTGACGTATTTAAAAATGAAATAAATTAATTCCCATTGTCTAGACTTTTATGATCATTTCCAAGTTTTTATTGGTTTCAACATTAATGAAGTTCAAAGAAATTGAAAAAAAAGACATTCACTTTATTTTCTTGAATATTTATTGCGCGTTTGCAATTAAAACCACGATCATTTGCAGCAACTTGAACTGTTTAATTCGTATGTAATTTATTGAATAAATCACAATTTATTTACAATATTTTTGATCAATATTTTCTACTGCACCACTTAAATGAGAAATTCAAACCAAATAAGGAAATCGAGGAAATGTGTTTTAGAGCGTAAAAGATATTTTCAATCTATGATATAACCGGATGTGCCGACGACATCAAACGCATACCTAAGATATTATCTTGACATTCTTACAATTCACAACTGGATTTAAACTTGTAAGAAGTATTCTGACAGTCGTGTTTTCATATATTGAGACGAATATCTTGGATACGTACGTCGTTCCAGATGTACCTAAATTGAACATATTTCCAGCATTGGCTCGATCCGAAATAGCCTTTTTTGTCAAAGTGATGAGGTACTCTGAATCTAGCAAGCGACTAAAAGAAATCTATTGAGAAAAGTCATCCTTCCATACAGCTTATCACACACGATTGCATCTTCACACTTTGCAGATGTCGAGTAGAGTAGATCCCTGCAAAACGACCATCAAACATACTCGTACGGAATTTGATACACTTCTTTCAGTTGAGAGCGAATCCATTGAAACTCCTTGGGTTAAGTCGCTGAGAATTTCTTTGTGAATATGCAAGTAATCGTTACTCATAGTTCATCTTCACGGTCTCTAAGTAGAATAAGCTTAATTCTGCAGGTGCTGATATATTATACGACAACCTGTAATATTTCATTAACCCATTGGAATAGTCATACTCGTCCATTTTTCGAGAAACTTTAAGGGACACAAAAAATACAAAATTTTATAAAATGCTCAAACTTTTGAAAAATAAATTAGTTAAAAATTAGTTACTTAAATCTTGTGAATCGCATGGCTAGTATGAATTATATTTATGATCCAAGGGTGGAAAGGAACAAAACAGAGAGAATTTTTGAAAATCTCAGTAATTTTTTTAAAAAAAAGCTAATCATGCTCAATTTTTAAACCACAAAAATTCTACACATATGAAAAAATCAGAAGAAAGACACATTTCCAGCCAAAAATAGAAAATAATATGTGTTACGTCAAATCCAAAATTTTCCCATTTTTTTTTATTTTAATATTGCCCTGAAAAAATAAATAAAAGTATTAAAATTATCAGAAAAAAATTACGATTTGATATTGTACCCTAAGACCAGAATTTCTGAAATAAATTAAATGGTATTCCAATGGGTTAAACAAGAGCGGGTTCGTGAGTATCCAAAATAGGGAACGAAGCTTACCGTTATTATACAACGAACGTTCCTGCATTTAAATATTTTAGGTGGAGGTGCCTAGTGTTTAGATATTCTAACTTGCTGGGAACCATTTCCGCCCTCTTGACAACCGTGGTCACCAAAAACATTCTGAAACAACTTTGTCGAAGGGCAATGGCAAGAAAAACACGCCTTGTCAATCGGAGGTTATGTTCGGTTTTCATCGGGAGACGGACACACGCATAGACGGACGGACAGAAAACTTTTTACATGCAAATATCCTTATTCAATTAAGAAGAATACTTAACACCCGCTTCGATCAAGAGTATAGAAGAAATATACTAATGTACAGTAGTAGTACAACTAATGTTGCTTTATCTGAAAGTTTATGATTTTATCTATTACGTTTGTATATTATGTTTACTACGGGAGAATGTCTCTTGAAGAATATTTTAAGTTTCAGCAGTGCAGAAATAATACTATACCATGCAATGTTCATTTTAACTGCAAATAAGTGCCATAAAAATGTCATATATATATCAACTCAATTGTCTTATCATTAAAATTGAAGGATTTGTGGATCACGCAAAGATTATTTAAAATTTGCTATTTTTAATTTTAAGCTTCATATACCTTTTGATCGCACTCAATTTGTTACATTTTATGAATATTGTTCTAGATATTTCGAAAAACAAACAGTCCCGTTTTAATCAACGCGATGGTTTCGAACACTGCTTTGAAATGACGAGAAGAAACACGCATTTATGTTTAAGATGGGTGCACCGACCATAGCTACGATTCTCCCATCGCTCTTTGAAGAGCGAGTGGCGCATTCTTCTTGCCAGGCTCATCCTAGGAGTCGTGTTTAAGATCGTTCGTCTTCATAGAATTGAGACAAGTCTCGCTGGGACAATTTTATAATAACTATAAAAGTCACAATATATGATAAATGAATATAAAGTAGAGTCAATATATGTGTTTGGCGACCCATGCCGGGAATAAATGGCTTTTATATAATAAAATTTGTTTCCAACGTTTTTATTTGAGGGAAGAAAAACTCTACGATTGAGGTTGTATAAGTTGCGAGTCTTCAGAAAAACACGGGACACAGAAAATAACAAATACAGATGTTTTTAAATGATGCGTTGTATTGACTGATGCGAAATGAAATTAAAGAGTTTAAATAGGTTGGGAAACGTCAAATATTGTAGTTCTTATTTGTTTCTTTTTATATGCACCACTTTTCTGTCCGTCCATCTGTGTGTGTCACGTGGTCTTGCAGGAAACAGAACATTCCCTCCGATGGCTGTTCGTCTTCAAGTAGACATTGATATTTAACAAGAATTCCAATGAAAGGTTTTGGTGACCTTGGCGTCAGGAAGGCATAGATATCATCCCCAAAACTTATAATTTTAAATACTCGGCACCTCCACTTAGAAGAATTGTACGCTTGAACAAAAGTTATTCAATTACCATAAACCTTTCTTCCTTCTTTAGGTACTCCCATACCTGCGGTGTTTTAACAAATAAACAAATAATTGTTTTATATCGTATAAAACTAAAACTTCAAGCATTTAGCTGAAATTAAAATAATTAATTAACAAAATATTTATGCATAATTGACTAAAACACTAAAATATTATTCGTGAATAATTTGACCTCAAGATTTGCACATGATTCAAAACCGAAATCCTAAATAATCATATTTTAATATTAATTGATTATTTGAAGCATATTTATAGTGTTTCTTCGTAGCATTGTTAGCACATTTCGGCTATCGCTACCTATAAGATTTAATAGAATCCAAATGACGAAGGAAAACAGATTATTAAATGGATCAGATCAAAATAGACTTCCCTAAATTGATAAAACAGACTTTTGTATTGCTGGAAATTATAATATAAAATTAATCAAAATTATGCCCAGACTAGCGTTCAAAACCATTTCAATTGGCCAAAACTAGTAATGGAAAGCTTTCACATGATATATCTCAATACATTTTAGTGCATATACAACCGCAGACAACAACCCACTGAAAATCAGTTATATAACTGAGTGGGTAGACTCTAAATACAATTTATTTATTATTTATTTATTACTTACTCGGGTCTTCATCAGGGTACAACTGCCCGGCAAGAGGAATACCTGCACGTAGGCATCAAACATCGGCTGACCATCGGGACCCACCAGATCCTTAGCCTCCATAAGACTCACAGACATGTCGACGGTTTCAGTGTAGCATCCAACCCTAAACAAACAGACATTTGCATTATTGTACGGCATGAAACTCTTTGGCCTGAAGCATGGCACTGGTCAAAGAACGGGGAAGTGTCATACACATAAATACAAAATACTTTGTTGAGGCACCCTGGGCAGGTTCCAACAAGAAATTAAAAATAAATTTAAATACATAAATTCGTATTTAGAGTCTACCCACTCAGTCATATAACTGATTTTCAGTGGGGGACAGTAAACCAAAGCGACCAATCCAACCCTGTAGGCACCGACGCAATCGACGAGTGAACGATAACCAACCAAAGATCGATATTTTTATCAGGAAATATATCAATCAGTGGTATGGACAGTGTGAACACCCGTGGATCAACGCCAGAAACAACAAGGCCGATTCAGAACAACTTTGAATTAATTGTGTGCCTCATTGCTAGAATAGCTCTAAAGTCACCGTTTTCTAATTCCTAAGACACGAACTGATGGACTTAAGTCCAAATCAGAAGTTTTATAACTTCTACCTTTAGCGGGAATCGAACCCTTGACCTTCTGCATTGGAAGCAGAGACGCTAACCACAAGACCAACGATAAGATAAGTAAGCTCACCGTTCGAATTCCAGTGCAATTGCCAGGTAGCCGGTTATGTTGGGACCCTCCAGGTCTCCCAGCACCACCGAGGTCTCGGAACACACCGACTCGCAGCTCAGAGCACGAACAAGAAGAGGTGGCAGCGGTTCCATATCCATGAACGCGGTCTCGTCCTCGATAACGATGGTGGGGATCGTTGGCCGGTGCACGACAACGTCGGTGCAGGTTCCCTCTTCGGCAGACATCAAGGTCGGGGGAGTGAACTCACTGGAAGTACTGGAAGTACTGGAAGTACTGGAAGACGGCGAGGGTGGGGGAACTAGGTAGGGTGCGGGGGCGGGGCGAAGCGGCTGAGGGGGGATTCGAGGGGAAGACGGACCTGGAGGGGAATCCATGGAAGTAGTTGTTATCGGTTCGCGAAAGTCCCGATCCACAGAGTCAAACCTACGAAAATTCCCGGCGGCGTCTAGATTGGTGTCGGATTCTGAATTCTCCTGGAACAGAAAACATATCGATTATTGGATCGAGTGAATGTTTGGTGAGAAGAGAGAGAGAGAATTCTCGATCAAACGGTTGCAGCATCCAAAAGCTGTGTACATTGTTGAAAGAACTCCGAATAATGTGGAGGATCGATAGAGGAAGATGTCGAACATTGTTCAAGTGTTGTCGGGAGGCTTCAAGGGAGTGCTTCTGCTCGTTTGATCGCTTCCCCCCCTTGATGCACACTCGCAATCTCAGCACACACTATTCATATCCACGCGAAGATGTGGACCACGATACACGACCAATTCGATTAGAGCGTTGGTCCGAAGCGCATTGCTCTACGAGGACGTTGGATCGAATCCCGCTTAAGGCATTTCCTTCATCGTCCTCCATCGTCATCTATCACCACTCATCGTCTAGAACAGCCTAAGTGGATTAATATGAGACGTTAAAGGGGTATTCATCCGCTAAACTCAAAAAATATTTCATTCAGGCTTACTATTTATGAAATTAGAAAGTAACAGATAAGTCTTATTGGGCCACCATAACCAGATTTTTTTTGTCAAACTCGATAATTTTCGAGCTAGGTCCCATCGACAAAAACCTCCCATAAGAAATAACGTGGGGACGATCTTTATGCTCCGTGACCTTAGAGAATTTTGACCCAAAAAATATTGGCCACTATTGTCGTATACTCGACAGCCTTTTATGAAAATCTCATATATTTTGTTTTGTAATTTGGACCAGTGGTTCGGTCAAAATATTCTGACTACCAAGAAAGGGTGTGATTTCTGAATGCATATTTTTGCGTGTTTGAGTGTATATTGGTG
Source organism: Sweltsa coloradensis (assembly GCA_024449915.1). NCBI lineage: Eukaryota > Metazoa > Arthropoda > Insecta > Plecoptera > Chloroperlidae > Sweltsa > Sweltsa coloradensis. The sequence goes on along the minus strand of JAMZAV010000238.1, from coordinate 1,051,201 downwards.
TACAGTTTCAACACACGATGCTATAAAGGGCCATTATAGATAGATACGATGCTCTAGTATCTGTGTGGAACAAAATATAAGCAGGTTAAAGCCGATCTAAGAAATCCCCCAAAACGCCATTTTTCGCAAATTTAAGGATAAAAAAATCGTTTGCAATCACAGTTGTAAAATATAATTTTTAAACTGCCATTTAATTGTAATATTATGCTTTAGATAATGTGGTAGAACAAACATTTTTGGGGTTTGGGGTGGGCCTAATAGCCCTAAAAAAACTTTTTAAAATTTTCACTGATTTTGGTGGAGGTGCCGGGTTCAAGGATGATTTAAAAGATATCAGGAATAAAAAACTGAAAATTCATGTTAAATCACAATTACAAGATATAATTTTTTAAACGGTAATTTTAGTGTAGTATATTGCTGTAGATTATGTAGTAAAAAAAAATTTTTGAGGGGTAAAAGCCCCTATAAGGAACACAAATAATCATCATCAACAGGTTACAGGGACTCGGGACAACAATGCGGTATACTTTTACCTTGGAACTACCCGTTCTTGTTCTGGTCCTTAAGACTTGCTTCACGTTTAATTCCTGGTCTCTTTGAGTTGGACTTGTTATGAACTTTAAGGCCAATCTACATTGAAAATTAACAGTAAAGTATAACATTAAAAGTTAGTTTTGAAGCAATCTCATTGGCCGATGAGAAACTAAGGTCACTGCAGTAAGCGGTAGTAACAGTAGCAAATAAGTGTGGGAGCTTCGCATTTAGCGTCGTGACTTTGCCTTGCAATAAGATGGAACCAAGCAGCAAACATCATTAAAATCACCTGGTAGTGAAGTGTCTTCAAGCAATTTATTCTTCTAGCAATAATATTGGCAATATCAAATACACGTTATAAAATAACATGCCGCCATAAGTCGCATGCACTGTTTGGTTTTAAGATGGAATTTATGTGTTTTATGTGGCCACAACTAAGAAAAAGTTCGTTTTAAGTTTCAATGTAAATGGTCCTTAAAACTGTATTGGTTTTTTAAGTATACACGTATATTCACGGAACGCTTTCCAAGATACACTTATCTGTTATCTAGTTAGAATTGGATTCGAATATATTGAGTATCACGGTAATTTCGTAACAAAACTCAACACATGGTCTGACTCTGATCCCCAACAATGTCTGTGACCTCACGCATTTATAAGACGATACTTTTATTTTTAATCTTTGAAAATTTTACTTATTAACATCAACATAAAGTGGAATTTAAAATTATTCCAGTTTCCAGGTCAGATATATTCATAGTATATTTTAGTCTCTGAATGCACTCATGGTCTACACATTTAAAAAGAGAAACTTGTACAATTTACAATATGTTAAAATACAATTCTCTATCAATGAGTGGAAAAAAGATAATGGTGGAATAAGGATATGCCCAAAAAATGCAAGCTGCTATTGTACAAACTATATTTCGTCCCAATACTGACGTATGCTTCAGTGACCTGGACTCCGGGAAAACAAGGCGAAAATCGTTTATTGCATCAGAAATGAAATTTCTAAGATTTGGGGTAATTAAAATGTATAAATTGAAAAGTTTTGCGAAAAGGAAGGAACTGGGTGTTGAAAGTTTGAGGTGGCGTATTGGAAGAGAGCGGCTGAGATGGTTTGGACACATGAAAAGAATAGAAAAAGAAAGAAAACCAATAAGAGAGTTTGCAAGGTTAGCAAGGAATAAAAGAAAAGTTGGAAGACTAAGAGATAGGTGGATTGAACAAATTAAACAAAACATAGAAGAGAGAGACGTGTCTTGGCGGAGGTATAATAGGGGAGATGGTGGGAAGATCGGAAGAAATAGAGATTTTGGTAAAAAAAGCAGCAGGATGTGGAGGACGTATTTAAAAACGGAGTTTATTTTTTTTTTAAATTAAAAATTAGTTTAATTGAAATTAGTGAACAAGGTTACTCTTTAGCGTCTATGCACTTTTGACAAGTTTTTGAAAATGTGTTCATGTCAAGTTATGAAGTTCTTAGTATAATGCTACAAGCTATCAACGGATGTTTTGCTTGTTATGACATGGTCAATCATCATATTTTCATGAAATATTTAGTGAGCAGAGATGCTTTCCTTTTCTCTCCGTTCATCCATTTGTGCTTTTGTCACGTCTGACGATAAAACTTCAACACGGCGTCGGATTGACTTCGATTTCGGATTTCGGATTGGGTTCGATTTTTAGTTGACTTTGGATGAAACAGGATGTTTTTGGTGGCCCTGGGGGTTAGGGGGCGGGGTCTAGACCCCCCATAAAGCTAGAATATTCATGTGACCGGCACCTCCACCATTAATTAAAAGTTTGCTATGTAAGCAAGGTAAGCTTTGTGCCCTATATTGTGCTTCTTCATATTATGTTGACGCTTGTTTGGTTTATGTTCATTTTCAATTTCATCATATAGGGAACTTTACTCGACAATGATGGCATGTCTTCGTATCCCTGCAATTAAGTACTAGTATAAGCTAAATATTAAAAGTTATTAAGTTTGACCTAAATATTTCAACAGGAAATCACTCGTTGTCAACAAAGTTAAGTAGAAATGTTGATATTGAAATAATTTCCGTAGCAAGCAATGTCAAAAATCCTGTTGGAATTTTGTCTTATATAAGTATTATGAATTTCATGGAAGTTGGATAAAGAAAGACAAACAAGCTGTAGAGCGAGTTTTAACCTACAACAGATTGGAAAGAAATGGTAGTTTCCACGTAAAATGTATTTGTTGCATTCCAGGATATCATTCTTCGGTAGAAACTTATAAAATTATGTGAATATTTTTTATTCACATTTAACTTATATAACAAAAGCAACGAATTTCTTAAAATCATAAATAAATGAATCCTTAAAATCCTCTTAACTAAGGTGTTCATATACCCGGAATTGTAGGTGCATATATTATAAAATTGAGTAATTTTCTTAGTCAATATATAGAGAAAGCTTCACGCGAATATATTTTTTATAGTTTGATGAATTAAGGAGCACTCATGACTTATATTTGATATGTGTTGTCTTTCTGTAAAGCTACCTATGTTGATCAACGAGTCATGCTTTTCAAATTTCCTGAACTTAAAGCTTTCTGTTTTGAGTAATTATCTTTAAAAAGTTCCAAGAAAGATCTAAGTTAATCTTCTGTTAAGAATTACAAAATATATTATTTCTGTGCTTTACCCAACAATTCAGCTTTACCCAACAATTCAATTTCAATTTGTTGCGGCTGGGGTACGGAAGGCAACATTACAAGATCGTTATTTCCTAGACGAATGACTGTTACGTACAAAGGACTTGTGCATAGCTTCAATTGTATATTATCGATATATATTAAGTATATATTATACAAAATATCGATTTATTTTACATATTTTACAATATTTTAACAGCATACAGTACGACTGGACGAAATTCGTAATCACAATCTACTAAGCATGGATAAGAAACCATTGTAGCCTAAAATGTGCGTTCGTACTTTTAGAAATACAACCACATCACTTCACCTATAAAGGTAATTACTTTTGCGTATAAAGGCTATCTTAATCCTCGTAAATGGCCTGTTTCCCCTTATTCGGTCCCGTTTGACTTAAAAAACTTCACAAACATTGACCAGAAGAGAACATTTTGTTGAAAACTAGCAAGAAAAAAATTAGGCCTTACATGAAAATGGGGCAGGTACAGAAAATAAAAAAAGGGTTTTCTAACCGACAAGAAAAACAGAATAAAATAATTTTGATTTTCCTAAGAGTAATCCGAAAAATCCGGAAGTCGAATCACAGCGTCGCGTTTGAGCCGCGTCCAAGCCTCTACCCTAAGTTGTTTCTAATTTGCTACTTAATATTCATACGGTCTTGTACGGAATGTGTTTGTGTCAGGTAGACGATGAATAGTTGTCAGAATATAGGAACGTCGAGCGTGTTCACATCCGTGATATGAATATATATAGCCACCCCCTGAAGCTATCTCGTCAAGAATATACCTAGTTGTAGTAAGATACCACACAAGTTAATTAGTTCTTCCGATCTATTCCAGCAAGACGCTAGAAGCAGACGATTCAGTTGCATATGTGCCTCAAGTTGCATAGATATCAGGTGGGTACAAGGCGTGGGTGAATGGAAGACTAATACGGATGTCTGGCAGGAGCAGCTAGCTTCCGATATACCTTTAGGAGGTTCAAACAGAGAACAGGGTTGCGAGCGACGTGATCTAGATTCATATTGGTAAACGGGAAGTAGTGTGGGCGTTGTATATTGTTATATTACTCGACGGTGAAAAGCTGAGTATATGATATTCGAGTTGTGTTTTCTGAGAGCTTAACTGCGTGACATACAGCGATGAAATGTAAATCTTTCCTCTGTCTGTTGATATAATGCAATTATTGGATCCGATACTGAGGTGTCAATAACAATATTTTATGTGAAATAAGCTTCCAATTTCATTTATATAAAACCACCTACTTTACCTACCTACCTATCCTACTTGAAGTTCACAACTTGCAAAAGAATTAAAATTTGTAACAAAAGACTGAACCTACTAAATATGGCAAATCAATATTGTAAGGTAGCGGAAAGAATTAATTATAATTTTTACGTTTCCAGATTCTTGTGCGCGACCCGGCACCTCCACCAAAACCATAATTTTTATTTTATTGTTGATTTCAAGCTGCAAATACTCAAAGTTCATAATTTTGTGTGTGTTTATAATCGAGCACATGATGTCCGTTTTTTATTATTTAAATATTTTCGGATGCCACAAAAGTAGGGCAGTACAACTGTGATGGTTAATTTCTAGGAGGGTGAAACCTGGCAATAGCTTTAACTCGTAAACAATTTGCCAACCACGTAAATAATATGTACAATATACGTCGATGTCAAACCTGCACTGAGCTTACTGAGTCTTGCTTACGTTTCCATCCAGTCGGAGTAAATTTGGCGACAGCGCATTTTACTCGTTTAAGTTTGAATTTAGGACGCGTTGAGTAAGTTTGTGTCAAGAAGAGTAACTTCTCGGACGAAGGAGGGGGGGGGACTTACAAAGGATTATGCACACCGGTGAACCAGCTACCGAGAAGCAGAAACGTAGGAACATCACATCGTGTGACTTTGATCTCAAAGAATGTTTCGAGTCCTTGCAAAAGATTAAGCAAGTCGCTGAAGAGAACTACGGAATACCAGCATAGGATGTAATATAGAATAAATAAACGAATACATTCGTATTTAGAGTCTACCCACTCAGTCTCATACCTGTTTGTCAGTGGAGGACTTTAAATTTAAAGCAGACCAAGTCAACCATGTAGGCGCCGACACCATCGACAAGCGAACAATAACGCAAACAATGTCATATATTTTTGTCAACGATTATGTAGTCTGACGGATGAAGATTATTATGAACAGAAGAAAACCAAAACTGAAGTCATCACAGTAATAATCCCAGTGTTATTAGTATATATGTTTTTGATATTTTAAATAACATTTATATAATGTTATTATCATTTGTATTGTTATGGAGGCTTTGTTTTAAAAATGTTAAATACGAATTACTTAGGTCTTTTTTAAATCTGTTTAATCTAACTAGTTAAAGACGAGTATTTTAAACTTTTGTTTATGCCTATAAAATAGTTATAACTTACATCTCACGTCGCACATAGATTCATATATGTATACTGCATCTCGTTACAAATGGCAGACTTATGGACAGCTATAATGGTGCGGTCTATGCACTAATGTCAAAACTCGCGTTTGGCGCGCGATACAATATAATTCGAGAAGTCATTATAGCTCGCTATCATGCCTCCGGAAAAACTTGCTCTAATCGAGAGTAGTAGCTCGTGCGTTAGGCGTGTAACTGATTCGGCAGGTTGCTGCTGGTTCGAATGTCGCCACTGCCAATCCTGATTGGATGTTTTATCCGAGGTTTTCTTCAGTCATTAATTAAGACGAATGCTGAAATTGAGTCCTCTTAAACAACCCTCGGGCATAACTTCACAATCACCCTACTAATTACCTATATTTAATTACCTGTAGAGGATCGCACCAGTGAGAACTGACGTGTACCCTACAACAGGCATCTTTGTGATAAATATTTTTTAACTATAATTTAAAGTTTTCTTTTTCTTTTCTTTTTTAAGAACAGACATAATCTCTTGCTTCTGAGTATGCATAAAACATATTTTTTATCTATTGACAACTCAAATATTATAAACCTTACAATTTGCAAGTATTTTTATGACATACTTTCCCGAGGATGGATCTTATTTAGCGTTGCGTTCAACGCAGCGTCCATCACGTTCTAGGTCGCGAAATAAAGGGTTAAATGGCGTGATGTTGAGAGAAAGATCGTCTCCAATAGAAGGATCGATCGAAGCGGGAAGGTAGAAGATCAGGAGATGTGTGTGTGGCGTGGAGCGTGTAGAACGCACTTAAGTCGCAGTGTAAAGTAAGAAAAGGTTTGTTTTTTGGGTGAGGAAACTTGCTCATGGACATTTTGTCCTTATTCAGGTGACTAATGGTGCACGAATAGTTCAAAGGGAACGTCCATGTGATATTATATAGAACATAATACCAGTACACGCCTGTGAGTAAAACCTCCCAAAAAAACTTCAGTGTAAAAAGCTTTTGAAATGTGTCGAACTGACGCCCTCCATCATTAGCTGGCGCTTGATACATCAGTCAAATATATCGGGTGTATAAACCACTAGACATAAACGTTTCACAATGTATTTGTAAATATTATAATATTATATCTTCACTATTCGAGATAGGGATTTAAAGCGAAACGTTTTAAAAATATTAATCCCGAAATAGTTGTCTTTTTCATAAATGTTTTCGTTTGATATGGTTTGGCTGCATTTGAGGCTTTAAATTTTTTTAATAATAAATTCTAGTCAAATAATTTTAAGCTAAGAATGATTTTATGATCTTAATTACTAGGATTTGTAGCCAAATATAAAATATTGGCAAAAATTAAAGAAGTTTTCTTTGAAAAATCTTTCTATCTTCATTTATGACGCCGTTTTAATTTGTACGAGAACTTTGACATTCTCAAGAGGGTAAATATATTTTCTTACGATCTTGGTTTTCCATGACATGCAGAATAATTTATATATTCTTGCTTAAAGGGTAGTACAAATTACGCTTGTTCTTTGTGACGCTTACTTGGCAACCTTGGGTCGCTCGGAGAGCGGGGTGGGTCCCCCTGCTATTCTACTGTACACACTGGTGGTTGATAGTTTGGGCGCCAGTTCCTTTGGTGATAATGGGTGATAGCATAGGAAGGCAAAGGAACAAACCCTTCCAAATAAAACGATGAGTTGGATGGCAATTTACAAAAATATATTAAAGTGGTGTGAAGAAATAACATTAACAAAATATGCAAAACTTATTAAATACTTAATGTAGACAAGAAATAAATGTCCTTCGTGGCTTGAAAAATAGCAAAAATAGCAAACACTCTGCCTCTATTTTCCCCTTTTTCGGGGTACAACTGCGATCTAAAAGGAAACCTTAAGTCGCTCTTAAATACATAAGTGAAATAATGCGTAGCCTAAAACACATGACAATCCACGCAGTAGAAACAAATACAAGTAGGTTTACAATTAAATTGCTATAATGAGGCATTAGATAACAAAATAACCTCAAATTTACTTGGACCACGTTTACAAAAGAAAAAAATACTTGAAACCAAACCCTCTGAATGAGAAAACCAATTGATTAAATGTACAAAATATAAATTTACAAAATAGGTAGTAACTGCTCGGGCCGAATGGTCTTTAGTGACCACCGCCTCTCCCTCCTTTTCACACAAAAAAAGGCAACAACAAAAATAACGAATCAGACACCCCACACGGTGCGCACTCACGTAAATGTGTCCTCAGTCCCACACTTCCAGAGTTCGAAGCTCGGTTGCAGCTACACCCACACGCACACTCAACGCTGACAAGAGTCTCGCAGTCTTCGCTTCTCTCCACGTCCCCATCTCCAGTGCCAGCTGTCTCTCTCGTGTGCATCACTTCCCCTCTCCCACCCCTCTCGACAAGGGTCAGCTACACTCCTCAGTGTCAACCGGCGTAAACACAAGAGGTGTGAAGGATGATAGGAAAGGAGTCAGTAAGAACCAACAAAACTTGTCACGGTCCCGCTGCACCGTGACATCTTTTTTACTTAGTTTTAACAGTGAATTCCATTTAGTTTTTGATAAGTAAATGCAATTTTGTTGAAAAATAATTCTTCAAATCACAATTTCTACTTAAATACAAAAAATTACACGAAAAAATTTTTTTTTTAAAACAACGCTTATATTTAAATGTACTAAAAAGTAAAAAATAAATTTTCGCCTAACAAATTTTTGCCTAACTCGGAAAATAAAAGCGTTGGGTGCTTACGGTATTGACATAGACTACAGAATTTTGTTGTTTATGGAGGGAAGAGCCCAACGCTTTTATTTTCCGAGTAAGGCAAAAATTTGTTAGGCGAAAATTTATTTTTTACTTTTTAGTGCATTTAAATATAAGCGTGGTTTAAAAAAAAATTATTTTATGTAATTTTATTAAATACTTTTTAGTCTTAACGAATGTTGTAATCGAATATGTGCTCACTGGACGTGTCCGAATTTCTGCATCTGGTTGGCCCGTCCTCAGTAGCTGTGACTAATTTCCCGTATGAAGCGTTGTTTGATTAATTAATTATGATGAATTAATTGATTAACTAGTGAATGTGAGAAATTGATTGTATTGTCATCAAGAATATACGTCTGTGTGACAATTTCAGCTCGATCGGACATTGGGAAGTGGGTGAAAATCTATTCCCATATAAAACTTTGATTTATTTATTATGAAGAATTAATTGATAAATTAGTGAATCTGTTAATTGATTTATCTATTGTCATCAAAAATATACGTCTGTGTGAAAAATTTGGAGCTTTGTTTGATTAATTAATGATGATGAATTAATTAATTAACTAGTGAATGTGAAAATTGATTCATGTATTGTCATCAAGAATATACGTCTGTGTGACAAATGTCAGCTCGATCGGACATTGGGAAGTGGGTGAAATATCGATTCCCATATAAAACTTTAATTATTAATTACGATGAATTTATTGATTAATTATTGATCTTGTTAAGTGATTAATTAGTGAATCTGTTAGTTGATTCATCTATTGTCATCAAGAATACGTATATCTGAAAAATTTCAGCACGATTGGACATTGAAAAGTGGGTGAAATGTCAATTATAAGATTCCGTCTAGACAGACAGACAGACAAACACATGAAGCAAATATAAGCGTTGTAAAATAAGTATCCTGGTTGTTGACATAAACACAAATGTATGCACTTTTGAGCGTGCTGATTCATCCTGGATTCTAGGAAATTGTGGGACTTAAAGACGATGTACTCATTGTAGATCACGAATTCGCGCTTACCTCTGTGCCCTGCTTGGAAATACGAGTCTGGCATTACGAGGGGCGTCGCGACGCCACTATACTAAGGGATTGTCTTGCTTTGCTGCACTCCTTCGAGTGTTACGTTGTTATCTTACGAAACTGAGGAACATCATTTCACTTGGCTTTAGGATAACTCAACGTTATGTAACTAATTCCAAGGCGTTTGATAGCGTTTTGAGTAAGATACCTCGGTGACAGCATTCGCGTTTAGCTGGATGGATAGGATAGGGTGTACACTAACTACCCGAAACGTTGGGTTGTAATTGAGGAAAGGGAATACCTAATGTCTTAAAACACTTTCGATGTATCAAAGGTGATACTACATAGAGACTTAAATCTTCTTTGCTGGGACGAATAAAAATATAGACCTTCAAAAGTTCGTACATGTACAATCAAATATGTGAACATGAATTAAGTATCTAAAATCACCACAATTTTATAAACATGTTTTAAGATGAACGTTTCAAAATAACATTTATTTTATTACTAGAATTGGTTGCAAAGTTAAAAAAGGTGTAGGCCTATCTTGGCACAATTTTTAGCTTGGGGGTTGGGGGTGTATACATCAATTTGATAACGTATTTGAGAAAAAGATACAAAAAAAATGTTTACTGTATGTGTTCGAAAGTTGAAGATAACATTTATTTATAAAACACGTGAATATTTCCATAAAGTTTAAGGTAATATCATAAATGATCTTCGAAAGCCTACAGCAAAATATATTTTTTTAAATAAAAAATTTCATAAAAATCAGTAATTTTAATATTTGTAAAAATATGTACCAAACAAAAATCCAAACTTCAGGTTTTCCAATCTTATTATAAACTTAATTTCTAAGCACAGAATTTTACCTATCCGACTAAGCTTACCCATTATATTCACAACCAACTGACTGCTGCGAGGTAATTTTCAAGCTGAAACTATTTAGTTCATCCATGCCTAATAATTGAGAGCAAATTTATGGATTCCCTTAATAACGTTTAGTGTTACCGCGGTGAGTTAATCGCGGCGATATGCATCCCTCTCCTAGACTACCCTGGGGCCTGGGGGCTGTGCAGTACGGTCTGCCGCCGGCAGGGCTCCCTTGCAACATAAGAGCCGGTGTCCGCTGACAGCAGACTGGCCAGATATTAAACTGTAAACATGACGCTGAGGGAGATCAACTCCAGCCGAGTACACCTGAACGGAGGGAGGTGAGGATATTTGGCAACGGTCTAGGGTAGATCAGCCAGACGCGGCTTGTTCAAGTTTTCAATTTGGCATGAGTTTTGTTTTACGATTATATCGTCTCAATGCACTTTGTTTTGCTTAGATGACAGTGTGTAATTGTTTTGAAGACCATTCTTTTGTCATGTTTTTTCAACTGTCATTAAAACCTGATAAAGAAGGTTAATAACCTTTGAACAATCGTAATCTCTGTTTTATTTTTAGTAGTGTGTAGTCCTACAAATCATAATCGTTATCGTCTTATTAGTTCCCAAAGTACTGGAAATGAGTTTATTTTACATATTTTATTTAGCTTTTACGTACGAGCCTACGTTTATGTGTGTATGTTTTTTAATATTAAAATAATAACGAAATTTAAGTTGATCAAAAAAGTACATCTAGTTATATACTCATAGATATAAATAAGTTGATTCACAGTTTACAATACACATTCTCTCTCAATTTATAAATAAACGACTCGAAATACACTTGCAGGAAAACGTATTCGAAAGAATACTTGCCCGATGTGACCATCTACAAGTGAGACTATAACTAGGTAATTAGGGTGTCATACAGTAGTGTGAAGTGAATGTTCAGAGCTGTTTAAGAGAATTAAATCCGTAGCATTCGCACAAACGATTGAAGAAGAAAGTTCAGTAAGGATTGCCGGTGGCGGGTGTTTATCCGTTGACCTTCCGAATCTGAGTTATACGCATGAGCTACCTCTGTTCATGAATAACCTTGATTACGAGTTTATGAAATATTCCGATTTATGTTTTACACTACGTGAGGAAAAATTACATTCCTAAATTTGTTCAATGTACGATAACCTAACCTTATTATTGATAAATAAATCAGAATATTTGTTAAATGTATTGCACGAACAATTTTACTGGTGGCTTATTTTGGACGGTACAAACTTTAAGCAATACGTCACTCGGTCTAAAAGCTCTCTAACGATTTCCAATAAAGCGCACTGAGAATTTCAATGCCGTTCACTTATCAATGACTCCGATATTAAATGAGCAACAGACGTACGTATGTCTTACGTACAGTAATAGGAGTTCAGCAATAGCTATAGCAAAATCATGCTTGTAGTATTAGTATGAATAGTATAATAGTGTAAGTAGTGTAAATAGTAGCAATATTTTATTTTATTTTATTTATATATTTAACGTCTATCCTATTCAGTTAGAAACTGATTTACAAAGGAGGACAACTAAATAAATCTTATAACATAGATGTAGACACAACAATGAACTACAATTAAGTAAATAGTTTTTGAAATAGTAATATTACAACAACAATGAATTAAAACACAACAATTTTGGTACCAAAAAAAAGAATAGAAACTAGCGAGTATATCGACAAACACGGGTACGAGAGTACCCAATATAGGGAGGTTAGGTACTTTATCAGCAAATTGTCGGAGTAGAATACACAAATAAAATCTTATCGTGCATTAAAATCCTTGGTGGAGATGTCATGTATGTAAAAAAATCACCCTTTCAATATTTTAGTGCCGCCCTTTGACCTCAAAGGTCAACAAATACCATACTTGGTGTACGGCAATGTCAACAACAAAACCACGTGTCAATCGGCGTTCGTGTTTGGTGTTTAAAGTGAGACTCGTAGGGCGTACAGACGGACGGACGGACGGATTAGTGATGCAGAAAAAGAAATAGTAGTAAAGCCAACAGACATATACATTAAATACGTTTATTTAGCAATTAAGCATAGAACAAAAATTAATAATAACGATACAAAAATAATGAATATCAATTATAAGAAGTATTAATACAAAAGTGAGTATGGACCTGGATATGAATAAAAGCATTCATATTTGTGAAATAATTGGCTAGTCGAATGCATTCGTCGTGAAAAGAACCATAGTGAATGAAAGAGGTCGATTTCTGTTTGGTATTCAAAATGGTAAACAGGTGACGTTCGGTGTGTTCTGTATCTCGCATTACGAATGAAGGATATCTGTGAATCTAAATGCGCGCCTCAATATCCGTCTGAGCCAGGCCATACGATGAAAGATTGTCGTAGATAATTATTTCCGGCTCCAACGAGGATATTCATTTATTGAGAGAGAAAGAAATTGCCGAAGTTTGTCTGTCGTTCTTCTTCATTTTCCATCTGTGGGAGTAATCTTAGCTCACTAGGGACGCTACTGGATCTCTCTGGACATGTTGCTACTGAAGGTGATCAGTAAAGAACCCTCATCTTCTTTAAAATACGAGTTATTAACTACCAATAACGACCCAGATTGAAAATTGTACAGTCTTTAATCATAATATCTCGCAAGTTTTGATCCAGCTAAAGATGAGATGCAAACACAGAATTTAATCGCTTCATTAACCTAGAATCTTTCATTTATCAAGTTCGTTTCAAGTATCTACTGAAGTAGGTAACTTTTATAACTACGTCGTTAAAATATCGATAGTTTTATATTACAACATACACAAGAAAACCTCTTGTCTATACAATATCCATACCAGACGGCGTTCCATGTAAGGGCCAATTATTGACGGAATATAAGGTAAAACCTGTGGTAATAAGAAAACGTAGATTTTTTCACATAGAATTGCTCCACTTCATTGTGTCTCGTTTGATATGGGTTGTTACTGTACGTGGAATGAATTCTTTAACAGAGTTTTACGTTTCCGGCGTTCAGGCACGTTTTTTGTTACAATTCTTACGCCATTTCTTTATCGATTTGAAAAATTTGTTCAGTTAAGTTAAAGATCTTGTTTTATTGTTGACATAAGCACAAGGGAAGTACATTTTCAAGTTCTAGTAGAAAAGTTATCCTTTAATATTGAGAGTGACATTAAGTTGAAACCTCTGCTGAAACCTTTTATCCAGCCACGAAACATCTAATAATATACAACTTTGCAAAGTTTTGAAGTAAAGATAAATCTAAGCAAACATTAAAGCACAGTGGATATTCCCGAGAACAAAACGAGTGCCATTATCATTAACTCCCTTTTAACCTTAAAAATAATCTTTAAAAACATTCTTTACATTATTTATCGAAAAATGTCACCCTAAAAGATGTTCGATGGTAGTGACATTAAGTTGAAACCTCTGCTAAAACCTTTCATCCAGCCACGAAACATCTAATAATATACAACTTTGCAAAGTTTTGAAGTTAAGATAAATATAAACATACATGTAAGCATACATTAAAGCACAGTGGATATTACCGAGAACAAAACGAGTACCATTATCATTAAGTCCCTTTTAACCTTAAAAAATAATCTTTAAAATCTTTCTTTACATTATTTATCGAAAAATGTCACCCTAAAAGATGTTAATAGATGGTAGATGTTTCTAAGTCGTCTTTGCAAAGCTTTTAACATCTGTGTTAACATTCTGTTGTTCCGCATTTAGCTTAACACGCCTTTTGAACTTTGGTTAGAATAAGCAGCCACAGCATCGTTATTCGTTAAAAACCCTGCTCGCATCTGTACGTGGTCGTTGAATGTTTTAAGGGTAGTCGGCAACAGATGCTCAATTCTTGTCGCCAGGTGTTGGGTACGCGTTGTGGCCTACATTAAAGTTGATGTGGCCTAGTCGGTAATGACGCTGGTATTAGTGGTGGTGGTTTACGACCTATGATTGATGGGAGGTATGACAGACGCGAGGTTTGGGAATATAGTGTTGACTGCTGACACGAGTGGAGTGGAGTCAGCAGGAAGCAACATTCGTGTAAGCACTATCAGTTTATACTCAGTCATGACATCCCAGCTGATGAGACAGCAAGGTCGAGGGGTGAGTCGTCTGTTGAGGGTTGTCAGGGCGTGCTCTTCACCACCCCAATAGAAAGTTATATTTCCCACTTCCAAATCATAGTTTTGCCGGCATGCTTATTTTACGCGCTTTCAAATTTCTCCGCCAATAATATCAAACAAAAACAACAGTATTTCGTTTATTGAATATAGAAAATAAACAAAATTTAAATTCAATTTTCTAGAATTTATAATTGTTAAAACACCCAAATAACTAGGCCTACTCATTTTTTTATTAATCTATGATAAATATTGAAAATCTAACATAAAAGGGGCTTACAGAATATTGATGTTCTTCATAATCTAGTATGCCAAGTTGTATTAAGATGTAATGAGTTATGACGGTGGAGCGTGCCGAACATCAAATCCCTCTTAAGCATAACTTTTCTGTCAGTCTGTCTGCGCGTGAGTCAAAAACCGACCACGACGTCTGATTGTTTTGCGTTTTTTGTTGTCACTGCACAAGGTACAAGGATGATACAGAATGATCCTGGCGGTAAAGGGGTGGGGAAGGGTGGTGGTAAACTAGCCCCCAGAAAGTGTGAAAATATATATACCCGGCACCTCCGCCAAAAGATGAACTCAAGGCGAACTATTTTATTTTTGTATACTTTCCAACGACCTGTTGATTAATTAGATTTGCTTCCTCTTTTGGCTACTCCCGTACTGTAATTGTGTTGATTTTATTATTGATTCGTTAACATTAGTGCTTGATATAATTATGTTTCTAATCAGCAATACATATTGACTAGCATTCAAACTGGAAATGGATATGAAACCCAAATCTGTTAGCATCATTTTAGTCGTTAAAGTCTCTTGTTTGTTAATGCACGCTTTGAGACTTTAGAAGATGTGGTTTTACTGTCGTTCGCATGAGCATCATATTGCGATCAAAAAACTTGCACATTTAATATTTACGCAACGCGAAAGACATAGAATGAGATTTTATATGCCCTCAGTCTGTACTTTTCAATCGCATCTTTCGAATGAAGAGACAAATATTGCAATAACTAAAAACACAAAAATGGTAGAAATTCGATCAAGTTTAGACAAATATTTCGAAGATTTCAAAGATCACGGAACTTTAAAAATAAATATATATATATATATAATAATTTTGCATGACCTATAATATCTAATAAAGAGAATAATTTGTTGATTTTAATGAACCCGACTTGATGAGATAGCAGAACGTTAAATCAAATGAACAGTGATTGTGAAAACGACAACTTTTCGCTTCCCTAACCATCCTTCAGGCTCATACGATTGAGGCACAGGTCCGAAGCGTATGGCGCTGGGTTCGCCCTCATAAGGCATGAGTTTTTGTAATTGTCTTTCACTCTCATGTATTATATATTATATCAACCCTCTTCTTCTAGAATTGTGATATTGGAATAATAACAAAAATCAACTCAACCAACCACTGTAGTCACTGAGGCCACAGCAAGCATATTTTCTCTTTATTGGTCAAATTTCAATCGAAACAAAATCAACATTTTTACAATTGGCTATTCGCATTCTTATCTGTCAAGTGAAGTCTGCGCAAGGAATTAGAAAATCGAAGCTAGCGAAAATATCATAAAATAATATAATCGATATTAAAAATTACTTTCGGAGAAATTAATTCGAAACATGTGACTTGAATGGCGTCAAATCTGAAACAGGGGGGGCCTGTTGCTGACATGGTTTGTTTATGAATGGCACAGTTGATTAACTTTTCTTGGAATTGGCCCATCACTGATAGATGTGGCTCGCTGCTTGCGCACCGGGCTCTAAACTGACTGATATCTCTGAAAGGGTTTATCTAGATATCCGTTGACATATGCATGTTATTAATTTATCCATACTTTATGGAAATAAATTGAAATATTTATGTACTAAGAAACTAATAAGTAAATATTAGAAAGACAGAATACAAGTATTACGCAAGACGTAGGATATGTGTCAGGGCCCTTACACACAACATATAACTTACTTTGGAATAAAAGTAGCGTGTGTAATATCAATCAATACCGACAATATTGGCTCGAGCGTTATGCACACGACTCTGATTAGGGAGGTCCCGAGTTCAAATCCCGTCGAGACCGGCAATCCTGACTGAAGTATTTTCCGGGGTTTTCTCAGTCGTTAATGTGAATGCAAGGGATTGAGTCTTCTTAAACAGCCCTCGGACATCCCTTCACAAGTGTCCTAACTCCAACATACCTTGTTAGACACCTGAAAAGGGGCATGCATTGCACCCTGGGCTGCTTCCCCACGAAATATTATTATATTTTAATATCATTTAATTAAAATCTCGGTTTAATCAGGTGTTACCAATGGTGTGTTAGATCAAGCGTTCCACACTGAAATCGAATACGATAGGTATTTTTTGCACGATCGTCACCACTTAAAATAGTCACGAATTTTTCTTAGATATTCCTCAGTAAAAATGCGTTTACTTGGACGAGTCCCATACACCACATATTCTCAGTCGCCTGAATAGGAAAAGTTGAAAGAAAATAATAGATCCCAAATTTAAAATTAGTTTGCCCAACTGACAATTAACTAATGTTCATATTCATATATTTGTCATTTCCATATTTATTATGTTTAATACATCGGCATTATTATTTTTTCCTAAAAATGAAAAATCAATGAACGTTTTAGACAAAGTCAATTAAAAAGGGTCTTTTTGAAATTACCAAATAAAATTATGTATTTATTAAATTGGGTTGGGTTAGGTATTATGCCCGTCATAGTTATTTCGTAGTGATTGATGAATCTTTCAAATGCATGCTAGCTTACAATGTTGGTTTGCCGCAGATTTTAGTTTCTATTTGATATTCACTTCTCAAAACACAAAAGTCTTACAAAACGTGTCTTTAAAATCTTGCATCCTATGAGTTTTCTTCCGCCAGTACAAATACTTTCATCATACTGGCCGAAGCAAAAATTCACAGAATGCAAGATCTTAAAAACACAACGTTTCAAATATCTTAGTGTTTATACAGGAATATTTGTGAGAAATAGAATCAATATCTGCTATATACCTACATATTGTTAGTTGGAATGTGTGCGAAAAATTCATTTTAAAGTAACTATAATTGGCGTATTACTCAAAACCCCGCTTAAAATGTTTTGGCGATGTCAGAAGGCCATAATTGGTCGCCCTCGACGAGAAGTTATATTCAAGGGCTAGTTATTATCTACTATACCTCTCTACTATACCTCTCCCTTGATTTACTTATGGGTATTAGTGTACATGTTCATAACTTTGTTCAATCACGAGATGTTTTCAGAAATGTATTTACTGTGGGATTTTGGTTTTTATTAGACAGTTACAAATAGTTTTTGTTTGAAGATACCTGAAATTAACGTGTTATGTATAGATGCTACAAAAGCTCTATTTTGTAACTTAAACTCATTTTTTTAAACATATTATTTATTTTTTGTTTATTTATTAAGCCGGATCTTTGTGGTCTCCCAACAATGGTTAGTCATCAGCCAAGAAATTGGTTTACTCTCAATTTGTTTATACTCATTGTTTTAGTCATCAGCTAAGAAAATTTTATCTCAAATAAATATGAGAACAAACTTAATACATTATTCAAGTTGAAATTTAACGGAGAGTTTACACTCAACTCTAGCTATGTATGATTGGTTAGTAACCCAGCAAAATTATGCTGTGGGGTATGTCCAGTCTTTCAATTATCCGAAGCGGCGACAAATTGAATCACGCTGTCATGGGTTAGGTCTTGTGGAAATCAACTGTTAATTATACCGTAATACGGTAATACCCTTGCAAGTTAGCAGTGGTTGATCCACTTTCCACGAAGCGTACTTCGGCTAGTGTAGCTATGGTTAAATTGATTTAGAAACTTGGTTGAGCACGATAATATGCATATCTACGGTTCACACTCATCAAGGCAATTAGGTAGCGTGCACTCACTGAGCTGTACCATGCAATTGCCACGGCTAGCAGCACCGTCGTGGCCATATTTGACAAGTAAAGCAAATTACTCAATTAGTGCTGTCAAGTGTAAAGCTTGGGCTCAATTCTGCAACCTAATTTCATTTTCACACCACTTGGTGGATCAATCAATATTTGAATTATCTATTTGGCTTTCCATGACATCTCTCAATATTCTCTTACAAATCGCATGTTGGAAAGGATATTTTCTGTTCAAATACAAAATTCTATTTTATATTTCAATATCGTTGAAGTTTATTTGAACTCGAATTTCGTACAAAGCTGTAAGTTTAGATTTGAGATATTGCTTAAAATCATCACTGAAATCTAACTAAAATGAGATAGGTGAATACTAAAAGGTGGTAGTTTGACGTGTAAGCCAATAAGGTCGAGTTTGAAATGTATCTCGAGACCATAAATAATCCAACTACAATTCCGAAGTTAAATAATTACCGTCTCGGTGGTCTAGTTGGTTAAGGCGCCTACCAGGAATGTGGAAGACCCGGGTCGGGATAAAATATTAATTATTATTATTAATAATAATAATAAAATAATAACAATTCCACGTACGGGAGTGTTTCCCGACCAGCCAAATCGAGAAATAAACACAACCAGTTTCTCTCTAATATCTTGACAAGCAGTCGACTGGAAATCAAGCTTTTTATAAACTTGAAGTCACATCTAATATCGGTAGGTTCGAGTACCTGATTTATCATGAGATGATTTATCTTCTGCCCGCCAACGTTTAAACCACGCGAAATAACCTGTCTTTTAAAGTGAACTCACGAGAACACTGCGACGAACGCGAGTACGGTACAGAATGCTATTTGGCGACCCTTACACACCTCACCATCTTAACGAGGCAATTATTTCTATCAATCTGGCATCTACAACAAAGATATATTTGAATGCTCGACGATATTTTATTGTTGTTCCATCTACGTCAATCTGTCAGAAACTTCGCTACCTTATTATTTTGGTACTCCCGGCTTGTTTTATAATCCTAATTCAAATCCGTGGATTTAGTCGGTTTTATATTGTTGGTTTACTAATGCTTATAATTCCAATTCCAGATTAATTCTAGAGCGGAGCTTAGTAGCCACTTGTGGGGAAATCTGATTTATACCAGACGCGCTAGCGAGCTGTGTGGCTTAGCGTTCGTACCAATGCATTTCAATCACATTTGAAACTAGAAATTGATGATTAAGCATTTTCTTTACCTCTCATCAAAATCATTTGTGTACGGAAAATTGGAGGCTTAGTTCATATTGGGATGGTTTTATAATTTTAATTTGTCACCATTTAAGCTAATTTTAATTCAAAAAGAACTAACTTTACCTAAGACTAATAGCCATAGCTTTTCTGTCCGTCCGTCTGTGCATGTGTCACGTCTCACGATAAAGCCGAACAAGACCTTGGTTGGCTCTTCAACAAGAATGATGCAGAATTGTTTCTGGTGATACTATGGTCAAGAGGGCGAAGTTATCATTTCTTTCAAGGAGAATTTCACTGTACCCGGCACCTCCACCAAACATTTAAATACACATTATGTGTTGTTTGTGTGTTCTGCGACAATTTGTTCATTAAGCAGCTCGCCCCATATTTTGGATACTACCGACCACGTGCTTGTAATAAATAATAATGAGTCTTTGTAAGTATTTATTTTAAATAAGAAATGAATTGTATACATCTGGTCTGAATCTCGGGATTCACTCTCTTCAAATAAATAAAATAATTTCGCTGAAAACCTGTCAAGGAGCTACTTTTTTCCTTTCAGGTGACTAAATATGTATTTGAGGTAAGTTTTTTTGGGTGACGACTTGTATCCAAGTAAATCGTGAAATAAAATTTTAGTCCTGATTGCCATTGGCCGTTATCAATGCGACCTGGTTTCTCATGTTTCAGAGCTGACCTATATTATCACAATCAGCTAAACCTGGTATAGTCAACGAATGCTAATCCTGACAAACAGCCGTAGCCGGATGGATCATATTTGAACGAAGCGTTCCTCGACAGCATATACGTAATCAGATTTAATACATCTAACGTGTCATCGGATGAACTGGTTTAACTTATATCGATTCAATGCACACGTACCGAAGTTTTGTACAATGAATCATAATGGACTTCATGAAAATTTCGATCGATCATCGTGCTAAGTACATAGGCTCGCAAGATTTATTGTGGAGCATCACATAAGTCGATTCTAGTCCTGTAAGCAGAATTTTTTCATGAAATATTACTCTTATTGCCACGTTCCTATCAGAATTTAATGGTGTGCACACGTCAATAATTTTGGTGTTTTGATGATAATGATAATGATAATGATAATGATAATGATAATAATGATAATGATAATGATAATGATAATGATAATGATAATGATAATGATAATGATAATGATTTCATAAATACAGCCGCTGTATGTCTTGTCACCAAACTGATTCCTTATTCCCAAGTCCCTGCATACCGTCGACGACTTTATCATTGATGCCAGCTCTTCTGTGTAAACTGAACGATAATTAGATAGATACGCAGTAAGGCGATCTTATTGATACGTAGCGTAAGACAATACATTAATGAAATCGCTTAATTAACCCGTCTGTTGCCATGGTTTCCGCTGGGCAAACTCGTACATGGCAATGGCTTCTCAGCTAGAGTTGACAGACAAAGGCTGCGTCTTGGTGAAATATACTCCAGTTCCATCGCAAGTTCTTGAGCGGAGGAAATAGAAATTTATTAGTGAAGCCATTCAGGGAATTCTAGGGAAGAGTATAATTATTTTATTTTCAAAACAAATCTTGTTTGATAACTAATTAATAGTTTTGAGGGAGTTGATGCCTCTCGAGACGGTCACGATGCGCGACCTAGATATGAGGATGTGACATAATATTTGACATTTGATATAATATACAATTTGCCACGAGCAACGAAGTTTGATTGAATTAAAAGTTTTCTATGTAATTGGAGATATTCTAATTTTGAAATACGTTAATTTCAAACTGGTTTTTCTAGTTTGATAGGGGATTAAAAATAAAACTGCGATAGCTTCAGTAATTTTAAAGTTTCCTAACTGCTGGAGTTCGCCTGCGAAAACAACCGTGAAAACGATGTGGCGTAATGTTTAGAGGTGCGAGTCGGTAAACTGACGCCCGCTATGGCTGTGCAGGTTAATAATTCTCGTGCTCGATAAAAGTGTTTGAAATACCGATGAACGCTGTTAAAATATCCCTCTTCACAAGTTAGTTTTTTCTTTATGGGACTAGGGGTATAAGTACCTGCGTTACGCATATTTTAACATTTCAAAATTGATTAATCCCCTATTTTACAGCTACTTAAAACACAAACAAAAAGGCCCAAACATAATATTTCAATAAAACATTGAAGTAGCCCGTTCATCATACAGTGATGATAGAATCGCTCCCGTACGCCATCCTACCGCTAGGGGCGTTGTATGCGCTGATGACAGCAGCTCGTAAGAGAACGTTACATTCAAAGTTCTAACGTTCATTCAGCCATTCGCATCAGTTCCTATGAAGGATTTTCATCTTACAGTTGAAAGTTTTCCTTTGATGCGGATTAAAAGACAAAACGAAGTAGATTTTTCATCTGAGTTCTATCTTACGGGTGGGGACTTAGTAGGGATCGTTGTCTTTTATGTAGTTGCTTGTTCAACGTTGTCACATTTCTCAGATATTTGCTTCGTATTGCTTCGTTCTTTGCACATCGAATCTTGTCATGTGCAGTCGGAGTCGGGGACATAATAAAATGTTCACCTTGTTCAGGACGCCGGAAATCAAAACTCACAAGCTAAAGATCAAACATACTTTTCAGCATTTGAGTAGATAAATCTAAATCCAACATCTTGGGCATATGAAATAACCTATTTTTGATCTAAAGAAACTTAATTTTTCTTAATGCTCTTGTTTCCTACCATTTAGATCATCAAACTATTTTAAAACGCAAGACAATCACATAACATAAAACAAATTTAGGCTCGCTTATAGACAGTCATGGATCTTTTTACTTTTTAAGAATTGGAAAACATAACTTTAACATGATATTGTTCGTTAGCTATTTGGTGTGTTTCTTAAAACTCGTTCACCAAAGTCTCTTGCTTTTTACCGAGTACAGAGAAAAGCAGTAACTTTGGCAAGTAACTTTAAAGAAACACTCAATATCCTACGTCATCAGTTAGGATCTTACAATCAGTTGTTATATTATCATGTTCGAGTCAAACGTAAAATAGACATCCGACACCAAACACAAAACCGCTTTATTTACGTAACAAGAGAATACATTATTTATTATTATACACCAGAACTAGTTAACCGGAAAATATTAAAACAAAACCACTCAACTGAACAATACACGGTTAAAAATTATCCAACACAAACTCACCCGTTGCGTTATATTTCTGCCACATCCGTGGCCTTCCTCAGACGCGAGGTAACTGAAGCCTCCCTTGCTGTTCTTGTTTCTCGAAGCGCAATGGTGGCGCTCCTCCCTCCTAGGCTCCTCCACGCCCTCTCTACTTCCCCGCGAACCACCGGTCCCCACATGGCGGGAAAGTCCAAACTTGGTTGGCTTATTAAGCTTGGGAAGTAGGTCATAACTGCAGCCTTCTTTAGCTTCCTTTTCGTCGTATTTTCCTCTTTTAACACTATTTTAATGTCTTGCCAATTAACGCCTGTTTTACACTCAAATAAATGGTCCCGAAGTTTGCTTGCTCCCCTAGTTTTACCTGACACTATGTTTCTAGGTTCGTTTATCCGCACCCCCGTTGATCTCATGGACATGGTCTCTCCCACATACACCGCCTCACACTCATACGGGATCACGTACACCGCATTTTTGGAAGCCTGAATGTTATCTACCGGTTTGAATCTAGATAGCTGACTTCGTAGTGTGTCACGTGATTTAAAGTTAGTACGAATATTAAACATCCTTGTGAGGCGTCGAAACTGTTCTGATATCCCAGGTATATAGTCAATGGTTATCGTTGCTGCCACGTTCTCAGTTTGTTTAATACTATTTGACTTTTTCAAGCGAAGACTTTAAAAAAGTCGGGGGGTAGTTGTTTAACTCAAGAGCCGAGAAAAGACGTGCATTTTCCTCATCGAGGCTAGATTGGTCAGAGCAAACAACTGACGCTCTGGTTGAAAGACATTTAACAACTCCCCTCTTCACACTCGGCGGATGGTTCGATAAATAGTTTAAATACTGATTGGTATGAGTAGGCTTAGTGTAGACAGTAGTTGCCATTTTCCCCGTCGCCAATCTAATTACCCTAACATCCAAAAACGGAAGACGCATCCTTCTCCACCTCTGTCGTGAAAACAATGGAAGGCATCTGCGAATTAAGATGGTGCAGCAATTCATCAGCCTGTTGACCACCTCGGGATAAAACAGCAAATACATCATCCACATACCTCAGCCACAGGATAGGCGGCACTGGCGCCGAAACCAAGGCCTTGCTTTCAAATTCCTCCATAAAAATGTTGGCCAAAATGGGCGAAAGACAAGACCCCATTGCTAAACCTTCTGTTTGTAGGAAAAAACTATCGCCAAACCGAAAATAACTACAGTCCAAACACACTGTCAACATCTCCATTATGTTTTCCACGTTTAAAGCTGTTCTGAGTCTGAGATTTGGGTCCGCTAGAAGACGTTTTTTAACACACTTTAAAGCTTCCTCAACAGGAATGTTAGGAAACATGTTCGTGACATCAAAACTAACAAGCACATTGTCAGGTTGTAGGTCAAGCTCTCTGATTGACTTAATAAAATCTACAGTGTTATTCAACGTGGTAGGAGATAAGAACCCAATGGGCGTAATTATGTTTAAGAGCAACTTAGACAAGTTGGACGTCGGCGACTCCCTAGAACTGACTATAGATCTCAGTGGTATACTAGGCTTATGGAATTTTGGTAAACCGTAAAGGTGTGGTGGTTTGCTATGGTGAGGGGTGAGATGAGTTCGAAAAGATGCCGTGATAACAGAGCACTGTTTTTTTAACAACTTTGTAGATCTTATTTTCCATGGAAATAGTAGGATCCTTGTCACGGGTGAGTTTGTGTTGGATAATTTTTAACCGTGTATTGTTCAGTTGAGTGGTTTTGTTTTACATTATTTATTAGTAGGCGTAAAGTAAACAGTGTGCAAAGTTAAACTGATGCGATGAAACCTTATTAAATCCGCACGGGTGATTCGAAACTATAGTCCCCTGAACGTAGAGAAACTCCAGTTGAAGTTAATTATCTAGTGAAACAGATCTATGTGTTGTACTGAGTGAAGCCAAACACGTAGCACAAACGCGATAGCAAATAATAATTACAAACCGTTACGATTATGCCCCAGTTTGAGGGAATGAACGGAATTCGCGTTTATTAATCGTAAACTGCCCTATATGCATTAATATAATATGTTCGTACGTGTGTGCATATGTCGCGTCTAACGAGGAATAAAACTAGACCTCCAATTGACAAGCGTTTTCTTTTTGACATTGTCGTCAGCGATGGTGATGTTTTTGGTGACCCTTGAAGTCAGAAGTCACCTTAAAAGGGGCCAATTTTATCAACCTGGCATCGTCACCGAAGCGATATAAATACTGGACGAAACTTTATTTTTGTGTCCTTCTTCGACAATCTGTTGTTTAAAGGGGCTATTACGCCAACAATTTTTTTTTACCACATAATCTATAGCATAACACTAGTACCGTGTAAAAATTATATTTTATAATTGTGATTTTAAAAGAATTTTTTGAGTTTTTTGATCCTGAAATTTGCGAAAATTGGCGTTTTGGGGAATTTCCTAAATCAGCTTTAACCTGCTTCTTTTTTGTTCCACACATACACTAGAGCATTGAACCAATTTAAAAAAGGCCTTTATAACATCGTAGTTTGAAACACCAAAATTTGCACCAAAATATGCATTCCTTATACAGCTAATTTTGACCAAATCACTTGCCAAATTTACAAAAACAAAATATAGACGATTTACACAATAGGCTGACGAGTATGTCAATAATGACCAATACTTTTTTGGACTAAAATTCTACAAAGGCACGGCGCTTAAAGATCGTCCCCATGTTACTTTTTATGTGAGCATTTTGCTGATGGGATGGAGCTCGAAAATTATTATGTTTGTCCAGGGTAGCCGCTACTTTACCGAAATATCTAGCAACTCTGCTAACGCCCCAATGTGCATAAATAAATATTTTTTGTAGGATGCCCACTGTAGGGTATACACATCAGATTTAACCGATGTGACCCTCTTCAGGTGACTAACTTGGTATATTGCGGTTAGGACAATTTTGTGAAGGGATGTCCGAGGGCTATTTAAGAGGACTCAATCCCTTGCATTTGCCTTAACGACTGAGGAAAACCTCGTAAAAAACCTTCAGTCAGGATCGCCGGTCTCGACGGGATTCGAACCCGGGACCTCCCGAATCAGAGTCGCTCGAGCCAACACTGTCGGTCCATTGTGCATACTGTTTATATAGCTCTATGATTTAACATATGGATTTGCGTGCATACTGTTCATATAGCTCTATGATTCAACATATGGATTTGCGTAAATCCGCCATTTTTAAAGAGACGTCTCTTTGCGCCGTTAAATCTTTGCGCATGAGGGGGTAAATAACTAAATCCCATCAACGCGATCAAATATTATCATGTCATCGGTGAACCTAATCGAAAGCAAAGCCGTGAACGCTCGCCAGCATTGATGTGGTTAATCATCTATTGAACGCGTCTGTGAACTGTAAACTGTAGTAGTTTATGTGGACTGACGCTATGCACTCAGTAAGCGCATGATGCAAATATAAACTGCATCATATTGTGAAGTGAAATGTACGGATGGTTTGAAAAGAAAAACAAACCAGAATGGAAAAGGCTCATTCAGAACAACTTCAGAATATATTCTGTGCTTCGTTGCTGCCCAACTATTCAAATACTCTCATGCAATCTGTGTAAAATGAATCGTTTACCCTAAATGAGCATTCTTTAAGTACGGAACCTTTTCATCGAAGAGAAATAGGCCTATATATACACGGACTTTTTGAATGTAACTGTCATGAATCTTGTATTTTTATGATGAAGCTTATTTCCTTTTCTCTTACGTTTACGTTACATGATGTTTGGCGTTGAGTTGAAGGCTAAACGTATGCGTACAAATAAGCATTTCGCAGTTTTCCTCGAATAATTGGCCATTATAGTTAATACGGTTCTCAAGATAAGAAGATGAATTCTGAGTTCTTGATATTTGACAACATATTAATGTAACAAGACGTGTATTCTTGAGTTGCACAGACTTGAAAAGTACTTACATAGGAAAAGATCATCGACATTGGACATTGGACAAGATATCGGAATGAAACGTAATAAACTCCGTTATTAAATATTGGAAAAAGGGAATATTTTTATTTTGTTTCACTATTTCTTTCGAGATTATCTTTCCTCTGAGCTGCACCGGACTCTTATCTAATAAAGCAATTAAGTTTATTTCCTGAAGTTTATACGTCTAATTGCAATTCCAAAAGTTAATTATTGCCGATCAGGATTGAAGACGAATTCTCTTAATCGAAGGGAATGAATGTAAACTTGTTTGTACAAAAAAGTTGCACTGCTTGCACGAAGTAGGTGTTTTAATATTAGTTTCTTACTTAATATAGTAATCGTTTAATTTTTATACCTGGATTATGTTTTTTGTAATATTATATGCTTCAAATTTATACTTCCTACATACCCATACGTTACAAGGGTCTAGGCAATGTTTTATATGACCTATGATTAACATACCGCCATTGTATACTATAAAGTATGGAAATAAAGCTATTTTGTATGCCGCGTTCTGGGACTTCGAAACACGAATTGCTACTCTCTGTCCATGGAACAACATATGGTACTGATTGCTTTGATAGCGTTGAAATATGTTTGACACAAGTTACACAAAAAAATCATGGGCATAAGGAGTAGTTGGGTGAGTCACAATGTCTCAACGATAAATTTCTTGACCTTAATCAGTTTGGGGATATTTTTTCTAATTCGTATTCCGCACAAGGAAACTATCAAATTACATTATCATTTCGTATAGATTCGAAATCTCTTTTATATATAGTTTTAAATAAGTTTTAAACTTAAATTACCATTGAATGCTAAATTAAAGGATGCATAAAAAATAATACATCTTTTTCAGACACGTACAATATAGGGAAGGCTTACCGAGACCAAATTTTGGTGCGGATACGAGACACGGAGTGAATAGATAAAACCAAAAAAAAACAATCCAAAGTAAATATTTTCAATTCTGTTAAGGCACAGAGATAGCATTTCCTCTTTCACACAAAACCAACATATTACGTCAAATTTACACATAATTGATTATGATTAATTACAACCTCCTACCAGATTCACTGCTCGGTCTCGCAGCAGCACGTGTTGAAATAATTGCTCATTGTTGTCATTATCTCTAATTGTTTAGAAGAACTAATTTGTAATGGAAATAGAATACTTTTTCTTCAGTCTACGTGTTTCAATATGTTTAGTCGGAAATGTAATTATAATTAATAGTCTGAATCATGGTTTTGCTCTGTAAATCATTGCAATGGCAAAGATAAAGGCAGAACCGATTACGTAAACATCTTACTAATTAACAGACATCAATTTCGCTGTCAAAATGCTCGTCATCATTCAGGCATCTCTACAACTGAAATGATTCGTATTTCTTTAAAAACGTTTATAATAGTTTACCTTGAGCTTCTGTAGAAGGTATGTTTGTGTAAACACGATTACTGATGACAAAATGTTGATACAGACTTCTAATTATGATTCCCTCTGTCGTAAGTACAATTAACCTGTTATCGAAATCATTTGCACATGTGAGAAAATATCCCATGGTACTCAGAGCACAGACATTTGTCATCATTCGCAACTAATATCAAGAATACACGCTTGTCATCTCGTAATATTGTGATTATTAAAGCTGAGTACACTCATTTTATTTTAGTGACGACCATACATAACTTTCAAAGAAGGGTGATTCAATATTATCTTTGTTTCTTACTATATTACTCTACATATATCATGTTTAAACAACATTTTGAACACTAAAGAGAGATAAAATGTAAATGCAGCGACATAAGAAAAGTAATATTAAAAATAACTGTAAAGAATACTGGTCTGTATTCCTCTTTTCCATTTAACATATTATTAGAAAACGCTTAAGTCCCGCCGCGTTTTATGATGAGCGTAATTTTTTTTAAACGAAAACAGCGTAAAAATTGCGATTTTTTTAATAGATAATTTTTCGATTTTCGCTCAAATTTCACACGAATATATTAATTCATAAAAGTAGAGTTCTGAATTGAAGTTTTGTGAAAAAATCATTACAATGAATAAAGCATGTAGGTTTTTATTTCGTCGAAGAAATGTTTAAAAATTGAAAAAAAAAACGTAAAATTGCGATTATCATAATGAAAGAATAATTTCGATTGCGCTCAAATTTCACACGAATATATCAATTCATAAAATTAAGGTAGGGCCTACTGTGAAAAAATCATTCAATCGGATAAAGCATGTAGGTGTTATAAGTCAAAGAATTTTTTTTAATCGAAAAAAATCGTAAAATTGCGATTTTCAAGAGAATTAATTTTTCGATCAATTTTCCCCCCGTGCAGTTTCCTTCGTTCAGAGATTTCATGGACCTCCATAAAATTTCATCGCAATTGGAGTATTGGTTTAGCCGGAATCGTGTTCACAGACACACAAAAATACAAAAAAAAAAAGAAAAAAAAACATTCCGGATTTTTTTCTCCAGTGTATTTGAAATGAAATCTTCGCTTGGGCTCGCTACGCTCATCCAATTACAAATTGTTGAGAATTACGCGGTCGCATCAACGCTACTCGGATGAAGACTTTGTGCATAGTGCTACTTTGGGAACCACTGACATATACGACTTAAACGAACGAAATATATTAAAAATTGTGTGATAACTTACCAGATGTCCGTTGGCATTGTAATGCCCGGTCATCCTGGTGAGTCCAACCTTCTCTTCCCTGCTCGAAAAGAAGTATTCCGCGGTCCACATCCATAGGCCCATGAAGCGGCAGAAGGCGAGGATCAAGAGCACGATTGCCGTGCCCACCCCTAACACGGAGAACATCACCTTCATGACTAACGTCTAGAAGAGAGAGAGAGAGAAGACACTATTAGGAGGGTATTAGGGGGGCGGGGGGCATGTCACCCCTATCACGGAGAACCTCACCTTCATGACTAGCGTCTAGAAGAGAGAGAGAAGGCACGCGGGGGGCATGTCACCCCTATCACGGAGATCTTTACTTTCATGCCTAGCGTCTAGAAGAGAGAGAGAAGGCACGCGGGGGGCTTGTCACCCCCAGCACCGTGGTCACCTCCCTGAGGCCGTCCATATGAGAGAGAGATTTGATTTGATTGTCGTCTCTATTGATGGCGGGATTAAGGCCTGTTTAGCCTGTTAAGAGAGAGAGAGAAAAGATAGATCGGATCAAAAGTTTGTCAGAGTGGCCACACACAAGCTTGAGTTCACTTATGTAGTGATTAGTGTGGCTAGTACCTTCTTGAGAGGGATAGAACCGGAATTAGTATTCCCACTTCATTCAGCTAATATAACGCGGAAGATTTATTACCCACTAAGTAGCTTAGTGGCAAGAAGCGATCGACCGGAGTTCGAGAATGTCTCTTTTCTCTCCACTGCTGACAATGACACTGCACTTCTTGATATTACGCGATATGAGCTGTTGTCAGCTGTTAATATAACGACTATCTCGCAAAATCATAAGGGATGCATGTTGACGCGTCAAAAAACTAGTTTTAAGACCACTTTTGTTTTAATTTCTATTGAGCTCGGGCAACTTTTTTTTTTTAGGTTAATCGCCAACTAAAATTTTGCGTGATTTCTATGTCCAGAGAGTTTCTGCTTTCATTATTTACCACTTTTCGACCCTCATTTTCACAAAATTTTGAAACTTTTTGAGGTTGTTAATAGAATATGTTCTCAACGAGCGCAAGGAGTGCCAATAAACGTATCATATACAGGCGCGGACTGGCAGGGGGTGCTGGGGTGCGTTCGCACCCCGGGCTTTTGACATTCCGGGCCCCTGTGGAACATTTGTACACACTACACTTTCAGTTTCAGACAAAATATATATGATTGTTATATTTGTTTACTGCAAAAAAGAGTTGCCGAACAAAATACATTAGATAATATTAACTACGGCTCATGGGGTGCCTTAGGCAGCTCTTCAAAAGAGAATGGTTGTTCAGTGTTTCTCACTTTTCAGTTTGTCAGTAGAAACTAGTGACTATCATGTATAGCTAATTGAGTTTCTCGCTGCCGCGCTACGAGAAGAAATTTCGATGTGATTGCAAGTATTTTGGTTTTGGTTTGCCAGTTCCAACTAGCAAGGGAATGGCATTGGGTGGGGGTGGGGGGGGGGGCGGCCGGGGCGGTGGGGGGGATGGAGAAGTAGTACCGTGAATCGTCTCATTACAGGTTACAGCTTACACATTATTATTGGAAAGTTATGCAGAAGGTCCAGGGTTCGATTCCCGCGAAAGTCAGAAGTTTTTTAACTTCTGATTTGGACTTCAGTCCATCAGTTGTTGTCTTAGGAGTTTGTAAACGGTGACTTTGGAGCCGTCATAGCAACGAAGCACATAATAAATTTCAGAGTTGTTCTGAATCGGCCTTGTTGATTCTTGTGTTGATTCGCGGGTGTTTGCACTGTCCATACTACTGATTGCTATTATTTCCCTATTAAAAATATCGATCTTTGGTTGGTTATCGCTCACTCGTCGATTGCGTCGGGGCCTGCAGGGTTGGCTTGGTCGCTTTGATTTAAAGTCCCCCACTGAAAATCAGTTATATAACTGAGTGGGTAGACTCTAAATAAAATTTATTTATTTATTTATTTAAGCTTGCATTTTGCGAGTGTCAATTTGGTACTTGCGAGTTACATTATTGGTTGTAAGGCTTCCTCAAATATAATTTTCACGAGATTTGAATTGCGAGGTTGGGTAGTGTTACTTAGTTGGCGCCTGTTAATCGCGTCCTAAAATAGCGTTTTAGGCCATAAATTATAACGAACCACCCAAAAAAAATTTGCCTTTGGCAAAATTGCCTACGGCGGCTGGAGCTTCGCCCCAAACCCCTGCTTTACTACGCGACCTCATACGGGCCCTACTACATGCCAGCATCCCGGGCCTTTTCGACCCAGTCCGCGCCTGATCATATACAAAATGTAATTGCTTAAAAAAAGTTGGTGGTATTTTCACGGTCGTTTACAAAACTTTTGAAAACATACTAGTGGAGAAAACAACCATAAGGACTAACGGTATAGCTTCAGAGCATTCCAGAATAAACCCCGGCATTCTGCATGAAAATCTTGTTTTGATCGATTAGAATACAAAATACATAGCCTATAGTTTGAAATGAAAATAACGAGAAAAAATCGATTGGATTTTTATTTTATCTGGTTAGCTTGCTCTGTTTTGATCGGTTCTCTACAGAAATAAAATAATATTGTTAATAATAATTTCGATATTTAAAACTTTTTTTAATTACTCAAAAAACACACCAAATGAAAAAAATTCAAACTTGAAGTCTTCTCTCAAAATCTCGCTGTTTTCATATTAAAAGCCCTCTCAAAATCCTTTTTTGTGCACTTGCTTGTTTGTGTCAATGGTATTCAAGGTTTATGCGAGCCCTACTCTGTCTTCTATCGTCGGCAACGTACGATTTGTTCTCTAACCTTATATATACAACCACCACGATTGCATTTAATGGCTGATTTTAACCACCTCAAAATGAATTTATCTTACTCACTATTAAACTAATTACATTGTAAATTAAACAATGACCACTAGATTTCCAACCGAGAATTGAGAGCATGTACCACTTTAATGGAGGGTAATTGGTTGAGTTTCTTTCTAAATCAACGTAATAGCTGTGCTTTGCTTCGCTGTCTTCCCCTGTGTGTCTGTTCTCTGCACGCCCACGTGTCAACACTGTGACGCAGTGGCTCACAGACAGGGGTAGGCAAACATCACGCAGGGGTGCAACAATTGTCTTAAATTAGTGAAGAAAAACATCGTTGTTGAAACTAATTAACACAAATTAAGAGGATACGCTGAGGCCATTACGAGGCAAGGTTATATAAACAATGTATTTTCAACTATATTTTTCTGCCTAGATTGTCTGGTTGCCGCCCACTGATGGAGCTTGCAACTTGATTTAGGTGTCCTGTATCATTGCTGTGATCAGTTTGACATGAAATTTTTTAAATAATTATATATCTGATATAATTATATATATGAGTCAAGATTTGAACACAAAAATGAAGATTGAACCCAAGAATAAAGATTTCGCGTTCGGTGGTTTCTTCCGCGAAAGTTTGATTATACTCCCTGATTTGCTGTTCCTGATTTTTGGCAAACCTCATATTCGTTTGAGTGGGATCGTCTAATAAATCAGTTTTTTTTCTTTTCGTTTTTCTTTTTTAATGTTTTTTTTTTCTTTTCTTTTCTTTTCTTTCCCCCCCCCCCCTTTTTTTCCCCCCTTTTCTTTTCTTTTCTTTTCATTCTCCACCCTTTTTTATATTTGATTCATTCATTAAATGCATATAATATCATTCAATTTGTTACCAAAATTCTTGTGTTAAATGCATTGTTGTAATGCTACTATTTCAAATATTTACGAAAATGTAATTTATTGTTGTTTCTGCATCTATGTAATTAGATTTATTTAGTTGTCCTCCTTTGTAAATCAGTTTTTATAACTGAATAGGATAGACGTTAAATAAATAATAAATGAAATAATAAATAAACTTTTTAACCCCCCACCCCCACTTCCACCCACTAAATGTTTAACGACATATTTTTTTTATATTTATCGTCAACGACGAAAGAATAAATCTATCCAGTATGCACATTTGAAAATCACATAGAGAACAGAAACTACCTATAACCCACTTTTAATGTGTTAAAATGAAATGAAATAAAATGTTAATTTAATTAAATTAATGATCGTTTTTATTATTAAAATGGAATGGAATTCCCCTTCCCTTTTCCTCTCTTTCCCCTCCCCACCCACCACAACTCAATCTCTAAGTGAAAAAGATCTTCTTCCCCAATGAAATAACGCCATTCTTTCAAAAAGAGCCCATAGGCTCGGTGTGAAACTACAAGCATGCACTAAAGTAACCAAGTGTAATGCATTTGACAGAAGATCGATGAAATGATATGACACTAATTCAATTTTATTCAACTAAATGAAGAAGCCCTTGAATAGAAGACATACATTTTCATTGACAAAGCAAGTACTGGTTGCAATATTGAAATTAATAATTTCTCTACTTGGCTAGTCGGGAAACACTACCGTCGGTGAAAAATAAAGTAATTTGTCTAAAAATATCCTACACTGTTTAACATGACCCATCCTGAGGCAGATGAACTAAAATTTGGTGTGAAATGAAATATAATAAGTTGTAGAAAAAAGTGGTGGATCTACCTCCACTTAAAATACTTTTCTAGACCAAGCTTCTGAAGTTCAACAGTGTGTATCAGTGACACAATAGTTTCAGCCACCCTTGCACAGGTATACCCACACGCTCGCAGTCAAGCTCTCAAACTCCAACTAGGCGTTCCTGATAGAAGCCTAAGTTTGCGTTGCTCAACACCCGATCTGCACTTAGGGGACCTGGGTTCGATATCCGGCTGATATTTTTTTCTCAAATATTTGTATTGGTTTCTATTCTTTGATACTTCCACAGGATGAGGTACACCTAATTCTATATGTCTACTACTCTGTCTACATTTTGTTCATATTTTTTTTTCATAACTCTTTTATAAAAACGTATAAAACGCTTTTTTCGAAAACATCTAACACTCTTTCTTGATTTTAATCTTCCTCTGAGTGCTTGTTTTGTAGCTTAAGTTCTTTTCACATTTCTTCGTGAGAAATTCGTCTTTGTATTGAGCGTGAAAAGAAGTCTGTCTTCACGCCAGCGAGTTTCAAAAGAAGATGAGTAAAATCTTTCCTGTCAGGTTGTGTTTTTAAGTACTAATGGGTTGCACTACGCTTTGGTCCATTTCGATGAAGAATCAAGTCCTGGGTTATTGATTGACAGTAAAGCAAGGAGAGGCATGTACCGTGTACACGTAGCTGACGACCTGAGCGAGAGTCGACTCAGCCGTAAGCACGCACGCACCTTACACACTCGTCGAAATAAACTTGTGTACGACATTGAAATATTTTAAGTGAAAATATTTTTTTTCAATGTGAAAATATCTGTATAAGAGTCTTCACGAGACAAACATGTACTCGAACCGCTCAAATTAAGATGTACAACGCTCTGGAGAAAAATTGAAACTACATACGCGAATTATAAAATGTACATGACACAGATATTTTTATGCAGAACAACATACAACATACAGAATTGCTTTATGGAATAAATACTACTATGCCCTATTGTTAAGCGTAAAGTCAACGCGACGGGAGCAACCTCTTCTTGTTCCCGTTGCGTCGACTTTATGCGTATCCATGGTGTATAGTAGGGTTATAATTCCATACCTCTATTCTGTTTATTGTATGTTGTTCTGCATAAATTTCTATGTGTCATGTGCATTTTAGAATTCTCGTGTGAAGTTTCAATTTTTCTCCAGAGCGTTGTAAATCTTAATTTGAGTGCTTACGGGCGTGCCGTGTACAAGCTTGTCTCGTACAATGTGAATCCACAGAACAAAACAATCTACACAATGTGTATGGCTGGTCGAAGTTCGAAATCTCATTGAAATTATCATGGGAACTCTATGATTCGAGTCGAAATTGTGATTTCGTACTTTTGGAAGTACGCCTACATTTCCCATAGATGAAGATAATTTATTTTGTGCATACTTATGTAGTTGATTCAACTCCTCGTACATGGCTTGTTAAAAATATATATATATACGCTTTTGATCACACAAGATTTTTTATTATCGAGCAAAAATTGCAATTTTGTATGCTTTGAGCACTCGCACGAAGCAATCTGTGACTTCAATGGAAAATGACTATGTACGAGAAATAATTATTACGTTATCTGTCTGAGGGTGAAAACAGAACAAGAACATGTTGATTGCCCATCATGTAATCCGAAACGTACATAAGTGACGCACTTTAAACGGACAGTCCGCACCGAAGCCTATTAGACTTTAAACTTTACACTAAGTTATCCGTTATGTAAATATATTAATAATAATAATAATAATAATAATAATAATAATAATAATAATAATAATAATAATAATAATAATAATAATAATAATAATAATAATAATAGTTTTATTAATTTTAACATCACGGTCGATTTGGTTTTCATATTTCTGGATGGTCTTAAATATTAATGTTAATATTATCGGTTTAATTTAATTAATAATTATTGAGCTATTGCCTTGTGAGTTAGTATTAGTGGTGTGCGGGTCCGGGTTGGATCGGAACCCTATTGTCAAAAATGGTACTCAATTATTCGGGTAACAAAAATATTTGTTGGCCTTGGTGGAGGCGCCGGTCCAGGATTTACAAACGTTTTTGGTGGAGGTGCCGGTCCAGACAATAATTAAATTATTGCCTGTATACAAAATGCTATTCCATGACAATCCACACGATAGAAGATGAATTGAAGAGGTTATTATGTTGTAAGAATCTTCACAAGTAAAATTCATGGTCCATTTGTTCATGCAGTATCATTATGGTCGTCTTTTCCCGACCCGTCCCGAAGCAGTTTAGTACGCGAACCCAACCCGACTGTCCAAACCTATATCTGACAAATACGTCACGATTTTCAAGGCAGCCATCTTCTTTTTATTGAGCATAGAACAAGCTATAAGGCTCGGTTGTCAACATGAGGAGGTACAACACGATACAGAAGATATTTTCGATTTCTTTGCTAATTTCGATTGATTGTTTAGTTAATTTTTAATAGATTCGATAATTTATTGAAAACTTTTCTCTCTCTGCTATAGATCGTTAGTAAATGATGATGTTACATACCCTGAACTAAAAGCTGTGAGTGTGGAATCAACGGTGTTGAAATATCATGTTACTTACAAGCCCGAGTTATCTTTCCCCACGAGGAAATGATATCGACTACCCGTCTCCCCCGTCCCATCTGTCCTCGTTATCTATACCTGTAAGCTTTCTTTGCGACCGGAAAGCAAATTAGAAATTGTTACGACGTTATAAGAAATGTATCTTCTTTGATCTTATTCAAACATAAAATTTCTAGAGACTTCGTAATCGGACTGGCCATTTTAAAAGTAGAATAATACTTTATGGTCTCATACAGTTATGTCACATTAATTTAAAATTATTGTTAACGTCAGATTGTTGTTTTAAAATGGTTACCTTAATGTTATGTCGTTATTTTTATTATACAATTGTCTTTTTGTTACAGGTAATCGAACGTGCTGATGCTTGCCTTCATGCTGAAAAGGTACTTTTAAACATTTCTACGTTTGTATTTTTAGTTGTTATATTCTCTATTTGTGAAATATCATGTATAAATTATTATTTCAGTAAAAATATACCTGTATCGAAAATATATCTATATCATACTACTACCTACCACCCAGTAAGAAATTCAAATGATGTAACTTTTTCTTAAGGAGGCCCACTGTAGGGTATCGCATCATTTTTATTCCGTTTGAGTTTGACCCTATTCAGGTGACTACTACGTTATTCGGATGTTGACAACCAATAAGGTGGAATGTTTGAGGGCTCAATCCCACTGACAAAAAATTAAACGGGAAAAACTTTCAGTGAGGATTGCCGAACAGATTTGAATTAGTGTCCTTCCTGTTAGTCTCATACTTAACGTGAGCTACCTCTGCCAGTACTCGGGCAAGATTAATCTCCAATCAGTCGTAGATTGTTTCCGCTCTTGAATGTTTGCAACCAACGAACGTGAACTAGGGAAGGGAGTGTTGGAGAGGCAAGGGAGTTTACTTGGAAGTCCGCCACCTGATTCACGGTAATGTGGACCGGAAGTCTATCCGTTCTGCGTCTTACTTATTTCCTCTTAGCAAGCTACTACCTCCGCAATAATCAATACGTCCTTGCTCAACGTACAACAAATTACTCGGACGATTGTTTTAAGAGTGCAGTAGACGGTTGAGCTTTTAAAATATAACTTAATTTTCTTGCCTCTTCGATAGAGAAAGATGAAATATTTTCTTTAAGGGAGTTGTAAGGCTTTAGAGAAACTGTTCAAAATCGCTAAGGAGGTTTACGAATGTGACACTTTCACTCGCTCTTTTATCTTAATATGGCCGACTCATTTAAAATATTTCCTAATTTCGCGATTAAATCACAAAAACAGAAATTGCGGTTTATGTATTGACACGTTTGTCAAATTGGTAATGAGTACATAATTAGTTTTTTGATGATTTTGGTTTTGGTTTAAAGCTAAATCGAATATTTTGGCTAAATTTTGGGTAAACCCAGAAAGAATAATCGTTTGTAATCTACGACTATTGTTGTGTATTTTTACATATTCTTGTAGGCTTGTACATTATGTGAGTCGCTTGGACAAAGAACCAGTTTGCCCGTTTAAAACCGGTTTTTCAAATTTATTTGCATGTATTTTATTCGTATTTGTATTAATATTTCGCATTTTCTTGCATTTTGAAATTTTAATACATTGTCGGAGTGGCTGCTGCTTTACTACCAAGAGTGAGTGGGTTTGTGCTAAATATCAAATGGCCACGGTTTCCTTTGAATTTACCGTAGTGTTTATCTGTCGTTAAAACAAGCAAGATAAGCTACTCGAGAGCACTTTCAAAAGCATCAAGTCCTTACATTAAAATAAAGAATTATTACTTGCCTTCAAAGCTTCCTCATTTACTTGCATTCTCTCGTTTACAGAAGAGCTTTGGTTATCTACTACGAACATCTTAAGAACTGAGAAGTGGGTTGTAGACTTCCTTTGATTAGAGAAAGATGAGTTTAAATTTACCATCTTCAGTGAACGTTTATTTCAATACCGTTGGTAGTTATTGTGGCATTTTGACTTTGATGCTTGTAGAGAATTATTCAAATGGCTTATCTTAGTCAGGAAAGTGGGATGAGAATTTGTGACTTGATATTCGCAAAGAGAAAATACAATCTAGAAAATGTTTCACAACAGGTTGATCTAATTCTAAACGTATTCCATCTTTTGAGTGATTCATTCAATGGAAATATACTTAAGGAACATGAATAACGTCTTCCTTTCTGATGAATGCCAGATACTGGCGACAAAAACATCATGACAGAACAGGAAATCTTACACTAAAATATGTTTTGAAACTGTGATTCGAAACAGATGTTCTGTTTATTCATGATGATATCACATTTCTTTGCGTAGGTATTAGATTGCTTCATGCCAATGTTTTCATAAACATGAAAGAGCTGTCTCTTTACAGCAACATTAGTTACGTCAGTGAACATTACAGAAATTTGTCAAGACTTGTTATGAACAACAACAATCATTTAATGTCGCAAATATTGATTAGCTAACGTATCATTTCTTGCCATACCCGGTAATTTTTTTCCATCAGTCGGATAACATAATTCACGTTGTCGATGAAATCAGCCATTAATTCCAGTATTGCGGATAACCGTAGAAAGGCTTATAATACACACAAATATTGCGATTTTCATATTTGCAATTTTTCACACCACGTTATAAATACAAGATTTTTAAGTTTACGATATTCACTGATTAAAACACAATACGCATTTTACGAGATTAAGGCAATTTTAAAATGTTGTACCCAATGTGAATTTCATTTGTATTCCACAAACAAGTAATTATTTATGACAACATAATTAATATTCGATATGATGGGAACATAGACGGTGTAGCGGGTCGCTGTCCTTCCAATATGATTGATACACCAAGCTACATCACGAACAGTTCAGTTTGGGTTTAGGGTCCTATTCACGCGGCTTAATGTTCACCCTCATCCAACATATTTATACAACAACAGTTTGACGTTGTTGCCAATCGAGAGGGGTAGTTCATACGTAGAAAGCGTAAAACTGTGTCTCTGGAGGACCCGGGTTCAAATCCGTCATCGGCAATCCTAACTGAAAGTTTCCTTAGTAGTCGTTTATGCGAATGGAAAGGATTGAGTCCCGCTAAACAACCCTTGGAGATTCTTTTAACTACCTAATTTACACCCTTATTATAATAGTCATTTACTTTGGAAGTGGGGGACTCGAATAAGATACAAGCTGCAAGAATGAAATTCGTAAGAAGTACAGCGGGTGTATCTAAGCTTGAAAACATGAGGAGTAAAGAAATTAGGAGGAGAGTTGGGAGTTGACAAGCTTCTGTTCAAAATAGGGAGAGAAAGATTGAGATTGTATGGACATATGAGAAGAATTGACGAAAAGAGAATACCGAGAGCAGAATTTGCAGTCTTTGAGACAAACGCGTTCCTTTTTCAGGAACTTTTCAGGGAACGCGTTCCTTTTCTTAGATCAGGAACTTGGAACGAATTTAGCTTTCCTTTATAAGTTTTTTTCACCGTCGTAATCCCGTCGAAGTCCAGGACCCGATATCGTAAACTGCAGTATGAAAAATATCTTGTGGCATCTTGTGTTTTCGAAAATGGTGCCACCCTCGTCAGACGGCCTGGGACTCACTTTAATAAATAAAAGTAATGATAAATTAACTCATCACATTTATTTTTATTTAAATCAGTGATGGTGTTCGCGCCAGTTTAAGCCCACTCTTGAGTCACGTAGTATTTAGTTTTTCACTCCCCTCGTACCCCCCTTGCTTCTCTTATCTCTGTTTGTAAACCTGACCTGGACAGGTCGTAGGCTCGTCTCTATTGCATTCGAACTGCCATAGCATTTAGACCTCAGTACGGCTGTCTGTTCTAGACAGTGTATTATTCGCATATTTCATAGTTGCCTCGAGAGCAACAGCCATTAAGTATTCTTCGTGGTCACTCAGTGACACTTTATTAACACACACAGTTCACAGTGCTTTACAAGTGATATTTAAGTTGATTTTCGTGTGCATTACGTATGTTGTTGTTGTATCATCATTTACTACTTTCATCACTGTCGATCCCCCTTCTATCTATCATCTCACTAGGCTAGCCTATCATTTTCCCTCTTTATCACCTACTTCGACACCTCGCTCAAACGGCAAGTTCGCCGTCTCCTCAAGACAACTGTCTCGAAGCCAAGGTAAGCTCGATTGTGATTTGTTTTCTTCATTTTTCCCTCGTATTTATTGGCATCATTGTCTTGGTGCCAACAGATGGTATAAGGAACGTGAAAGGAACTTAGTACCTTTTGAGGAATGAGGAAGTCTCAGTTCCTTTAAAGGAAGAAGTAACTTAACTTTTCAAAGTTCCTTTTTGGGGGGAACGTTCCCAAGACTGAGAATTAGAAAGTGGAAATATGAACATAATAAAACCTGATAGACCAAGAGAGATGTGGGAGGACCAAATAATAAATGATGTCAAAGAGAGAGGTGAGTGTTGGGAAGAAATAGCAGCAGAACGACTATGGGTGGACAGAAGGAAATGGCGTGAGCTGGTGGTAAGAAGCAAGAAAGAAGAGGAGGATATTGAAGGAGTAGAAGAAATGGAAGACGAAGAAATTGAAGGACAATAGAACAAGACAGGCCTGGCAAGCCGGTGTTAATAAACTCTGTGTGCCCTAGAAAATCTGGTGTTAGCCACCCCCTGGCCCGACTTAAGTTGGAAGCAGGTGTAAGAAATACATATAACAGTGGTCACCTGAAGATGGTGAATCTGGTAAAACTGATGTGTATTCCAAAGTGGGCGTTCCAAAAACAAAAGTGATTTTGCGAAGTAAGGGTGTCCTAAGCTACAAGGATGCTGATACAATTTATTTAAATTAAAATACGCTGACTTAAGCAGAACTCCGTAAGGCGTGAAAAGTATACTTAAAGCATAATATTATACTTCCACCGTTAAAATATTTATTTTATCCGTCGGCAATATTTCAACATCTAATAATAAATCATCTCTTAACAGACTGCAAAAACTAAATTCACTTTAAAACACAAAAGCAGCTTCAATTAATCAAGTTAAGTAAATTCGTATTAAGAGCCTACCGACCCAGTCACATAACTGATTTCAGTGAAGTACTTTCAATTTAAAGCGGAGTGAGACAAATATTTCGGCTCCGACGCCATCGACGATCATAAATCGGCATTGCAATTTAGAATAGAGATGAAGTGGCTTATACTAAATAACTCATTCAATTTAATTTGATTTGTGGCTAGTACACCTCTCCAAAGTCACTCAAGTAATCCTGGATTAATGTTCTGGCAAACCACGTTAATAATTAAAAACAAATTGGAAACAACAATGTTAGTGGATATCAAGTATACATGAGTGTATAGCTATCGTTCAAGTGGCACGGTATGTTTGGACAAAGTGGCTTCCAAATAGCAGGAAAATTAGTACTACACATGAAATTAGCCCAGCTCCGCTCAATAGAATTAGTCTGGCATGCATGCAATTTTCTGCCTCTAACGGTGTGTGCATTTAATGTTAAACCGCTTGCGATATATACATGTAATGGTCTACCTCTAACGGCGCATACATGTAAAGTTATACTTTTAACGGTGTGTGCATTCAATGTTCAACTTTTGACGATATATACATGTACTGTTCAACCTCTTACGATATATACATGTAATGTTCTACCTCAAACGGTGCATACATGTAATGTTCTACCTCTAATGGTGCATACAGTCATTTAAAGTTCTATCTCTAACGGTGTGTGCATTCAATGTTCTACCACTAACTGTGCATACAGTCATGTTAAATTCTACTTCTAACGTCGTAAATCCAACGCACTTACGCAACTCATTTGAGATCTAAATCTTCGGTTATAGGTTAGCATTTATCTTTTAACAAAACAACTCTTTTCTATTGTAAAACACTCGTTTTGTATTCTAAATCTGTCATTTTTTATTGTATTTCCAACCTTATATTCTGATATTCCCACCAGCGATGAGTTATTTAATATGAAGGAGAACATTTTAATCTCGTTAGCTTATTGAATGAGTCGTGATTCATGCTCTCAGCTTATTCAATTTAAAAAACTCTTCTAAGAGAGTCCTCTTTGTCGTCTCAGGTTTACTCGACTTAACCTGAAGACGACGACGGAAAATGAGAGAATTCTAGAATTAAATCTTCTCAGAGCTAGACAGAATGTGAATGAATGCTTTCAGCATAGCATAGCCACCGGCTTAGTAATATCGATGATATGATTCAGAAATGAATTCAAATGTCTTGGGAATAATGGGGTTTCATATTTTGTTGTAAATATAATACATTGTCGTGACCTGGGATGAATTCGTGGAATTAAAAGGTCTTATAAGTATAGATAATAAAATATTCGCGGCTTCATTATTCCGTCTGAAGATATTTCACCATTCTTTAACAATTTCACCCCATGCCCTCATTTTGATTACTAGGAAAGCAGACAATTATTTCCAAACTTAGAATGATTTAGAACGCGCCTGAAAAAGCGTTTGCGAAGCTTCATAGTTATGAGAATTATAACAGTCACTGACCGAGTTACTGACCACAGCTCTACTAAGTGTCAACATTCTAACGCACCCACACCGAAAGTGTTGGCTCGAGCGCTAAGCGCTCGACTATGATTCGGGAGGTCCCGGGTTCGAATCCCGTCGAGACCGACAATCCTGGCTGAAGTTTTTTTTCCGAGGTTTTCCTCAATCGTTAATGAGGATGCAAGGGATTGAGTCCTCTTTAATAGCCCTCGGACATCCCTTCACAGTTGTCCTATCCGCAATATACCTAGTTAGTCACCTGAAGAGGGTCACACCGGTTAAATCTGATGTGTATACCCTACAGCGGGCATCCTACAAAAATGTATTTATTTATTAACGCAGCCACATGATATTTTCAATCAGCGCATAGATGTTTACTTGAGAGACTGTTTTACATCCGGCCCATAAACTCAAATCATGTCTTCCTTGCAAACATAGAGAATTCTCAGATTGTTGTATTGCGTGTAAAGAGAAATTGTGAATATGATGAATATAGAACTCAACACAAAAGGTTATGAGACGCGATCCGTACGATATTACAGATGATAAAATTTAATACGAATGAAAACCAAAAGAGTGAGTGAGAGTGTGTGTGTGTGAGAGAGAGAGAGAGAGAGAGAAAGAGAGAGAGAGAGAGAGAGCATTCTGCGTATTGAGTCCGCTTTCTATGATTAAAGCTAAGGGTTGCTTAAATGTCAGTGGTGAGTTGATTTGAAATATTGCGCATAAATCCAGATATTAAATCAGAATCAAGATGTTCATA
This sequence comes from Sweltsa coloradensis, assembly GCA_024449915.1. Classification (NCBI taxonomy): domain Eukaryota; kingdom Metazoa; phylum Arthropoda; class Insecta; order Plecoptera; family Chloroperlidae; genus Sweltsa; species Sweltsa coloradensis. The sequence continues at coordinate 1,007,383 of JAMZAV010000238.1, read as the reverse complement.
AAAGATAAAAGCAGTGTGCACTCAAGTGGCATCTAGGTCGGCCTTTGTCTCGGATATCAGTGTTGGAGTCGGATTATATTCACGACTTAATAATAATATATTGAATATAAATCCAGATATTAATATTAGAAGCATATTACGTTGTATTGTGCTAAATCTTATTTGAATATTTTTATCTTCGATATAGGATTCGGTTTCAAGATGATTTCGGATTAAAATTCGGAGTATATAGGCTAACGCTTTTTTGATAAAATTATATTTCACATTTTACAGATTATGGTTATGATTGCTTCTTTTGCATTAAAAATAAATAAGTGTACACCAATTTTTGATGAGGTACAAAGTATGTGTACATACGCGAAGTTTATGTGTTAGCCGCGGTCGATATGAGGTTTGTCAAAGAACCAAAGGCCACTGCGACTCAGCAGATGGTGCCAATATAGGACTTGAAATTGAAGTCTTCGCTTCGTTCATCCAATAATATTATATATTCAACAAAATATAAGTTGTCATATTCTATTTTAAGCAGTTTTTCGTGTGATTAGTTTTATCGCTTAACTAAGTGCAACCACCTACTTTTTGTGAAGAGTGAAATTTTCGAAGTTGGAGTAAATTGCTTACATACAAAAGGTTCACATTGTTAATGCCTGTGCATCCATGCTGCGCCCAGCATTACCCCCACCCCCACCCCCACCCAGACCAACATCTGACATTTAACTACACCGTTACCAACAAGAACGCACCAAACAGTTTCCAAGCTTTTAACTTAATAACTCTGAGTAAAACTAAGATAGTGGTATGGTAAATAAATAAATATATTATTATTAATCAAAGCCTGCCCGCTTAAGTCACAACCGAATTTCGGTGGGGGACTTTAATTTAAAGCAGATAAAGCCAACCCTGTCGGCGCCGACGCCATCGACTAGTGAATAACGGCCAACTAAAGTCCGTTATTTAAAAAAGGAAACACCCGCCAAATAAAGTTGGACACGATTCCACCCGCGGGCGTTTGGTAACAAACATGCTTTAAAATGCTTTGAAAAACCGAAGGAATAGAAAAGTATTCTTTAAAATTGACGCGAATAATGTCAAACGGCAGCATAAAATCGTTAGGGCTACATTATTTAAGAATGTGACTTTTTGTTATATGTTTTGCAACTAATCAATTGTTAACTGATTATCTTGAGACTGTGAATTCATTGCCGAAAAATCCGTTTGGATTTACATTTTGAGATCTCCAAAAATGAAGTTTCATAAACATAAGTTTACGAATTTCGCCAAGGTAAACATCAAGCATGTGGCGACGCAGAAACTTTAACGACGGTTGGAGAGGCAGAATCGGAAGTTTGCTCCGACAAGTATGAAGCGATGTACTTCGAAAATAGACCGACAAAACACCTCAACACTTTTTCCCCGTTGGTAGTTGTTGCCTCACAAAGGAGACTTCTCCGAGTACCTATTTATATCCTGACATATATTCCTCTCTTCCTATACACTCTCGGCCAGTCCATGTATATGGCTGCATACCTTTAACCCTCGTGCCGTTCATTCTTACGTCAGAAAATCTTGCAATTTTATTTCCATTCGTTATAAAATATTCTTTTTCCCTTTTCTGACATAATCCCTCATTTAAACTCTACTTTATTCCACAAACTTCTTCTAAATCTAAAACTCAACATATTATTTATCAATGCATGTCTTACTGCACTTAGCATTAGTGACAACAATGTCTCGGCTACATTAAATCTTCTCTTCTGACACTTCCACTCTAATGCTATTTACTCTAGCTAACTCTAGGTTGTCAGAACCAGCTGCAAATTTCTTTTTACTTTTATTTTGAATAAAAATCTGAAAGGTTTACATCCATCCAAGCCTTAGTTATCAAAGAAAGATTGACTGAAGAAATCCACATGGATTTTCATCACAAGACGTATATATATCTTACTTGAACATATTTTAAACTAATAAATACTGTTCTTATCCTATTTTATCCTATCATTCCTTGTAAAATGGCGCATGCAAATCGGAGGTCATGTTCGGTTTCGTTGGACGAGACACACGCACAGACGGACGGACAGAAAAGTGGTGCTTCGCTCACCAGTAACGATATTGATGCCACATACTGATACAAAGTATTAGTGTAGTATTCTTGGCTTGCGCTGGACGTGCAACCAGCTGGGAAATATGAAAACGTATCGGTGACATCTCCGAATACAGCTTCATTACAACACTAGATTTGATTGAAGTTGAGCGCGGCTAGGATATTCAGAGCGCGATGCCTTGGGGATTGAATATTCTCATTACTTATCTTACAGCCACAAGTAGTATTAGTATTGTATTCTTGGCTTGCGCTGGACGTGCAACCAGCTGGGAAATATGAAAACGTATCGGTGACATCTCCGAATACAGCTTCATTACAACACTAGGTTTAATTGAAGTTGAGCGCGGCTAGGATATTCAGAGTGCGGTGCCTTGGGGAGTGAATATTCTCATAACTTATCTTACAGCCACAAGTAGTATTAGTATTGTATTCTTGGCTTGCGCTGGACGTGCAACCAGCTGGGAAATATGAAAACGTATCGGTGACATCTCCGAATACAGCTTCATTACAACACTAGATTTGATTGAAGTTGAGCGCGGCTAGGATATTCAGAGCGCGATGCCTTGGGGAGTGAATATTCTCATTACTTATCTTACAGCCACAAGTCAATACTGTACCCCGGGAAACTGCTCGGTTGTATTGTTCCTTGTATTTTACTTTGCTTTATCATTTTCTCCGTCTTCCATGATATGTACACAATTTTATTAATAAATGTTGTTGAAGACGTGAAGTGTATTTTTTAAAAGTTTAGTTACGGGAACTGTTTCAAATTTAAAACTCAATTACAAAATTTAAATGTATTCCTTTTTGTGTGTTCATGACAGCTTAATATGTTAGGTGAACGATTAAAAGTTTAAACGTAATTAGGTTAATAGATAATATAAATATATATCACAGATGTTATTAGATATGTTGATGTATCTCCAACAACTTAAAAAGGAGCTATATATTGTCTTATAAAAAAGCCCTTGGACATTCCCACACAACAATCTACACATTTTACTCAGTTAGCTACTTGAAGTGAGTCAAGTTGGCCTTGCCAGTTTATTTCCTTTAAGTATATTCAATACAGTTATAATTGTTTTTTAATTTGTTAAATTTGTTAAATGATAACATTTACAAAATTGTTATTTATTTTATTTTTTTTTATTGAACATGTTATCATATTTAATAACAAAACATGGTTGACAAAGGAGGATATTAAATGAAACTTTGTGTATATAAAAGCATACAAAATAATGAAATGAAGTCAAACAAAATTTGAAATAACAATATCACACTAACAATATATTAAGTATTATTATATTATAAATGTGTATATAGTCCTACATTATTCAAATATTATTTATCGTTTCTTAATAGTGTGAAATTAAATTAATAAAAACACATTAGAAATTGTGAAAAATAAAAATAATACAACGAAAAAATAAAGATGAAAGAAAAAGGTGACAAAAACATCAGCAGCAAAAATTATTAAAAAAATATGATTTATTAGATACTTAGACGATCATTTGTTATAAATAAGAGACATCAGCACAGGGCACAGGGAATAATAAAACTTTCGCGGACTTTCCACATACCACTGCATAGTGTATAACAAAGTCAAGGTAAAATCCAATATAACTGTATAATATAATAATGAATATCATTGTGTTATGAGAGCAAAACTTTGTTCATCTATTAAATAAATCGATTTGGGACGTTGTGGGCGAGTTTTGAGCTACGCTATATCATAATTACTCTTGTGGATTCAGTTCTGATGAGTTGGAAAGTACAGGATCTACTAAATGTGTCGAACAATCATATCAACTATCCATGCTATTTCATATAAATAGAGCCACTTCAGGGAAATTAATGTGAGTTGCAATTCAGCTGGCTGTGAACATTGAACTTCTGCATTACGTACGCACACAAGTTTGATTAGAACCAACAAAACCAACACCAACGTTATTTCAAAACTATTATGAATATATGATGAATTCATGATCATTCTTTTTTATTTTTCTACAGATCATATATGTTTTTGAACAGTAGATGAACGTATAAAATGAAGAAGAGAGGCAAATGAAAATCCAATTTTGTTGTTCGAATCGAATATGAATCGTATTTGTTAGGTAGACGGTAGCCTATTTTGTATGAGAAGACGAGGATATTTATTCAATTCCCCAGGAGGTGATCCAATACGGCATTGTGCTCGTTTTGTGTTGGCGGGGAGGAAGTGGATTGTTAGCGTCATATTCCTTTATGTTGTCAAGAATTCATACAACTTTTTCTTGCTCTTTACCTGTAACTAGACACCAAAGTAAGTTCTTTCTCCGCCTTCTTACCTTTTTCCTACCTAGTTGCAATTTTATTTTTATTTATCTAAGCTCTAATTTAATTACTGACTGAAAGTTTATGGTTACTCGGTATAAGGTGTGATGGAATCCTTATAAATTCTCTTCTGCGTAAGATTCTTATTGAGGTCGAACCGGATCAAGATTAAATGGAAATAAAAGACGTCTGGTGTAACGAAATCTGTCTTGATTTAAGTTTGTATGATTGGATTTTATGTCAGTTCGTACCTTAGGGGCAATCTTACAGATCTTAACGGAAGAAAACTCAAAAGAAATCTCGTGGGATGATTCAATAATGTAACGGATTGAGTTAGGATTTCATCTTAAAAATAAAAATAATTGAATTTTTGGTCTTGGAATTATGACTGCAGTCACGAGAACGCAAACTAAATTAAAAATGTGAAAAAACAAAATGTATTTACTATAGTTGTAAAGAGCCTGGCATAGACATGCGATATTTCTACCAAGAAGTAATTTTATCTTGAAGGAATATTACGTTATATGAAGCAATCTTTCATTGAGCTCTGAAAACCAGCTTTTCTCTCAAATCTCGGTTTTCTTCGATCTAATAGATTCAGGCGCGTGGCAAGGGGGGGGGGGGGGGGGAGACTATTTTCCTGTGACACCCAACGTCAGAATGTTAAACATTGGCTACAATGGGAAAACTAGTAGTAGTCAAATGGGTATTAAAAACAAAATACAGTGAAAAAGTAGAAATAGTGAGGCATAAAGCAAGGTTAGTAGCGAAAGGGTTCAAGAAAGAAATGCACATGAATTATGATGAGACTTTCAGTCCTGTAATAAAGAGGAAATCGTTACGATTACTGATAGCGATTGCAGCTCAAAACAATCGGAAGGTAGAACATATAGATGTAAATAGTGCATTTTTACATAGTGACATTGGATGTAGGCCTAGTGTGTTTATGGAACAACCAGAAATGTTTGAAGAAAGAGATAGCCAAAACTTTGTTTGTGAATTGAAAAGGAGTATTTACGGGCTACCAAACTCTAGCAAAGACTGGAATGTACATGCAGACAAAATTCTAAGAAAGTTAGGATTTGAAAGGTGTGTAAAAGAACCATGTGTATACATAAGGGGAAATGTAATCATGGGATTGTATGTAGACGATATAGTTATCATTGGAGAAGAGCAAGAAGTTATGATTGTAAAGTCAGAATTGTCAGTTGAACTGGAAATTGAGGAATTGGGAAAATGCCACTAATTTGCTGTCAATTCAAATCGAGCAATCTGACGATGGTATTGTATTATGTCAAAGTAGATTCATTGATAAGATATTGGAGGACTTTTCAATGCAAAATTGTAAACCATGTCAGACAATTTTACCTTGTAAATATGTAAAAGCTAATGATGATGAGTTAGATTTCGATTCTACAACCTATAGGAGAGCTATCGGAAGTCTGTTATATTTGTCTAATAATACAAGACCAGACTTAACATATGCAGTAAGTCATGTTAGTAGAAAATATCAAGACCCAAAATTCAAAGATTGGAAAGAAGTAAAACACATAATAAGATATGTAAAAGGTACAAAGAATTTGAAGCTTAAATTTGAAAGGAACGAGAGCATTATAAACGTCTATTGTGATGCGGATTGGGGAGCAGACCTGGAGACCAGGAAATCCACAACAGGTTATGTAACTTTACTAGCAGGGGGAGCGATATCATGGAATAGTAAAAGACAGGGTTGTGTGGCGAGATCAACTATGGAAGCTGAATACATAGCTATGGCAGAAGTAACTCGAGAGGTACTTTGGTTAAAAGATATTTTATATGAGTTAAAACAAGACGAACTAGTTAAAATTTCATCTTCAATATTTGGTGACAATGCTGCTGCAATAAAATTAAGCAGTAATAAATACATCACCGAAAGGTCAAAGCATATTGACATTATGTTTCATGTGTGTAAAGAGTTAGTTGAAAAAGGTGTTATTTTATTTGATTACGTATGTTCGGAAGATAATATCGCTGATTTATTTACTAAGAATTTATCTTGTGTGAAGATAAAGAAACTAAATGAAGTACTTGGATTGAAATGATGGAGAAACGATTTGTATTTACTGATTAATTAATGACACAAAAGGGGGAGTGTTAATATTATGGTTTGTATTTGTTTTGTAACATTAATTTATGATGTGCGTAGTAAGACAACAAATAATTGTAAGTTGTTATTTTGATTATTAAGTATTTTGTATTTTTTCTGTTAGTATTACTACTTCCGGCATCTTGGGGATCATCTGTGGTTCTAATGGCTGATCGAGTCAAGACGAGGTGACACTCATTTGTATTTCATCATGTAATTGTAGTTATTAATAAATAGTTCATTCTCAGTACTCGTGTGATTAATAATTCCCAGAAGTGACATGAGGGACACGAATAACAATAGTTACCTAGGGCTTTGGTTCCCTAGGGCCTAGGGTATAGTGTGTGCTGAATTGTGGATTGATGGAAAGATGTAGAAGCAAAAAAGGTCATCAGCTCATATCATTACTTTATTTCACCCCCACCCCAAACCTTATTTGAAAAAGAGTTCCTACGCCCCCGAATAGGATTCATTCCCGAGATCTTCTATAATTCTAGCTAGATAAATATATGTTATTTTCCCTCGGCGATGAAATTCTCTCGTAGCTAATAAGTTGCTCGACATTTAATCCAAAACTAGCATAGTTAATTTTCGTATCTACATTATTTTATTTCCCTTAGAATTATGTCTTCTTAGGTCCTGGAAACAAGCACCCCAGGGTGCAATGTATGTAACTAGGTATAGTGGAGATAGGACACATTGTGCAGGAGGAACGACTGAGGAAACCTCATAAAAATCCTTTAGTTAGGATTGCCGGTCTTGACGGGATTCGAACTCGGGACCTCCCGAATCCGAGTTGCGCGCTTGGCACTTAAGCCAACTTTTTCGGTTACTGCAGTGATACATTATTTAAGGAACTTGTATCTAAAATCTGTATAATAATTAGTAAATAATTTAAAGAAACCAAAACACAAGCAGAAAATTATTGCATACAGTATAATAATATATAGGGAGGTAAAACCAAAATTCGAGTGTTTTGTGATTGGAGTGTTTTGTTGTATGCATTGAAATATGTTTTACAACACCTTGACTCATATATTGTTTTATTTTTAATTTTTTTAATGTGTTAAAACCGTGTTCTGAGAGTGGGTGAATGAAACATGTTCATTATTCGTGATGAAAGATTATCTCTATTAGTATCCAGTTTGTCAATAAATATAATATTATCTGTAAGCTTTGATAATTAATTTGTGTTTTAAGTAATATAAAACCGATAAGCTTCGAAATTAATTGCAGTGTTTATCAATTGATTTTAATATACTTGTTATGATTATATATCACTAGGATAGAGCTAGAAAGTTGTTTCTAAGCAGCGAAGTGGCACAGTGCTTACAAAGATATCGTAAGTCTGATTCTACCTCAGCTTCTAAACCTTACAGAAGGGGTTTCCACGCGTTTTCTCCGTGACAAGATGAATGTTGAGATTCAACCCTAAAACCTCCGGCGTGGATTCCGAGCCAACCCCTCCCCCCCCCCCTCCCCTGGCTAATGCAATGTCCCAGTGGCAAGAGTGGAGCTCGCAAGGAAGTACGCCCACCACAGTTTTCAAGTAGTATGTTCACTATACAGCACACAAAAGAAGTGGTCGCTCAAACAACGAATCAGTTTCCCCGGTCGGGTTCGATCCTGTCGAGACCGGCAATCCTGACTGAAGGCTTTTCCGAGGGTGGTTTGAGTCCTCTTAAAAATAGCCCTCGGACATCCTTTGGCAATTGTCCTATCCGCAACATATCTAGAATCACTTGAAGAGGGGCATACATTGCACCCTATACCAGGTTTAATTCCTTCGGTAAAATTTTTCATTTTAACTATATACCTCTATCAAGTGTAAGGCAATGATGATATGCGATGAGAGCACACTTTCCTTGGGCCGTTTTTTTTTACGCAAATTGGCAATAAAAGCGAAACAACAGCTTCGTTTCAACTCTTAGTCATATAAGACAAACTTTTCCCCTCGCGTCTTTGTATTCCATTGATCATTTCTGTCAATTCAAGTATATTCGAATACGCTTTGAGCCTTTGACATGCTCAAACGTTGGCTCTACGTATAGGCATCGTGATTTTTATTTGCTGTGTAAGTGTTTTAGTGTTCTCATTAACTCACTCTATCATCTTTATTTTTTTAAATCGTGCAGAAAGAATACAAACGTTGATCATTATATTATTATTCTGACTGTTCATTGTATCATTGTATCATTGGAAGAAACAGATTCCATTTTAGTCGCGAGGGCAAGAGGATATTTACATTAAACAATCCACAAATAGAAAAACAAGCAACGTTTTTGGAGGGTTTGAGAGTTCTATATTATTAACTTTACTTGAATAAACTTTGCAGACAGACAGCTAAACTTTTAAGTGCATTTATTTATTTATTTGTTTATTTTATTTATTTTATTTATTTATTTTTTGTTTATTTTTTATTATTATTATTATTTAATTATTTATTTATTATTTTTATTTTATTATTTAAGTTATTTTTATCTTTATTGTTATTATATATTAATATTATATTTAACGTCATTCGTATAAACGTTTACATCACAAAGAATTAAGGACAATCTCGAATTACTATAAAGTATTACACTTTTTTACGCTTACTTATGGGTAAACTTTATACGGTATGAACTATATCGATACTTTATATATATAAATTATAGGTGTCCGCGGTGGCTCATATGTTATAGGGTCGCGTAATTCCGTGGCGTTGGTTTGAACACCGCACACCGCACATAGCATGCCTTTCTAATTTTATAATATTATCCTTCATCTTCATCAATCCCCACTCATTATGATGAATAGCATACTAGAATTGAAATATTTGTACAGCTACAAAATCATTTACTCGTCTTACAAAGTAATGTCAATATTGTTGATGGACAATAACACGTTTGTATTATGAAGTATATGTAGGATCATCATATAATTGTTGTAAATATGATTGAAATTAATAATTAAAATAAATAAACATAAATGATAAGTAAAAAGTTGAAATCAAGAACGAATACAGCAAACACATCAAATCTGTCATATTTGGTGGAGGTGCCGGTCCCGAATGACACGCATTTCATTGCGTGCACATACACCCGAGGACAAGAATATTTTAAATTAAAAGTCAGTCAGGAAACGTCTTAACTCTAAAATCCCATCAGCAAACATGGTATTTTATGGTGTTTAACCAAATTATGTATCAATAGGCAGATATGTCAATAAATGTAATAAAGATTTTAGTTAGAAATGTGTCATTGATAACACATCCTTTTTCTGGCTGTTTAATATTTTTCTTCAGCTGCACACGCGAATATTTTTTCTCGAAGTTAAATTTAATAGTGTTAAAATACGTTGCGTTCGCAGACTTCATTTTTCTTTTACGCGTTGGTGGAGGTGCCGGTTCGGACTTCATAACGTATCTCCATTCGTATATTTGAGCAGTTTATTCTATTATTTTATATAAATTTCGATTTCTACAGTATTTTATTTGCATTTTATGATACCAAGCAGTGAAAGCATGTAAAGTGAATCATTATTACGTTTATATTATCTAGTTTGTGTTCTCTTTTGCGATAATGACATCTATTTGAAATCTTTTTATTTCGGAACTTTTATGCCTTTTGTATCATCTTGTTTTAAAATATTGTGCTGATTAAAAAAGTAAGTGACTATATTTCGTAAAAATGAAACCTATATTTTTCCACGAAGGTTACGCATATTAAGTTACTCGCAGTGAAATAGTTTCCACCTGACTTCGACAGCCATCTCGTATCTTTACAGATTGTAGGATAACATTCATACCATTTAAAGAGCATTACCGTGTACGTGCGTATGCAATAATTTGAAAAAGTTATTTCTATATGGACCCTGACAATGATCAAATATGGCAGGCATACACTGACTGACTGGACATTTTACTGACAAACTTGAACACTGTTGGATTAAGTGCACTTCAACACCAGTATAAACTCGCAGATATGATTACATGACGGTCCGCGGTTGCTGATACGATAAGGCTCTGATCCAAAGCGTACGGCTCTACGAGGACGTGGGTTCAAGTCCCGCTTCAGCATGTGTTTTAATAATTTCCCTTCACATTCATCTATCACCACACATCGTCTCGAATAGCATTAATAGAGACGTTACGCAACCACAAAATCGAATCTTCTTTCGTGAGAGAAAATATCCACTTAGAATTCTATGCCAATTAAGCAATTAATTAATTAATTAATTAATTAATTAGCATGATCATCTAACCACAATTTATCGTGGTTAACCTAGAAGCCCTAATTTCCACGCGAGTAGAACATTGCTCATTGCTCACATTACTGATATTGATCACAGGTCCGGTTACGGACAATCATACCCCGTAACTTGATCTATGATGCCATCCGCGGTGGCTCGTGCGATTGAGGTGCAGGTGCGACGCGTATGCGACTAGGCTAATTTCCTCGTAATCTATCTGGGGCATCATGGGCTCCTGTGGATGTTGAGTTAACAACTTATATTTAAACATTCGCAAATCACAGCAATATCATCACTTTGATCCCTTTTATCCTAAATATTGTTTTTTTTCTTTACCATGTTTTGGAGTTATTAAGGGTAACAATTTTTGTAGCTCAGAGTTGCGTATAATTTTCTTCGGGTAGCTAATGATAATCATTTTGACGATTGTTTCAATATTAAGTAAAGCATTAGTTGCTTTCACTTTAAACCTAATTCAAGCTAAAGGACGCTAAAGGACATCCCATGCAAGTTAAAGGACAACCCATGCACTTTATACGAGCTAGAAATGTAAACGAGGTGTTACTATCGTAATCAGACTGGTGTGCGTCTTACTCTTAAAACAATCACGTTATGAAGGAGCTCTCTCTCTTTCTCTCTCTTACACTATCACCCTCTCTCTCCACCTCTTTCTCTCTCTTTCTCCTCTTTCTCCCACTTTTTCTCTCTCTCTCACACCCTTATCTCTCTTACACAAACCTTCCACCCTCTCACTCACTCACTCTCTGTCACTCACTCACTCACTCACTCACTCACTCACTCACTCACTCACTCACTCACTCACTCACTCACTCACTCCCTCACTCACTCTCTGTCTCTCTCTCTCTCTCTCTTCTCTCTCTCTCTCTTTCACACACACCCTCTCTCACTTCCCTCTCTTCCCGAATGCCTTCTAGCCTTTGAGCCCCGATCTTGCTGGCTGAAAGTGACGTCTAATTTGCCCGTCTTTGTGTGAGAACCTTACTCAACAAGGCGGGGCCTCAGAGCAAGACAAACACAACACTCTACCAAGCTTCTTCACATGGATTCTAAGACAGGACAATTCTCTAATTAACCTCAGTGGCAGATATACCCGCCTTGCTTATTAATGCGTCAACGAAATAGCGTGCACATTTTTAAGTTATCAATTCAAATTATAAATTGATAAATCTGGATTTGAAATTGAAATTTTCAACTAAGATATTGTTGTTAACATATTACCCATTTTAATATCAATTTAGTTTGAATAAATTGATTTTAATCAAAATTTGAAATTACTATTTTTCTTCTCTCAAATTAAATATTACATCCTCAGCAATAGTAGAATTGCATTATTCTCTACGTTAATATACAAAGTCAACCTCTTTAACTTTATAAATCAAATATACAAATTGTAAATAAAATCCTCAATTTAAATAATGTTGTTCACTTTGTGCTACAGTTCACATTTTAAATATGAAAATTTCAACTATGATAACTAGCATAGTATCAAACTGTTGCCATCGTGACTGGCAGATAACTAAATAAGCGCGAAGAACACAATTCGGTAAATAATTATAAACACGTATGTTACGTACGAAAGAGCAGTTCACCAGATTGGATTTTTTCAATGCATTTTATACTCTATTGACGTGATGTTTAAATAGATTTAGACTATATTGACGGATGTATGATTTGTGATTTAGTTAAAACAAATTTAGTCCAAGCTTATAAAATGTTAGCGTCGATGTTTAAAATAAATGTTGGCAATATTATTTCAAAACATATCCGATAAATTATTGACAGTTGTTATACTCATTGACACACTTTACCCCATACTTATTAAGTTGTCAATTAGAATACCTTATCATGTGAAACTTACTATGCCAGCAATAAACTTGAAACGTCAGGTTCATTGAATCTAAATCAAACTTTGAACTCATGTTTATTTCTTCTTCAAGTACACATTTTGTGATAACTTGCAGGGCTAAGAAGTCCGAGCTCTTACTCAAAAGTCCTGAAATGTTATTGTGTATACAGGCGTTTTTATATTTAAAGACAATACCGAAACCTTGTTATTTATTTTTCATACATCTCGCAGTTTTCCCCTGTGAGAAATACCACGTTTAGTTTTATCACATTTTCATGAGTGTTCTGCATGCGATGGTTCTTTGAACTTGAACTCACCATTGTGTGACGTGCTAAGTGCTGGAATGTTCTTGTATGTATACAAAGTACAAAAGTTTATAAAGCATGATACACGCTGGAAAACTCTGCAATACAAGTCTTGTAAACATCCTGCTTAATAAGCCACGCTTCGCCGGGATATCTTAGTCACAATCCGCGTCACAATCGCTTCAATGTTTCAGTATTAACAAGAAAACTTTCATAAACTTTTGATTACGAATTAAAAATTTCCAAACTTTTTCCTTCATGGCCTAATTTTGAACAACATTTTTTTAGAAACTCGCAAAGAGATTTAATAATTACAGCGGTTTGAAGGCAGATCTTATTTTAGACCAACCGATGAATACCGTGTTTCTTTGGACAGACTTATATTTATTAATTTGGTGAATCTTGCACAACATGAAATATTACATTCCGATGGATGTCATTTATCAATATCGTTCATCGACTTTCAATTCCTTGCTTATTGTATAATTAAAGAAATAATAATAATAAAAAATAATTCATTTGCTCTATACCACGACAAAAAAGAGACTTCATCGAATGATATCTAAATCTATCCCCATTGTAATATTTTTGTTAAAATGTGACTATCAATTTGCGTCCTGTCTATTTGGTTCTCGTAGACGGTTTTATGTAACTCATCAAAATACTTAAATGAAATCTTTGTTTTGACTATCTGTATCTTGAAATTGCGAACTATACGAAATAAACGCGACACTAAAGATTAATAACCAAAAAACGCATTGCGAACGTACATTGCATTGCGTGCATTGTGTGCGTACGTGCGTGCGTTGTACGTATTGTATGTTTTCGAGACAGCTTGTAAAGTTAGGCACACTTCTCTAGAAAATACGATTTCTGGATTAAAATTTTGACATAGTATGTGCATAAGGTATTTACGAACGTTTTGGGCAGAGTTATAATAATATAAAATTCACGTTATTCTTGATTTGCTAACACAAAACTTTGACGGAGGAAGAAAAATGGATACTACAAAATGCTAAATTTTCTCAAAATTGGAAAAATAAAAAGTAAATATTAAAAATTTAAAATTAAAATTGATTTTTACCCATAGCTGGTCCAGTAATGAAGTCTGCGGTGGCCCTCCCCTTAAGTTGTCTTGCATGTTTGGACGATGGAGTTCGTCAAGTCGTCACTTCGTCCACTCAACACGGTATGACCAAACGTTACCGTCGGATATCGTAGCACGAGAATCGAATGCCTTTGTTGGAAATAATCAACACGTGAGTAACACTACGGCACGGTTCCACCGCAGGCAAGACACGGCACGGTCGAGAAGATACCATAGGGTACCCCAAGTCTAACGCGGGAAGCGAGTTCAGTGCATTGGAAGAGAATGTCCCCATAAGAATAGCATTGGGCTAATTTTAAAACGCTTGTATCTTTTGAACGAGAAGTATTTAAGAAAAGTCATTCACATAACGTCATTAACCATTCTTTTCTGCAACTATCACATGTAGTAGAATATTAATACCATGTTTAGAATTTAAATGAGTTCGAGTTTAACAAGATGATGTTTGCATTTTTCATCTGCGTCGCGCGCCGATCCTCCGTGATTGGCTGTTGAATCGAAGAAACGAACATGTCGGACAGCCGAGCTCGCCGTGCACTTGCTTGGATGCTGAACCATTGAGTATATAACCCGCTGTACGTGCAAAGCTGCTCCTCGCTAGTCGGCCGTGCGCATGCGTTGGTTCTCTCTCTCTTTTCTACCGTGCGTCTCTTTCCATTGAATCGCTCCAAAACGCGAAACATAAATGTGTTTCAACAACGTTTATTCAAATTCTGTTGCGACTTTTATAAATTAAATGCATCAAATGTGTTAAGAAAAGAATGGTGATTAACGTACTGTGAATGATATTTCTTAAATACTTCTCGTTCAAAAGATACAAGCGTTTTAAAATTAGCCCAATGCTATTCTTATGGGGACATTCTCTTCCAATGCACTGAACTCGCTTCCCGCGTTAGACTTGTGGTTCCCTATTGGAATGAAAATCCACAAGTGTATTATTATTATTTAGACCTATGGGTTAAATCACGACCTAGGGAGTTTTTCGCCATTAAGTTTGTCAGCTGCTTCCTGTGAAATATACGCGATGAAAATCAAATCGTTGCACTTTTAGGATACTACCAACATTCCTTTAATTACACAATATCGAAAATAGACTTAAGTTTTATAGTGCATCATATCATATGAATAAGGATACTTTTCTTTGTCAAAGCGCCGCATATGATGGTGTGAGAAAATCCAAGTAAGCGCTGTTACAGACAGTTTATATACCCAAAACATTAAACATCATTAAGATAAACACTTTTTTGTACAAGGATGGCTGAAGTAGGGTACACATCAGTTTTACGCGGGGTACCTATTAAAGTATCAGGGTCGTAAAAGATTATTGTGATTTTTTTTAACGTGTAGATGGCAAACTTTTATCTATTAAACATGATTTTTTAAACGCTTACAGACAGCCAATAATAATCAAACTTTCATACACATATGACATGCCGGTCAATGGCAGAACATCTACTATAATCTTGTTTCATAGTCCTTGGAAATCACTGTCAAATGATTTTCTTATACCCTTATACGTACACCTATATGTGATGTTCTTTGGGAAAAGGTACCTTAAGTCTGATAAATTAGTTTTCTATTTATAATGCCATGATATAAAGAAGTTAGTTCGTCGCAGATATTGATGCATCATACTTTCATGCAGACTTTTAAAATTATTTACAGTAAATAGTGTTCATCTAGAAGTCAACATTTTTATTGGTAAAGTCCCCTTGCCCCCCCCCCCCCCAAAAAAAAAAAAGAAAAAACAATCTGAATCGATTTCACATCTATAGGAAGTTCGTTTGACTTACTAGATTTGAAGTTGAAACAGAACACCGATTACCGGCAGTTTCAACAAGAATATCAAAATCAAAATTTTACACAGAGCAACTTGAAAACGCCTACATTCCCAAACTAGCACAACACAAATCATAAAACTTCATCATAAACGTTTGTTTAAACCAACCATAAATGCATGAGAGCTTGTATGAACTCTTGTCGACATAGGAAGGAAAGAAGTATGTCAGAAGCAAGACTAACGCCCCCACTGTATGATGATATATCGAGTTTGTCATACGGATATTACTATACGTGAATATCAAAGAGCTGCCCAACTCACCTGCTTGAGCACCCAGACGTAGACGTAGACGTAGAGGTAGACTGACACGCCACATAACGTCAAGATGGAGATGAGATAACTTTAAAACTAACTTAAGACGAGAAACTAAACGAAGATGTTGATAGGTTAACCATCTGCACTTGAAGCACAAAGGATTCAATTAATTGTTCACAAGATACGTTTACTGGAAATACGTCTAAAACTATGTCAGTAACCATGCAGATGTTGATGTCATGATGCTAATTTGATGAAATATTAATTGAAGGAACTCAAATGTACATCGAGAAGTTACATGTTAAGAGACTTCATTAGTAGTGATGACGTTCTGTAACTGATTGAGCTTAGCAACGAGGAATTTGCATCCAAACCAATATTGATTCCTGTTTCTCTTAATACAGCAATACTTCGTAGGCTCATAGCTCGAACATAATCACAAAAAATGGTACTCAATAAACTTAATAACTAAATGCAAAATATTTAAGCAAATAAATTACTTTAATTACAGGGTAGAACTGAAACACTGATGAAGAACGTTTTGTACTGAGGCGTATATAACACTAACTACAACGACAACAACGTTCGATAGTGACAACTTTGAAAATACAATAACGCAGTTCACAACTTAAGAATCGATAGTGACAACTTTGAAAATACAATAACGCAGTTCACAACTTAAGAATCGATAGTGACAACTTTGAAAATACAATAACGCAGTTCACAACTTAAGAATCGATAGTGACAACTTTGAAAATACAATAACGCAATTCACAACCTGTCGATTGACTTATTAAATAGAACCCTAGGGCTAACACTTACTTCACTGTTACGCAAAAATGTCAGATTTGTATAGCTGAGCATTACCATATTTTATTCTATTTACTTAGTTAACATCTAGTTTGAGTAAGTAAATAACTCCCCTGCTTGCGCGTAGTTCAATCTTTACAATTCATTCAGAGACTTCAGTTTCTAGGTCATAACACCACCCTCATCCACGATCATTCTAAGCATGCACAGCTTTTAGCGTCGTGAAATTTAGTTTGCTCAAAGTTGACATAGAAAACTTTTCCTCAATCTAACGCATGTTTGACGTGGTAAATTTACCATAAAGCTATTATATGACACGGTTAAATGCCAATAAACTTGGACGTAAAGCCACATTAATCAAATTGAGACATACATTTAAACCGTATCTCATATTCATTGAATATACGAAGACAGTACGAGACTTGTTACACAAATGTTTTTAATGTACATGTTAAGCATATTCAGGGCGCCAAATATGTCTCCCAAAAGCAGCAGTTACAGTACCTATAAGAACTTTAGATTTCGTGTTCTGAAAAATTCAAACAATTTTTAATTTTTACTCATATCGCGACTTGTTTAAATAGATAATGGTATTTTCGCGCTTTCAAATTTCTCAGTCGCATCTTTTTGTGATTTTATGCAATTGTGTAAAAATGTATTCTGAAGGCATTATGCACTTTACCACTAATTGATTATATAAAATAAACAAAAAATAAATTCAATTTTCTAGAATTTAGAATCTGTCAAATTGGCCAAAAACACCCTAATAACTAAGCGTTTTCTCATTGATCTATAATAAATATTAAAAATCTGATACGATAGGGGCGTACAGATGTCCTTCATTATCAAGTATGCCAAGTTGTATTAACTACACGTTATTTTGGAATGTGCATCTTCAATATAATTATTAAGTTTTTGTTCTTTGTTCTTGTTGTGCCGATTCAAATACTTTCCTTCTACTTACAAATAAAATAATCTAAGGACGCAAAATATTAAGTTATACAGTCCAAAATAGCACATTTCGTAGCCAAACGTAAATGTAAGGTATCATAAAACAATCAGTCATCCATATTTTATACTTTTTACGGAAAACGTAAAAATCACAACTGTTAGGGCGCAGATGATATATTACTCTTTGAAATAATATGCATCGACTTAACGATAACTACTAACTTGTTTTGGAGTTTTCATATTGACTGAAGTGACGTTCGAACACTGTTTACTGTTTTCTATTTAACTTTGAAAACGTATTTCGACGTCTAGTTAGTCCTAACTAGCAGTGATCTCTTAGTACAGTATTTATCTAAAGTCTGCTACGCCTGAAATGCAATAAAAGCAACACGCTTGTGTAATTATTTGTTTGCTGTTAAGTGTATCTTGAAGTACGCTCGCAAGTTTATAGCATGAACCTATAAAATACTGTAAAACGTTCAAATTTCCGTAGTAATGTTTATAGCTACGCGCAGAGCAAAGCAAGTGTGTTTTGTGTTGACGACTTTTATATTTTTATAGCTAAGCTCCCATATACCTATCACCTTTCGTTTACCTTCATTATATAATAATGTACCTAATTTACCAAAGCTCGACATATTTTCTGATTTTAATTCTTTTTAAAAAATCAATCTGTGATTGGACTGCAGTTGAATTTCATAAGCATTTCCCCTCTATTCTTTTATAAACACATTCCTGTTGATATTGTTACCTAAACAATATTTACTCTCATGTTTTGTTGCACTTCTTATTTGTATAATATATTTGTTTATTGTTCATTACCATAATTATTTGTTAGTTTTATAGGTATAATCAACCATGTAATTTTATTTTTTACTTACTTATAATATATTATATTATGTTGTCTATGTAAAATGGTACTTGTGCTGTACTAGAATCTTATAAAAATAAATAAATAAAACAAGCATCACATTTCTGTCCGTCCGTCTGTGTGAGTCACGTCTCACGATAAAAACCGAACACGACTTCCGATTGGCATGTGTTTTTTTTTTGTTAGCACAGCACTTCAACAAGGATGATGGTCTTATTTTGGTGACCCTGGAGGTATAGGGGGGAGTGACTACCCACCCAGAAAGTTCGAAAATTCATGACACGTCCTTTACACCATAACTGAACACGCAACCGGCCAAAAAACTTTTTTTGCTAGGCTGACCCAGCGCCTCCACCTAAATGATCGATGCATGTCGATTTCTTTTATTTTTGTATTCTTCTACGGCGATGTTTCTAAAGAAGGTTCGCTCCCTCTGTTTTGGGTAGGCCTGTGCTTGTTAAATAATATTACACCCAAATGAAAAACTATGTAAAAGTTTGTCTAGAGATTTTAAAATCTTGATTCGTACATCGTCCGTATCCAATAACGTTCATTTGAGGGATTGTATCTAATTATGTTCCTTGGATGTGGCCAGGAAGAAAGGTGGTCTGTTCTTGTAAATAACTCATCAATCGATATAACGTAATTACGTGAAATTATAATCTGCCGGTTGGGTCTGGCGAATTTTGAAATTAAATTAAAATGCAGAAATAATTGAGTTTGTGTGGTTTTAATTACTTCCTATCTCGAGATAAAAATAAAGGTGTGAAACTGGTACTTTCGCTTCGTTGTCGGTCTATACTTGGTGGTTCAATGTTTCGGAACCTTAGCTACTTCCATCATCAGGTCGAGAAATGTAGATCCGCGAATGTGGCGAAACGATCCGTTTAACACGTGTATCCAATACATTCGGGCCGCGAAAGTCTGGGAGTTTCATAAATGTTGTACAAATAGAAAGAAACATGTACAACGCATTTAATCGTGATATGTTTTATTCTGAAAATCTTTTCAACCTCTAATTTTCAAATTTTAGTAGGTTGCTAAGGAATGATATGCTCTATACGAGGTGGTCTTTATCGTAGTACATTAATTTAACTTACTATTCCTTTTTTTTGTAAATAACTTGCGATAAATGTGCTATAAGATATAGACAATTATTAGTAGTACTTCGCAACGTTTATTTATAGGAGACATATGTTCATATAATGTCGTCCGCGGTGGCACATATGATAAGGGCTCTCGTCCGAAACTTATGGATTTACGAGAACGTGGGTTCGAATCCCGCATAGCATGGGTTTTTGTAATCGTTCTTCATCGTCATCCATCACCACTCATCGTCTCGAATAGTCTTAATGCGTTAATAGAGAAGTAAAGCAATATAAATCATCATTAGTGTGTGGTAGCAGTTAAGAGGATATGGTCCCGAGGCCCGAGGGCTGTTTCACCGAACTCCATCCCAATATTCATCCTTTAATTGGAGAAATCGTCAGCAAGCTTTTGATACAGATGTGCCGGAGGCTGTTATCGATCTAATCTGTCTAGTTATCTATAAAGATAACTGTCGAATAAGTACGCTGTTACCAACCCTCCAACAAAAAGAATGTCTCGAGTGCAAGCAGGCTACTACTTCAACAAGTAGTTGTTTATTTCGGATTCCTTGTTAAGGGATTAGCTTCATTAGGCTCACCGCCAACCATATACAAAGCATCGGAGGCCAGCCAAGCAGAAAACTCGCACGTTTAGCTGGCGGTGAGTTGGTTGGTGAGGCCAGACAGAGTCTCGGGATTTAGACACACGAAGAGGGCGAGGGGGGGGGTGATTATATTACAAGTTTGAGAATTAGAACGAACAGTTGGGGGCAGTGTTAACTTTGACCCTCATCCTTTAAGTGCGAATATCTTCGAAAATGGCGCACTAAATCTAAGGTTAGGACACACTAAATCTAGGAGATGTACACTCTAGTAATTATACTTAGAGTTCGAAGATTTGGTGGCAGTGGTAACTTAGCCCACACTCTTTAAGTGTAGTTATCTTTGAAAAAAGGCCCACTAGTTCTGTTGTTAGGTCTCACTAAATTGTTGGGCCACACTGTAATAAATACTAAAAGTTTGATATTAGATCGAAGATTTGGGGCTTGGCTTCTCAACTTTTGAGTACAAACAACTTCGAAAAAAGGCGCACTGATTCGGGGTTTAAGGACACACTAAATCGGAGGCCACACTGTTACATTAAAACTTTGAGAATAAAGCGAGGAATTAAGGGCAGCGTTATGCTGGACCCACATTCAGGAAGGAAAATATCTTCGAAAAAATACACTTGCTGGAATCGATCGGCGCCCTCCCGAATCCTAGTCCGGCGTTCTAGCGATATTCTATCTCTGTTGGTGTTTCAGTAGAGTGGTTATCAGTAACATAGATGGAAGCATGCTAGAGTCCAGTTAGGTATAGGTCGCGAGGCAATTCAAAACTTATTCGAAGAGTTTTATCAGTCAAAATACGAATTCAAAGACTAAGTCTTCTAAAAGATACTTATAGCATTATTGACAACTTGTGCCCGATCGTCCGAAGAGTTCCCAGAATATCTTTTCTGCAAAAAAAGTGTTATTTCACCGTAAAAATTAGCGAAACTCGGAAATTATTACGAATATAAAAACATGATAGTTGAATATAGTATTTATATAATTATGAAAAATAAACAAATATAATACTCAACACAAACTAGTCACCCACGTCAATAATCATGTAAGAATAGGTGATGAATTACAAAATATAGCACTCAAATATTATTATGTATCTGCAGAGTTTTTCATGGTTAGGTCTTGGGGGCAAGATTTCTTTCGTAAATGACACAAGACAATGCTATTTCTGTCTAGTAAGTACAACGAAAAATAAATAGTACATTTCAAGCCTGGAAACATGTTGTTAATTACAGTAGTACGCTTGGATTAAGTTTCACGTGAGATATTGATGACATGTTTAAGTTACGACGCATGGCTTTAATGATCAGTTTCATTAGAGCAAAGGAAATATTTACAACTTCAAGTCTTCAACTCGAAGTTACAATTACCATTGTATTTATTCTCGAGAAACAAACTCAGTTAATATTGTATTTCGTTAAAATTCACTGAGCGTATACTAAGACTGCGATGATTTTAGGTATTGTTCCGCAATTCAGCCACTCTACCATGCAATGAACATATCGCGACTGAGACTCGACACTAATAACTAGTTACTGTACTATTTAATTTATACTTTACTTTACTTTAATTTACTAAGCTCCCCTATGCATCACTTTCTGTACGTCCGTCTGTGCGTGTATCACGTCTTACGATAAAAACCGAACATGACCTCTGATTGACTTGCGTGTTCTTGTTGAGATTGCCCTTCAACAAGGATGATTCAGAACAGTTGACGACCCTAGGGTAAGGGCGGGGGGCGGGGGGAAGAGCACCACCTAAATAGTTTTTTTTTGTAAACCCGGCACTTCCTCAAGAACGAGACTTTAACTTCTACGGAAATTAATTTAACTTAGTATCTTCGATCCCTATTTTTGTAATTTTTGTAATTTTTGCACGTATTTGTTATTATTGGTCGCCATTGTTTTAAGTATTTATTAATATAAAACCGCGAAAACAAACATATTGGACCCTTTCGGGTCAAGTTTTTATTTTTTTTAGAAAGCGGAGGAACTGTTTATTATAAATAGTACATTTAACCACGTAATGAGTGGGCAATAGAATATAAAACATTTCATTTTTTTTCCAACATTTTTCAAGAGGGTGTAGTATTGTGTGCAATGCACCCTTGTCGGATCCAATGACCGATATGGTTTAACCCAAAATTACAGCATTATTCGGCCACCACAATGATATAGGTAGCTCATACGGTACCCGGAAGGTATTCGGGAGGTGGCCAGATCGATTCTAAACATGTACCTGATAATTGTGTCCACCATTCTGTTTCCTCTACCAAAAATGGCGAATTCTTGGATTGAGTCTAATAACTCTTGTATATTCGCTTCCTCCCCACACACTACATAGTTCCTTTGGTGTGCTTTTTTTCGAAAATTATTATTTGTATATTATTTGAATTTTTCAAATATTTCTAAATTGGAGTACCGAGTTTGAAATCGCTGCTCAAAGGTGAGAAGTTATTACACAACCTTCTGAAGGGCTAGAAGTGCACCAAGGTGTAAACTCCATGCTAACGTCGCCTTTGTTATGCTATACAATGGGTCTCGGAAGCAAAACGCAGCCATCTGTAAAGTTCACTGCTTATATTAAATTTATCTCATACTTTACTTCAGCGTGCATGTAAATTGCATATTTTCATGTGTTGAGCAAGGAGGAGGAAGCTCGTTTAATACTGCACCCGGGAAATGGTTAGTTCACTAATATTTGCGTGATCCTTGGCCTGTTGCACCGTGTCGATGATATAATTTCAAAGCTTTATTGCAAGTTATATTATGATGAGTAATGAGTTACTGCGGTCTCTTTGTTGTCCTCTCAAATAAAAAATAATCGTTGTTTTGTGCCACTTTATTGGGTGGTTTTCACAACTTTTGTAATATATGGCCAACAGTGAAATGGTTAAAAATTCTAATTAACATTATTTTTCTTTTGTTTTGAAGTTTATTTACAAACGTGTGACCTATAATGTTTTTTTCAGGTTAACGATATACTGAAACTAACGAATATTTCATTTGATTATGAAAGTTCACTCTCCTGTATCTTCTCTATACATATACGAATACTCTTGACAAATCTATTTTCCTACACTAATGAAGTTTGCTGATGTATACTTGCGTGCAACGAATATCAGGTCTACATGTTGGTCTACACGATAATCTAAAACTAGTGATAGAATTTCCAACGAATGAAATAGTAGTTTGCAGAGTGTAACACCGTACATTCAATGCAACTCTAGCTAGATTGTATGGTTTTCTCTGAGTGATTCTGTGGTCGAGTTTGCTGTTCAACTGATTCAACTAATTGCACATGCGTTATAACCTGCTTCGTTGGGTCTTTAGAGCAATAGAAGTTCTACTGGAAGCCATTTTATTGTGGTGTTACCAGCCATTGATGCACTACGGCAGCGCTTCATGAATACACATACATACTATTTCGTCCAATCCCTACCTGTAGGCAGCATGGAAAATAGTAACATTTGCAATGCTTGAACAAGATGGAGCAAAGCAAAGTTTTCGAGTGCGTTGTCCCAGTTATTCTGTACAACCTGCACATCAACAATATTCCCTCATCAGGTGTACAAAAGGTACTTTGTAACAAATTTAACTCAGAATAGCCGGTAGCGGGTATCAATCCTGAGACCTATACAATCAGAGTCTCGCGCGTTACGTTGGAGCTACGTCAGTCGGTGAGTTTTTATGCAACAACTTTGTTGGTTACTTCCGTCTCATCATGTCACATCATCTAGCGATTTTCTCGATCTTTTTGCCACAAGTTCTTCAGTAGCGTACACCTCCCCTACCACCACTAGCTAATACTCTTCCTAGTATCACTTCAATAAGACCTGAACACACTCCCTACACTACTAGTAATACGTCTTACCTATAGTATCCACTTCAAGTAAGACCTGTAACCACCTCCCCCTACCACCTATACTAGGTTATACGTTACAGCTAGCTTCCACTTCAAGCAAGAGCTGTAGCAACCTGCCCCCCTACTAGGTTATACGTCATAAGTAGTCGCCACTTCAAAGCGGATTGTCACACCCCCCCCCCCCCTCATGTGAGGCCTGACATCGTATTTACACATCAACCCCCCGACGGTTGTTCAAAGCTCAAAAACGACAACCTCCTAAAGCTCTAGCTACATTAGCATCACATCAGATTCTCTGGAGGGCACTATACTGTCTGCCGTTACCTACACGCTCAACGTCAATCGACTGAACATGAGTGGGAGGGAAGTCGTGTTCACGAAGTCATTAGGGAATGAGGTAAATCCAGAGTGGAATACATAAATACCGTACTAATCCAGCACATTTATTTCCTCTTACATAATAGCAATCGAACTCTGCTTATTAAATTGGTAAACCCATGAAACACCAGAGTAAATCAAACGTAAATCGGCTTGGTATACCCACCTTAATATGTGCATTCCGGAAAGTCCCTATAATATAGAAATCCTGTTTATAAACAATATTCTCTTACACGTTAAGGAAATATGTTATTCAACATAATTGTTTTTGGTTGTTTCTCGACAACAAACTTGTTATATTGATACATAGTTTGGATCGACTCTAGGAAAAAAAAACAGTTTTAGGATAAATAAGTTTTCTGACTAATTCTCGATTTTAGACGTTTAAAAAAGAGACCGAATCACTCTCACAAAATCACGCAAATAGTATCATATATCATTTTTCCTAGTGCCATGAAGAATATTATAAACGCGTTGCACCAAATCGTAAAAAATAAATTTTCCCAATATATATTTTTTCAATAAATTTCAAGATAGCCATTTGATCATAAATTGATCAATTTACAGTCACCAATCTTCAAATAAAGAATTAAAAAAATATTGTGACCCCAGGGTAAAACGAAACCACTGTAACCCCCAAAAGTTTATGTGTGCCAGGTCTATTTGTTTTGAAATAAGAGTGTACCTCCAAATAAAATGTTTCAACAATACGTCATTTACATTTTCAATTTAACAGTTAAAACATCACAATAAAATTTAGATCGACCAGTTAAATAGTTTTTGAAATATAGCCATTACAACATGCAGTTGCGGAAGATAAAAAATATACATCGGTCGTGTTCGAAACGTGTTGACGCAAAAACGGCTTTTAGTCTTAAAAAGTATCATACAACATAATATTCTTCAGAGTATTGGGAAAAAATGATATAATATAATACTATTTGCGTGCTTTTGTGAGAATTCTTTCCTCTCTAAATGAATCAGTATTTACTTAAATCTGCGACTGTACAACCAATTAGTAAACAACTTTGAATGTGATATTGATGTCATGTTTGTATGACGTATTAATCTCTCGTCCGTTTGACTTATACGGTTGACGCGAAACTCCAAGTCGCATGACTCAAAGGGAAGTGGTTGCGAATTGGCACGTGTATGGATTCTGTTACCTAAACCTCTTGATTAAGATCATTCTTAATTTATTTTCAACTAGTGAAGTTTTTTTTTTTTGGGGGGGGGATGGTGAAGGTGCCGGTCAAGGATTTACAAACTTTATTGGTGGAGGTGCCGGTCTAGACAATTTTTATGCATATCCTATGCAAAATCCCATTCAATCAAAACATACATACAATGGAAAATGAATATGAAGAAAATCATTGTTGGAATCTTCGCAAGTGAAATTAAATATCCATTACTACAGCGGTATTACAACGCCCGTCTTTTTCTAACCCGACCCAAAAACCCGAAGTAGTTTAGTACCCGAACCCGACCCGACTGCCGATATCTCTTGCCGCACAGTCCTAACGTCTACAGACTATGTATCTTCACTCGTCGTCCTGCATAGCACAGATTGCTATGATAAAGACGACAAGCAACGAACTTTTATACTTATTTGGAAGTTTATTTACTTTACATTTCATGACAATATTGTATTATTTGAAGCGAGTACAAAATGACACCAAGTGACAAAGTTTGCAGTGTAATTACATAATATTGCGTTTATCTCACATATTTTACCATTGTGTCCAGCTAACAATACCCATAAACAAAAGTTGCCACCTCCAAACTTGCCTTACAAATAAATGTATTCAGTTATATACATTCATCGCTTGGTTTGAAAAAATAAAATGAGTGTACTTTTGTAATTTTCGGAAGAGAAATGCAGATTCTTGAAGGGATACACGCCGACTTTCTATTGAGTGAACTGGCGTGCGGGCAAATACCGCAACCTTAATACTAATTCCACAGAAAATACAGAATTCACTTATTATATCAAATAGCTTATTATTGATTGAAATTAAACCACATATATCTGGAGTGAGTCTGCCACATACCACAAGCTAAGGATAACTCTTTACCAGTGAGCTTTGCAAGTGAATGTCCACCCTCACAGGCAAGAGCGGTTTTCATTAGTAAAGTATAGTGTGGTTGTTTGTTTTGGTTCACAGAGGAATTTATTCCAATAACGCCAGATATGAATATGTAGTAAGAGAATCGTAATCCAGTTGATGTTTGACCAGGGAAACATTTTAGTCGTATTAATGAAATGAAATATAACAAATTTGCGTTTTTATCTTGCATACTTGTTGGAGAGTTGGAGCAACCAGCTAATGATAAGCCGATGAAAGCAGGTAATCGTTGAGACATGAACATGAACATTGAAAATCGAAACAATCGCAGCCAATAAATATCCAATGGGAAGGCTTTATCCAAGGTTTCCCTCAATCCAGGGCAAATGAAAGCATTGGACATCCCTTTGAAACTCCTTCCCAACACTGGCCAAGTAACAAAATCATATTGTTATCTCCTGAAGAGGGTCGTATCGGGTAACGCTATGTGTACCTTACAGCGGGAATTCTGACAAATAAAAGCTTATGGTGGAATTTATTTATTATAAAAAATCAACATATGAAATGATATGATATGATATGAAAACTAAACAATAATTATAATTGCCATCCAATGCGAATCCGACATATGTTTCAAAATGCTTGTTTTCGTACTAACAATGAACTAATGTTATAGTATAAATAAACTATAAAGTGACTTATTATTCTAAAAAACTTAAAAACTCTACTTGGCCCAAGACCAAGATTATAATGAGGTTATTTCGTGTGATTTTGAATAAATTTCTCACCATTCCGAATTTAAATTCATAGCTTCCGTCTCGAATAAGCTTTTGAATTTGAATTTTGATAGGTTGAGCTTACTCACTGCTACCCCAAGACCGAAACCCGTGACATAAAGGCATGCACCATTTTCTGGGCAGCGTGTATGCGAGTGCTAGTGCTAGTGCTAGTGATAGTGCTAGTGCTAGTGATAGTGCTAGTGATAGTGCTAGTGATAGTGATAGTGATAGTGTAGTGCTAGTGCTAGTGCTAGTGCTAGTGCTAGTGCTAGTGATAGTGCTAGTGCGAGTGTGTTAATGTGTGTAAGTGTCGGCGGAAGTGCGAGTGCGTGTGTATACATCTTACTATGACAGTATTAGCACATACTGATATAAGTGTAATTGCTAGTAACAGGCGTAAACTCCACACCCGATGCTTAAACCGTCTGGATATTCTAATCACACTGACTAGTAACGTCTTACAGTAATTGCGCTACGCATATTTTAATTCGAGTAATAAATAAAACTAATTAAGCGACTAGGCCTAAGTGCACTTCTGGATCTCCGTACCATCTTTACTACTCGCACTATAACCGATCTTAACAGCGAGTTTATAATGATTACAATGTACGTTTAGACGCAAATCCACACCTACAAAACTCATTTTACATTATTCCATGGGTACTTTATAGCTGAGGAGACTGGTCTGTATCTTTAAAGAACCACCTTCAATCGAACCGGGAGAGCTCATTGGCTGGCAAAGAAGTAGTTCAAAAAATACTAATCGATCATTCACGTCGTATCGCGTGTATATGTTATTATTTACATATGAAATGAAGAACCGAGTACATTAATAACCAACGCGTATCAAAATCTTAATGCTTGTCAGCCTTTCCCCATTTTCTCAAATATCTTTCTAGTGATATTATACTGAATGTAATTGATTTCTTGATTAAAAACACGGAATTATTATTTCAGTTTACAAACGGAAACTATTGCTTCTAACACAACGGTTTAGTTAAACTCCAGCTAAATGGCCATTCGATTTCACTGGTTGATTTCACTGTCATTTTTTCTACGGATTGTTTTCCGTTTTCCGGTACAAATTGAGAAAAAATACCGGTTTATTAAAAATCTCTGAGAAAAATATTTATACCCTCTGTTGATACCGACAGTAAGACTCTGATTCTGGAGGTCCCGGATTCGAATCCCGCCACAGGCAATTCTGACTGTAAGTTGTGTCGAGGTTTTCTTCACTCGTTATGGCAAATGCGAGGTATTGAAACCTCTTAACCAGCCCTAAGACTTTTCTTCTCCACTTTAATAAACCTTGTAAGACACCTAAAGAGGGGCATGCATTGCACCTCGGATACGTTTTCCACGAAGAATTTTTTGCGCTTTAACGTCTAGAAAGATACGTGCGTTAATTCTACAGAAACAGAACTAACAACGTCGAAAGATTTGACCAGTGGAAATAAAGTTAACAATTATTTTGCGAGGTGAAAATATAATTTCCTCTGTGTACACCAGCAAAAAATGTGTTGTCGATGTTCTAATTGCACCAATTATCAATTCAATTCAGTATATTCTCATACTTTGGAAAATGTCACAGAAACAGAACTAACAACGTCTAAAGCTTTGACCGGGTGGAAATAAAGTCAACAATTATTTTGCGAGGTGAAAATATTATTCCCTCTGTGTACACCAACAAAAAAGGTGATGTCGATGTTCTAATTGCAACAGTTATCAATTCAATTCAGTATATTTCTCATAATATCCAACAATTGTGCCGCAGACGTTTTTTTTTTTTTAAATTAGACTTCTAGAGTACGTTCTGAGCGTTACAGAAAAAAATACCGGACGGAATGAATGAAAATATGGTCGTTTTAGTAGTGCAAAAACAAGAAAAGTACCAAAAATACATGGGATCGAAATTGTTTCGACCATGCGGGACAGTGTCCCGCTTGGTGTATTGGCGGGACGCGGGACTTGAAATTGAATATCGGGATTGTCCCGCCGAAAACGTGACGTATGGCCACCCTAATTCTAGCCTCAGCCAATGCTGCAGCTGAATACTATTGGTTGACTCTTGTGTCACATAGAGCGCTAGTGTCGCGGCGGTTCGTGCAGTCCACAGTTTCGATACGGGATACAAGATTGGTTTGTTATCTGTGATTCAGTCTTGTACTCGTCGTCAATCAGTTGTGATCATCAGTCTTCAGTCAACATGCCGTCATTCAAATGGATCAAGAAGCAATGGAATCGAATGTGTGAGTACAAAATATAATACAATACCTTTAATTACATGTTATGAGGGAGCTTTTCATGAAGTACATTCATACATTACATCGGCGATTTAATATTTAAAATTAGGTACCAATTTAGTTCAGTGGTGTAACATTTTCATAGTGTTCGTTATACAGTATACAGCCGTGTGTATACTGTTTAATCATTCTTTTTTCTTTCTTTTTTCTTTTAATCTTTTCTAACGATAATAGAAAGTTTTATTTTTTTATTCTTGTCATTATGAGGTCTTGAGGAAATTCGTATGGACTTCGAATTGATTGGCAATTGTTAAAATATGGAAAATTGAATAATAAAAGTGTAAATATTAAAACGCATGTATAACTGAAAATACAAGATGAATATAGAGAAAATATTTTAATAAGAAAAATGTTTATAAAATTCAACTAGTGAAATGGTGATAAGAGTGATTAGTATTAAGATTGTCATTTTGGTATACTTAAATGAGTGAATCTTCATATTATTTGCCAATTTCTGTATCAATGGCTTATTATTTATTGTACGTGTCTTAAATTAATTTCTTTTCAATTTAAGAACATCAATACAACCACATGGAATTTTCAAATTTTTTGTTCACGAACAATAATAAGGCGATTCAGTGATAACTAGTGACTTTTGTTGCCAGGTTTGTTATTAGCGATGTATATACTAGAAAAGCTCAAGTCCCGCCGCGTTGTTGGATGAGCGTAATTGGTGCATAGAGCTGTCATGTGTTATGCGGATTTTCTGTTGTTCTGTGAAAAAATCATTACTAAGTTGAAGATTTTTTTTAAATTAAATTAAATTAAAAAATTAACTTATTTTTTTTTAATTAGTCGTAATTTTTAAAAAAGGAAAAGATCGTAATATTGAAATTTTCATAAGAAATAATTTTTCAATTACGCACAAATTTTACACGAATATATTAATTTATAAAATTAAGGTTCTGTGAAAAAATCATTTCAATAGGATAAAGCATGTAGGTGTTATAAGTCAAAGAATTGTTTTAAAAAAGAAAGAAACGTAAAATTTCGATTTTCATGAGAAAAAGTTTTATGATTGAGCTCAAATTTCACACGAATACCTAAATTCATATAATTTAGGTTCTGTAAAAAAATCATTAAAATCGGATAAAGCATGTAGGTGTTATAAGCTGAAGAAATTTTTAAAAAATCGAAAAAATGGGAAAATTGCGATTTTAATGAGAAATAATTTTCCGATTGCGCTCAAAAACGTGGCAGTTCTAAGTTCAGAGATTTCGAAGGCCTCCATAAAATTTCATCGTAATTGGAGTATCGGTTTAGCCGGAATCGTGTTAACAAACACACAAAAATACAAAAAAAGAAGGGAAAAAAAACATTCAGGATTTTTTTCTCCAGTGTAGTGAAATGGAATCTTCGCTTCGCTCTCTCGCTACGCTCATCCAAATATCTTGCAAATCGTATCAACTTTCACGTTCGCTTGCACTCGCCGTCGTATTACGGAGCATGTCAAGAAAGATGACAAAACTTGATTTTATTTTTTCTAAATATTTATGATTTTGTATTTTTAAATATTTTGTAATTGTGTACAGATTTACTTGTGACTTGAATTGATCTATCGATTTCTCAATTTTATTAATCGGGCAACTTGGGCAACTTGGGGTGTACTTGATTAAAGCACCCGACCAGCAATTGGAAAACCCGGGTTCGATTCCCGGCTAAGATGATTTTTTTTAATTTCTGGATTATAGTTGCACATAATCCATTGATCTATATACGCTTTTCATCTGCATTAGTAGATAAATGCAAGATGTCATCCGCCCTGTCTAGTCTACTAAAAACTGGTACTTCTTTGCTTAAATAATTTTAGCTTTGGTGAATCTTTCGTCGTGCAGTGCAGTTGACATCTCTTCGTTGTAGACGCAGATTCATAAATAATAGTAATATCCGACGGAAATGTTGTTTCGTCACTAGGCCTGTATGTTTTCATTATTCTGGTTGAAAGTGCTCAAGTAGGTGCCGGACGGATGTTAGTTAACTGCTGCGTGAAGTCATTGTTTATCAAACCTGTGATTTTCTGATTAGTCACACTAATCATCTAGGCTACTCGTCTGCTTCGCACCAATTACTTAAGCGTCTGCGCGAGTCGATTCTGCCATGTTTACTGGTATCGTTTTATATCTTCTAGTAGACCAAGGATATTTACGATGTTTTCTAACAAACTTCGGGCCAATTCTAAGAGCAGTCCGCGAGTATTACCAATGTATTACTTTTCCATTAACTCGACCCCCCTCCCCAAACGGTAACATAATTATTGTAAATTCATAATTTCTTTTTTAGGACCAGTCACGACAAACGATGTTATTTCAACACTATCAACAATTAATAATTCAAAACAGACCTTGTCTAACAATTAACTACTTGAGTATGTGTCTTCTATAACCTCTTTGAGATTGCACAGTTAGCCAAAATGGCGGATTGCAAAGACAATTTTTTATAATGCGTAAATTTTTGGCCCGGAAGAAAATTGTTTTCTTTAGGCTACTCGGAATGTTATTTCTAAGCACAATAAATGCTGTATTAAGAGCACATTATTTCAGTGACAGTTGTTCAAGAGATGCAGCATATTTTTAAACAACATTGTTTTCATACGCATATTAGTCATCTTCGGTAATTAATAATGATTTTAAAAAATTTGTTGTTTTTACTTCTAGTATTGCCACATTTTTTCAAATACACGGTAGGCACAATTTAGCAGAAATATAAAATTGTTATGAAAATTTCTTAAATTTCTCAATAATGCTTTTTTATATTAAACGAATTATTTTGAAATGTATAGTGCATATATATAAACTAGAGGGTTTTGTATAAATTTCTTAATGTGAAACATAAACCTTTTTTTTAATTTCTTAATTTTTATTTTATGTTATTATTATTTCTCTATTACTATGTATATAATATATTACATTTTTAATTTGTATTCAATAACTTTACAAACACAATTCAATTCTAGTGGGACGTCCGAGGACACCCCGAGCCAACTCGAGACTCGTTTATGACGTTTACGAAGAGTATGAGGACAATCAGGGTCGCACGGTACAAAAGATTTACGTCAAAAACCTGCGTCCCCACTTC
This sequence comes from Sweltsa coloradensis, assembly GCA_024449915.1. Classification (NCBI taxonomy): domain Eukaryota; kingdom Metazoa; phylum Arthropoda; class Insecta; order Plecoptera; family Chloroperlidae; genus Sweltsa; species Sweltsa coloradensis. The sequence continues at coordinate 974,443 of JAMZAV010000238.1, read as the reverse complement.
ATCACCTACACGATCACCGGCCGATCTGTCAAGAAAGAGACTGGTATCCTTACATCAAGCGAGGGGCGATATTTCACGGGTAAGAATAATTCATAATAATGTGAACGGCGAAAGAATTGTTCTGTAATTGTGATATTTGGTGCTTATAATAACATATGTGAGATTCGAACCCACGTCCTTTAGAGCCCCACGGATCTGACGTGACTGGACTGCAACCCTAGGCACGGCGAGCTGAATGTGGGGGGGTCAAAAGTTTCCCCATCCCCCCCCCCCCTTCCTACACGCGCATGCTACCAGTAGTAAAATTGCACTTCTAGCACGTGATATTGTATTCTTTCGTTGTTACGGTATATGTTTTGCCTCTATGTGTTGTAATAGTATCATGATTCGCAACAGTCTGCTGCGAACTAATCTATAGGCGGACTCAGGTATGCTTGCACTAGCCGAGAGAGCGAAGCACTGTCAAAAAACAAAAATACAAAATATGCATAAAACAGTAGTTATAGAGTAAGTGATTGTGATAGGGAAAAGAAGAAAGGAGACAAACAGCTTACCTAAAACAAGATGGGCAGCTGCGTGAAATTGGCTGATTAACAAATATATTTATATGTTTGTTATAGAGTAAGATCATTAATCACAGTCTTTTGAAAAGACCAATTTTTATGCATACTTCCACTATTGCTACTTTTTTTTACGATTTTGGGTGTTAAGTTTTGCAAAAATTTTACTATTTAGATGGCTGATATTTTTATTACGTTTAATACACTCAACTCTGCAATGAAGTATTTTGAAATGTGTATCTTCAATACCATGCATTTTCCGGTATTTTTATAATATCTGTACAGCCAAAGGAAAAAATTCGTAGATCTTAAGATACGAAAGCTATTTCAAAATACCTCATTGCTTAGACAAAGGTGACTGTGAGCAATAATAAAAATGTCATCCAATCAAATCGTATTCTTTTTACAAAACTTAGCACCAAATATCGTTCATAAAAAGTATCAATAGCGGAAAAATGAATCAAAACCAAAAAAATAATTGTTCTTTTCAAAAGACTGCGATTAATGATCATACTATGAAACTCCTGTTTTATGCATATTTTAGATCTTTTTTGTGAACACGCAGCCTCACAGTGGCCACCATCGGCAAAAATAAAAATAAGTTTAGGTGTTGCTGTTGTTAAAATCAAGCTTTGTGTATATAATTCATCTTCAAAATTAAATATCTACGATGAGTGCGAATAATGTTTTTTGATGCTGCTAAACTTTGACGTAACACTAGGCGAGATTGACAGAGGAAGTGTGGTAAATTTACTAGGAAGCTTCGCAAACGTTTTTTCAGGCGCGTTGTTGGATGAGCGTATTTTTTTTTAAACGAAAAAAGCGTAAAATAGAGATTTTCATGAGAAATAATTTTTCGATTACGCTCAAATTTCACACGAATATATAAATTCTTAAAATTAAGGTTCTGTGAAAAAATCATTACAATCGGATAAAGCATGTAGGTGTTATTAGTCGAAGAAATTTAAAAAATAGAAAAAAATCGTAAAATTGAGATTATGACAAGAAATAATTTTTCGATTGCGCTCAAATTTCACACGAAAATATAAATTCATGAAATAAAGGTTATGTTAAAAAATCATTACAATCAAAAAAAGCATGTAGGTGTTATTACCCGAAGAAATTAAAAAAATCGAAAAAAATCGTAAAATTGCGATTTTCATGAGAAATAGTTTTTCGGTTACGCTCAAATTTCACAAGAATATATCAATCCATAAAATTAAGGTTCTGTGAAAAAATCATTACAATCAGATAAAGCATGTAGGTGTTATAAGTTGAAAAAATGTTTTAAAAATAGAAAAAAAACGTAAGATTGCGATTTTCACAAAAAATAATTTTCCGATTGCGCTCAAAAACGTGGCAGTTCTAAGTTCAGAGATTTTGAATTCCTCCATACAATTTCATCGCAATCGGAGTATCGTTTTAGCCGGAATCGTGTTAACAGACAGACAAAAATACAAAAAAAGAAGAAAAGAAAAAAAAAACATTCCGGATTTTTTTTCTCCAGTGTAGTGAAATGGAATCTTCGCTTCGCTCGCTACGCTCATCCAATTTGTATTATAATTATCAACAAGGCAAAAAAATTGTTATCGCAATTCTTTAAATTATCGTTTACTTGAAAATTATGCCGCTGGTTCATTCGTTGCATTTCAACAGTGGCGCTACTACGTTTGGGGGGGGAGGTTGGCGTGGGGAGGGCACAATTTTTGTTTGACATGCGGTATTTATTGATATGCTATATAAATATCAATATATTATTCTTATTTTGCAATTTTTCACAAACATCTTTGGTTAGGATTCTGCCAAAATAAACTCGTCGAAATACTCTAAATCACGCACGAAGTCTAAGAAACGAAACCTTTTCCGGGGTTGTGCGCCCCGAAACCGGATTAACAGGGGGACATTTTCCCCAGACCCCCATCGTTCTCAATCATGTACTTAACCCAGGAAAGAGGGTATACTCATAAATTATTTTTGGATGACACCAGTGACTGTAACCACCCACATACCTCTTCACTGGATGTGTTGAGGTTACACAATTGTTCGCCCCCCCCACCCCCCCCCACCCCCTTTAAAGAAGGGCTAGTTATGATACTACATATCAATGTTAATATCATGAACCATCTCAATGATACAACAAGTAAATAACATAAATTAAATTTGTATTTAGTCTACCCACTCAGTCACGTAAGATTTTCAACGAGGAATTTTATTTTTAGCATACCGAGCCAACCCTATTGGCACCGACGTCGTCGACTATCGAATAGTTAATTTTTTAGATTGTGTGTAAATAATTGTCAACTGAATTCATACTTCTGTTAATTCTGTCGAGTGCACGCTTAAGTGATACGGCCTATACTAGCCTTGCTTCAATGAATTGCACGTGACATTAAAGCAGATGTAACGATCTACCTATACACTACATAGCAAGGCGTTGGACTGTATCAAATAGTTAACATTATAAATATAGTCCTATAATATTGTAATACCGTCACTCATAGCAAAACGGTAGTGTCAATTTCATTTAATCCATTCCGCGGTCAATACTAGCAATAATTATTAATTTAATTCGCATTTTGTCCACAATCCATGAAAAGCGTTCGACCATAGTCGTTACTTTTACCCCGGATTTTAAAAAAAAAGTTTAGGCTAAAATGATAGCCGTAATTGGATATATTTATCACGATTATGTTAACCGAACTAAATAAGTCGGAATTTAAAACGTTTTAGATAACTCCATTCATCAAGCGTGGCGTCTTAAATCGGTTCAACAGTGTTTACCGCGGAAAGTTAAAACGATTTAGATGCTCGAGTTGACTTTCGGAATTGAACTGAAGTTGGACCATTTAAAGATATATCGCAGTGTTTATCCATGTCACTAAAACGATTTAATCCTTAAAACGAATTAGTTGTACCAGTTTAACTTGTGCGACTAACTAAGTAATTAATGAAAAGCTGTTATAATAACAAACATGTGACATTGGTGGACGACTTTGAATTAAATAAAAAACAAATATTTCGGTGATCATGGCTAGTTTCCAATAATTTGAGACAAACGTAATTTAATATAAGATGGATAAGATAAATGTATATATAAAGTGTCTTGATCTTGCTTGGTATCCCGGCTTATAAACAATGCGATCTGCTACCTTCACATGCTACTAACAATAGGCCTAGTTTTGAAAACAATCAATAATGCAAATTGTAAAATACCTTCTCAGTAGCTCAGTTCTTATAGTTGCAATGCGAATGCAAATCTAATAAAACATCATATTCACATATAATGTTGTTTATTTCTCGATTTAATTAGTCGTAAATAAATCTCGTAGGTGGAATTGTTAATATTTTATTCAATCCAGAAATCCGAATTCGAACCCCTATCGGTATGGATAAGTATTGTATTATAGATAATTATAAGGCTTGTATTATGGGGATGAAAATGTATGTTACTAAAACCCTTTTGGTTCTTTGACAGCTAATCCGAAGAAGAGTATAGAGTTAAATACTTTTGGTTATTGTTTCAGACATTGTTATTAACATAAACATATCCTCAATATATTGATTCAACGTCAATAATTCGTCGAGTGCATGCTTTTCAACAAAGACAAACAAAGTTAAATTTGAACGAACTATTTGATTAAAAACAATATATAACACTTGCAAAATCAATTTTGCCATGCTATGAAAAGATGCAGTCACTAGGCGATGACATTTTATGAATCGTTTGCTAATGCAGAAGCCGCATAAGCTTGGCCCTTCATTTAGATTGCAGTGCTTTTGAGTGTTTAAGGCTTTATATTTATTTTTACAATTGTATTTTGTATGAGTGGAATAAATTCAAACCACAACTCCATAGGCCAGTCGATTGCTGCAAAGTGACCCAGAATTAACATCTGCAGCATTCTGTATAAAAGTCTGGTTTGTTCGAACCCATCAAATAGTCTTAAAAGAAAGTGCGTTATATAGGCCCTACATGGATGGTTGTTTATTAAGGTGAATCCCTAGATCTTAATATGATTTTTGAAAAATGCAGTAAAGACTAATAAAAAATTATAAGAATAAAAAAGGGATTTAATAAAAGAGCAGATACATTTTTGTTTTTTTACGGGAAAACCTCAGATTCAACAATTATTTTTATTCAAATTAACCTAGCTAGGTCAAAATTTATTTTTGAGCGGCGGTTTTTTGTATATTGTTTCTACACTCCTTTATCTACAACCGTAATATAAGTATTGTTTGTTGTTGTGTGAGTGTGAAAACAAAAAAAACATTTTCTGGGTCAAGTTCTTGCGTTCGAAGACTATCTAAGTATGGACTAGACCGCTTCGCGAACACTGTTTCCAGTCGCGTTTTGGTGAATGAGCTTTTTTTAATATTTCTGTCCAATGATTATGTTTTTAAGTGGGATCTCATTACTTTTTTTTATAGTGACTTGATATTACTTGTTAATTATACACCAGTTAAAGGCTTATATTAAAACCTTTATTTCTATGAATTTTGACCAACTTTTTCAACTTTTTCTTTCAAAAGGCTCTACATCACCATAATATTTATGTCAATGTAAAATATGAACGATGTAGCTTCACCCGTTGGTTCATAATCGGCCCCAATATCAGGAAAATATCTATTAAAAACCGGAAAAAAATAGTAAAAGTACGATTTACATAAGAAATATTTCTTCAAATGTCTCTAACATCATAACATATATAACTTCAGTGATTTTAAACGTTCCCATAAAGTTTCTTCAAGATCGGAGTAGCCGTTTGCCAAATATCACGAACATATCTCATTTAAAATCAACAATCGTAAAAGCACGATAATCATATGAAAAAATTTATTCGCGATTGTACCCAAAAACGTGGCAAGTCTAAGTTCAGAGATTTTGAAGGTCCCCTCAAATTTCCATCAAGATCGCATATGCGGCCGTTTGCCCGGTAGAGCGCGAACAAACAGACAAAATGAAATATAAATGCAAAGAAAAAAAAACTCGAGCTGATTTTTTTTTTTTGGGGGGGGGGGGCAGTGAAATTGAAGTCTTCGCTTCGCTCATCCAATAATAGTTTATTTTAATTCACCAAAATGTCACTGCAATCTTTTGTTTTTAAAAGGATTTTATTTGTAAGGATTTTGGTTTATAATTTGGTAAGCCTGCTGATACACAGCCAAAATTAATTATCTAAGGAATGTTTTTGTCATGTCTGTTCGTGTTTTTTAACTGTTATATTTTTTTATAAAATCTGTTGTAAACTAGTCGAAATTCACTTTTTAATTTAAATAAAATTTGTTTTAACTGTGATATATTATCCAATGGATTTTATTTAAATTATTTAAAGCGTCGCTCTAAAGATGTGTTTGTGTTTCATTACAGTGACTATGGAAAAAGGAGATTCGATGGTGTTTTTAACCCAATCCGATTACAATTCAGCCTCATACCCTCCAATTAGTCCAGAAGAAATTCGTCGAGAAATTCGTCTCGAGCGGGAACGCCGAAAAAATATCTCGGAATGCAATACATTGTACAGTTTTTAGTGATATATATATAATATATATATATAATCGGTAGAAATATATTTTAAGTCAATAACGATTTTCTAAAAAAAAATTTAAAAAAATAGTTAAGATGAAAATTATATCCACAGCCTTCCAACTCGTTCGTATTTATAAACAAGTTTGCAAGTTCATTGGGATTTAAACAACAGTTTAACACGAACTGCCACTGAATATAAATAGGACGATGAATTGGGTTAGCCAAAATTAAAAATATAATCCTACATAATGATTCTTCCTCTAGAATATCTAGATTTTTAGTAAATGATCAACAAATACTTTTTCTAATGCTTATTAATGTTCTCTTAAGGTATACCTACAAACATCAGGGACACCCATCTATCAATGATTAAGAATATTCTAATTTGTAAAATTCATGATTATATTTCACAAAATGCCATAGGAATGCTGGTAGATAACAAAATGCACAGGATATGTTTAAGCTCACAAGATGCTATTGCTTGATTTAACTTCTGTAGAACTTTTTAACAACTTTCCTTACTTAAGTGTTATTATGTTATGATTCAGATGAATTATTTGTGTATGAACTAAATAATGTAACTGTAACTACCTCAAATGTTTATTAAATGTGATTTGTGACTAAGAATGATTGTATGCTTCATCCAGAATTAACTGTGAAAAGTTGAACGTTATATAAGACAAGGTCGGAAAGATGATGGGGCCTAACTGGCCTTAATCCTGCCTACAACAGAAATACGTTTATCTATGTATCTGTCTATTGTTGTAGACAATCACAAGTGTTATTCTTGATAAACCAGCTATGAATAACAAAAAGTGACATCTCAGTTCTTTTTGACTAACTCAAACATCAAAAAGAAATAAAAATATAAATGCAATGTTTTCAGTGTACCGTTTTTATGTTTGTAACAATTTAAGTAAAACCACGAATAAAAAATAAATAAAATATGTTTACCAATAATTTACATTACTTCTAAAAGTATGTATTCAAGTTATTAGTATTTATATATTATTGATATATTAATAAACCACCAACAATATTAAAACCACAAGAAATTACAGTTTTTTAGTGATATCTCGAGAACGGTGCAAAATATATAAAAATTGATTGCAGATCGCTAATGCAAAAAAAATCAAATATAATAATCGGTTCGGTTAGTACTTCAAAATTGCATTTTAATAATGAATTATCAAATAAAAAACTTAAAACCATAACGTTACAATCTTTTTCCGTGTAGGCTGCAGTGAGTTTTCTGATATTTTGTAGCGTTCTCGAGATATCACTAAAAGCTGTAATTATTTCGCGTGGATTTAATATTGGTTTTGGTCTATCACGTTCAGCTTTATTTCAATAGGTACCGGATACTGAACATCACGATGATGGTCTACTTGAGGATTCCAAATATTCTTAAACGTTACTTCCATATAATTACACGTTCAGAGGTGTAGTTCATAAGACACGCGAGAGACTGGTTCGCGAGGGCATCGGACCATACCGACCACCAGCCATCCCGACTCATTTCCCCCCAAAGTCAACCAGGCTAAAGCTAGGTGCTTAGTAATCTTATAGCCCTCGGGCATTCTCTACAAACTATCCTCATACTCTATTGCTATAGAACTAGGAAAACGCCAAATTCTTTGTTAGACGAGTGAGCGAGCCATGTGTTGAGTATCTGGGAACATTCCATTTCCTCCCCCTACCTAAGGCTGGATCTATACAGCCTATCAGGCTGGGGATGCAAATGTTCCCGGGTACTCAACACATGGCATGCTTACTCATCTATCAACGACTTTGACGTTTTCCAAGTATGATAGCTACTTTCAGCGGTTTTTTGTTGCCTAGGCTGAGCCACAAATGATTATTTTATTTTAGGAAAATGTAAACAATTGATATCGCTGGTTCAAATTTTTACAATTTTATTTCTTGTAGGGCAATCTAGTTTGACGTTTGGCAGGTCTGGAGCGAACTCGCGAACTCACTCACTCACTCATACAGGAACAGACAAAGTCTGTCTTGGGCAGATTATACACGAACAGTTTTATGAATATGTGTTGTCATTAACTAAGGCATGCTATTTTTTACAGAAAATACACTAAATAAAAAAAAATAAAAAAAATATATAAATAATAAAATACATAGTTGAAAAATATATTGTCGCTAATATATTACATTTATTACATAAGTTACCATCATGAAAATGCTTCTGTGTTTTCTTGTCTGAATTTGAGTGGTTCGCCGTTCGGAAAGAGCAATAAAAACATCATTGTTTAATTTTGAATTTCATAAACTATGAACAAAATGATATAACATGAAATATGTTTGCCTTCTATTATTGCTAGCCGTCCGCGTTGGCAGACACGATTAGGGTGCTAGCCCGAAGCGTATTGCTCTACGAGGACGTGGGTTCGAATCCCGCATGAGGCATGTCGCTCTCATCTATCTCCACTAATTGTCTCGAATAGTCTTAGTGCATTAACCCTCTACAGGGCAAAGAGGACCCAATATTTTTCTTACTTGATTCACAATTTAAAACTTCGTGATTGTTTTAAAAGAATTTTAGATTTTTTAAAGACTTTTTCCGTGATTTTTTGGAATAAAATGCTGATTTCGGATTCCAAATCGACATCAAAGTTTGTTTTTTTTAAAATCAAAAATTAGATTTTTTTAATTTTTTAATTTTTTTAAATTTTTTTTTACTTGTTCAAATTAAATATACTACAGACAAACAAAATATCAGGGACATCCCGGAAATTTGTGTTTTTGAGTGTTTTTATACACATCTTTATTTTTTAACCATTCCAAAAATCGTTCTAATCATTATAATTTAACATGAAAAATTTCTACAAACTTCAAACAAAACAATACAGCTTTTTACCCGGTAAAAAGTATGAAAAACTGGCAGATTTAATTGTGTAGGTTTTGAAATGTAATGGGAAATAACTACCCCACTGCTCTATAAAGGGTTTATATGAGACATTAAGCAACAAAATCATCATCATCATCATGATCATTATAGCTAATTATTGCTGTCAGTTCCAATATAGAGGCAGACGTTACGTTGTTCCCGCATATCGAGTTACCATTGACGCACACGTAGGCACACCTAGGCATGTAGTGTATAAAGTTTGTCTCTTGTAATCGATCTCCCAGCTTCATCTAGATCTTTCCCGGCTGTTTTATGTTCGTTAATTTCAGTTATGAAAGTTATGTGGGAGAATCACTTTTTAACACAAAATGAGGGTAGATTGACAAAGATAGCAACTCAGTTTTTGAGTCTATTAAAAACATTAAAACAGACATTACAGTACATGATTTTGAATTTTCATTTACAAGCTATTACAATCCAAAATAAAAAAGTTCTATTTTGCGAAAATAGCATACCAACCTCGACAACATTATCAGATATGAATATTGATATGACCTAAATTAAAATGAATAATCGATTCAATATATTTTAATTCCAAACTTTTTTCAACACTAACGATTTTGTATCAATCGACGTTTTAAAGTAATCTACTAAATCGGCTTAAGTGATAATTGAATTGAATATGAAAGAAATAACGAAATTTCAACATCACAATTTTCTTTCGGATTACAATTAATCCTTATAAACGTTTGAATTGTTCGAAATTATCAGGAATATTCATAAAAAAATATTGTCATGTTCATCTAGCTGCATTTATACTATCGTTCACTTCAAACAGATGTCAGCTAATGAAAGATGGATTATGTAACAAAGCATATTTGTAGGATCCGCTTAGAGTGCAGAAATTGAAATATCAAAGCTGAACTGGAACAAAATGCTTAAGGGTGGATGTAAAGTGGTTTTACGCGCAATGAAATACTGATTGATACTTTATGTATGGGGATGGATAGTAAAACAAAAGCTCGGGGAATTTCATCATCAAACAATAATAGTAATCGCTAAATGTTTTCAGATTAATATGTCACAGATAATCCAAGCACTATTTTATATTAAAATATTCTTTAAACCCCTTTGGTTATAAACCAGAGCACAAAAACCGTTTCTACCAACGTTTTACAAATATATACAAGAACATATTAATAATACAATACACATCCTATAAGTATTTCATTTTGTACTCTTTTCGACCTTGATCTACTTTTGTCATAATTTCGTTATTGGTTTGGCGTAAATTCATCTTCCGAATAGTAGTCGCCCTTTCAGTGCTTTTACCATAAATATTTATATAATTTTTAAATTATGTGTTGAAAATTGATATTCAAAACAATATTATGTTCACACTGAATGCTTACATGTTTAATTGATGATTTATATGACATTGAAACATAAGTACACCACCGTTACCCGTAGTGTAATGCTCGTCGGGACTTCCATACGTTGCCAACGTCACCAGTCATTTGGGAGTCCAGTAACTCTAGCGAATCAAGCAATCTCAAATAAGATGTCCCCACACCCCTTCCCACTAACAAACGCTCGCCAGTCTTAGCCATCCATGCAAGGAGTGCTGGATTTAGATGTGCTCGCTGCCTCGTCGCTCACTGTTTGGATAACGATAACTATACAATTCTAGAAGCTCACCGAAACCTTCAACAGTAATATGTGCTTAATTTATTTTAAGTTTTTCTCAATTTTATTTCTTCTATTTCTTGTAGTTTTTTAACTTGGTATTATATCATAAAATAAAATTTGCTTATACATTTTTAAATAATATCGATTTGTATAATCACGTCCTAAAGTACTCGAATAATGTTCGTTATTTTTACACACTGCAGTTTTATTATTATTATTAGTCCGTCTTTGTAAATAGATTTTAATTAACTGAATATGATATGAATAGAAATTCAACGTTTTTCTTGGCTGTCGAGAAAGTATAGATAATGTAGGGTGAACAGTAACTGCGCCCGGACACAGAGCAACTCCTAAATAGTGTTACAATTACACAATAACACAACAACACACACACAATTACAATTAGTTTGACATGGAGTTCTGCGGTCAGCCGCGGCGTCTCAACTTTAAGACCTTTGCATTCGACGCAGTGTTTGGACGTCACTGCAGACGCAGACCGCACCTCCAATAACCGAAACTAAATTTTGAGAAGACTGCAGTCATGTGAATGGAGCGAGTGGTCCCCTGCACCATTAAAAAAAAATTGAAGCTAGAATTGATCTTAATTATTTCGTGATTTTAATTTCTGACTTTTTTATTTGTTTGCGTTTTATGTTTTTTTTTCGAAATTTCACGACTTACGAATCCGTTTTATATTTGATTTCTTTCATTGATTTGTAATTGTTTGATTTTTTAAATAATCTTTGTGATTTTGTGATTGTTATTTTGAATTTTTGATTTTTTTACCATTTAAATTTGTATATATTTTTCTGATTTTAACTTTTTTTTAATTTACTTTTTTACATTCATAGTTTTTTTTACTCATTTGTTTATATTTTTCCGCATTGCACACCGAGTTTTAAAGTAGTCAACCTTTCGGATTGAGTCAGTATCCGCTGGTTAAGACAGAGAATGCTCGGTCAGTGTCAGTCAGCAGCCAATATATGGGGTAGTGATTCGAGACAGAGGTATAGGTTTTATGTGTCGTACCTCTGCCATAAAGCGAGTGCGCCTCTGTCTGTCTGTCTGTCTGTCTGTCTGTCTGTCTGTCTGTCTGTCTGTCTGTCTGTCTGTCTGTCTGTCTGTCTGTCTGTCTGTCTGTCTGTCTGTCTGTCTGTCTGTCTGTCTGTCTGTCTGTCTGTCTGTCTGTCTGTCTGTCTGTCTGTCTGTCTGTCTGTCTGTCTGTCTGTACCCGATTTTCGGGTAACAAGAATATATTTCGGGGGATGGTGGAGGTGCCGGTCCAGGATTTACTAAAGTTTTGGTGGAGGTGCCGGTCCAGACAATTTTTAATTTATAGTGTATAATATACAAAATGCCATTGTGATGAAAATCGATAATTTGAAAATGAGGAGAGATTTTTCGAAAGCTTGTTCTTTATCCATTGTACATGTAGTATGGTCATTGCCGCCTTTTCCCCACCCGACCCGATCCCATCCGATCCGACCCGAAACCCCGAAGCCGCTTAGTACCTGACCCTGAGCCTGACCTGACGTTAAAACCTCTACCCACACAACCCTACAATAACGTAAAACAATTATAATTGTTTGTATTGTATTATTATATAATTTAATTAGGTCCATGTTTTTATTAACACAAGTACGAATAAATACATAAATAACCTGTTTAATACCGCAATCTATAATGGCATGATAATTTAAAAAAAGAACTTACTTCTAGGAACATGAAACGTGAGTCGGCATTGAATACGTGCTGTACCCAGACAAAGAATGTAAATGGCCTAAGTTTAATTAAGTACTTTTGAAAACATTATGAAAATAATGCTTTCATCATAAGCAATATGAGTATTTATTTTTTCAGAATTATGTAGGACGATAATGCATGGAAAAGAATAATCACGCTTTTCGAACAAATTATAGTTTGAAATACGTTTTCATAATTCGAATGACATAGATAGAAATAGTACATTATCCACGCTAAATTTAATGGACGAAATTAATAATACAAATAATTTATATTTCATTCATTTTTTTCCATCGGTGTCCTTGTATATTTCTGGTTTATTTTTCTGTGCTTCTAGTGAATAGTAGAACCCCGTTTGTTTTTCAAAATACAGCAAAACAGTTCTACAACAAAACAACTTTGGATTTACGCCAGAATTCACAAATTGTTTGCAGAGAAAATATAACTGGGATCGTTGATGCAATTAAGAGTGATTTTTCATTGCGAAGCCAGTCGCCAGTAATTGACAATATGACTTCAGCGTAGAAGAATATTCTGTCAGGAAATCAATTGAAGCGTTCTAGCGTTGTCCGTTAATTGTGAAATTAAAGCGCACGGTAAAAACTTGGCGTGGGTGCAATTAAGTGTAAAATATGACACACATTTGAAACATCGTTGTAGGACAAGGTAGAACAAATGGTTTCAAAATGTTTTAAACAGAAATATCTACACCAATATAATAATGTTATATAGCTTCTCGTCAATTATGTGTATATTTTAACATTTAATTAAAATCGTCATATTTTACCTTTTTTGAAAAAGTGATCGTGCCTATTCGTCTTTATTAGTTTGTTTTCGTGTGTTTACTTGTAAATCATTTTTCGCTCGCAAAACAAGTAATTGTCGTATTTTTTTTTATTTTCTATTCAACCTCAAAATGATTATTACAGCCCAATATTTTCCTCAGGCCTAACTCGTCCGTAACACAAAGCTATCCTTACAATCTTGTAGTGAGCTGGTTTTGAAGTCCGAGTAAAAATAATACGTACACAATAACATGATCATGCCCAAGGGGCCCAGGTAATAAGACAGTTAATATATCGACTTTGCACAACTTTTATCATTATACGGTTTTACGACGACGAAATTTTGATTTTTCATGAAACTATGAAACTTAAATCAAACTCAATATACAAATATTAAGAAATAATAACATGTTTTTGAGATACTGCTTACAAACAAAATTATACAATAAATTGAGTGACTTTTCCAGTATAACTGTAATTAGGCCTATGCCATTGTTTTATATTCGTATCTTCTACAATACATCGACTTGTTTTTTACTGAACTATTTTGTATTGTTTTTTTCGTTTTCGTTCGTTGTTTTTTGTTTGTTGTTTGTTGTTTGTTGTATGTCGGTTGAAGAATTATATCAATATTGGTTTTGTGGTCTTTCACACATGCAACACATCAATATTTGCTGTAGATTGCTTTTTAACCCCGTGGTAATGTATATTCCAATTCGGTTTTATATAACTGATAGCTGACATTCCACATTCCGGCTAGATACAAATTCCGCAATACACAACACTAACAAATAATAACTACAGTGACCTCGAACAAAAACCGAATTTCATTATTTGGTAAGTGATTGTGACCAATGTGAACTGTTGAACACTAACAGTGTAAAATACGCATTACGATTAATACAGTATAAGAGGGAAGAGATAAAATATGATAACAATAATTGTTTGGTTTGGTTCTTCCTGCTGTCCGCGGTGGCACATACCATTGGGGCGCTGGTCCGAGGCATGATTCTACGAGGACGTGGGTTTGAATCCCGCATTAGGTGTGTTTTTTTTTTGTAATCGTCATTCATAATCATCTATCACCACTCATTTGTCTCGAAAAGCCTTAGTGCATTAATAGAGACGTTAAGTAACAAAAATCATTATCAACTAAAGGTTCCTCAATCTATGATAACCCCATTTTCTAAAATGATGAGTCAAACAGTTGTTATAAGAAATACTTAAATTAACCTAAACGTGTTGTAATGACTACGAAGTCGCTAATTGTACGCCGAGTTTTCATAACAACACTAAACTATATTAAATTAAATAACTGATGAATCATTCATGTCTCATGATGATTCTTCTGCACGTGTTAAATATTTGTTTTCTTGTTGTTAGTTAATTGTCTTGTCATTTCTGACGTCAGTTCCCAGCTGCATAAACAATGAACACACAGGAATGAGCAAGTCGATGATCATGTGCACTGTACAGTATCGCGTTTTGTAAATATATATGTCTTTTAGGTTCAGAAGGAAAAGGGAAATAACAAAATATTGGGATGTTATATTTTAAGATGTTAATGCAAAAAAACTTTTGGTATGTATTTAAATCGATAACAATAATAATGCATTATTGGAAGAGTTGCATCAATGCCACAACGTCCTTAAAAATATCTTAAATTGAATTTGTAGAAACATACAAATTATTTAACCGTTTTAACCGAAATAGTTGACCCAAAGTTTTAATTTATATATTACACAAAAAAATCACGATATGTTGTGAATTGAATTTTTAAACAAATTTCATTGATCTTGAAGAAAAAATTCTGGTTTCTGAATCCAAATTGGTAACAAAATTTAAAAAAAAGTCAAAACGTGAATTTTGTTCCTGAAATTAATTGTTTGCTGTTTTTATTTTGTGTTCTTTTTTTTACATTTTTGAAATTAATCCGCAAGTATAGTGAACAAAATATCCCAGTCATCCTGTTTGTTTTTTTGTATTTTTGCATACATACACAATTCGAATTTAATCCATTATAAAAGTCTTCCAAATCATTGTATTTCTAGAGATAAATTTTTCTTTAGTCAGTCCACAAGACACCCGCGCTGGTCATAACGTGAAAACAACATTTATTTGTAAATCAAAAATATAATATTTACCACTTTCCCAAAGGGACGTATTTCTACTATGGAACTGACTTATTATGCCATATTATGTAACCGTTTAAAAGATAACATGAGCTTTTCCTTCATAAATGTATATCAGACGAAACATATTTAGTCTTCTTCGATCAAGCTATCAAATTCTGCAGTAGAAACAAATATTTTCATTCTAGCATTACAAGTTGTATCTAAAGTAGCTAATTCAATCTAAAAAGAAATATTGTAAAAGTTAAAATCGTGTGTATACATAATATGTGTGTGTTTAGTTGTAGTCTTTCGTGATCCAATTGTTAATGTTATTTTACACTTAACGGAAATAATCACGCAATATAAGATGTTTTAAACAAATATTTAATAAACTCTTCAACGTTTCAAAAGACTAGGCTTTTATTTTCAAGAAGACAGTTTTAAACTAATAAAAACAAAGCATCAAAACACTACAAATACGATACATAACCATAAAACAATGTATATATTTATAATACGTGTATGTACGGGCAATATTTTATGTATCTCTTTTTAAATGTATTCTAATTTTGATTCTAATTAGCCGTAGATTAAGTTGGAGCTTATAGTCTTGGGTTTACGTCTCTTGAGCATTATGAGCTCACGATTTATCACATGGCTGTTTAGTTTGATGAATGCCTTGTTGGTAAGTGCGCGAAGCTCATTTTGTGGGATGAAGCTTTTAACTAACATCATCTCGGCAAAACTTGGTTATAAGTAATTAAAATGAACTTCCTATCGCAGCGCCAACCTTCTCGTAAGTCGTAACACAAGATATAATCCACTAATTATATTCCATAAGCCTCGACTAAATTTTTTAAACTGAATGTTTTTAATACAGTTTCTTCTGGACAAAATTATTTAAAAAATAGAACATGATAACTGTAACAATCATTTAGGGACTTATCAATAAAGATTAGAATTACTGGGACAAAGTGTATTTGAATTTCTTTCAGAAACAAACTAATTATTCATTAAATACCTGTTCTTTACAGTTAGTTTGATGCCATTGTCAAGACGGAAACAAAATAAATTTAATTACCAACATCTCATTATCAAAGTCTGACAGTAATATTAAATGTCAATACAATTCTAGGTTTTCAAAATGAAATTCTACGATGCAATTAACCGTTTGAAGTTTGGAGTTACCTAATAGTTATTGAAATACTAGCTTGTGTCTAAATATATAATCGAACGCATACCCTGCATCAATGCCTGCTTATCTCTCAAATTTTAAATTTTACTAGAGCCATTAGCATAGCGTTCCTGCAAGACCAACACGAAACCTATGGATTTTCCATCTGCCAAGAAGACGACATTTTAGTACTAATTCACTTATTAACCGGATCCATCATACGTATAAATAACTAATAAGTTGTCATCCATCCAGATCTTGACATAATCCTCTAAATTATTAACGTTTATTAATTGTAATCGTCAAAGGTTTCTTTTTTATATTTCGTAAAGTATAATGTTCCTTTTTGCACCTTAGTAGATTTATTTAAAATGTCATTCGAGTTTTTTATGTCATTTTTATTCTTTGCTTAAGTATTTAATTTAATTGTAATGAAAAGCCTACGTCACACTTGTACAGCTTGCTCTGTTGTTGGTGAAAAATAAAATATAAATAAATAAAATATTATAACATAATTGTTATGATAATAAAATGGAAATCAACCCAGAATTAAAATAATTCAACTCAGCCGGGTAGTCGAGTGCTTTACCCCAAAACCTCTGAGACGGTTAAAACCTATTCACTTGTGGATTGTTGACGCATTATAGATCTGAATACATGTTTAGGTACAACGCATAATATGAGTTCGGCATAATATTCTGCACCTTGGACTCACGCAAGAGTGTTGTATTTCTAAGCTTTCCAAACAATCACAATGCCAAGGACACAAATACAAAATTAATATTTTAAAAGTTTTATTTGGAAACAAGTCTAGAAATAAAATCAATTTTCCCCATTTTATAATATTTTTTCATGATTCTATTCAAAAAGACATCACTGATACTTGGTTACTTTAGCTTTTTAATTTGTGGGTGATTCAGATAACTAGTATATATTGATATATTGTATTGTATTGTATTGTATTGTTTTGTATTTATTAGCCTCGTTGTTATATACATAATTATAAATATAAAATACTGAACATTGAGTGTCATTAATTTATAAAGTTCAAAACACTAAAACTATATTAAAATAACTAAGAGAGTGTTCATGCAGAATCGCAAAAAACCTTTATAACTGCGGCTTGGGAGGTGATCTAATTGCTTACAGAATAATAACATTTATCTAAAAGCATGCTTGAGTTCTTTCTAAAACAGTCAATCTTGATATTCCTGATTTGTAACGGTACAGAATTGTAAAGGTTTGTGCCCGACTCTGCAAATAATATAAATAAAATAAAGCTTTCATTTCTACGGATTTTTGTGCATTTATAAATGTTCAAGTCTTCAATTTTAGATCGCATGCATAGAATATCATCCATTTTAAAATCAATTGAGCATCATCATTCTTCTCAATGCCAAAATTCAATATCAATGAAATGAACGCTAAACGAAAATGAGATAACTTAACATGTAGAATTATGCAGTGTTCCTATTCAATTAACTCACTTGGGTTATCTTAGAGCAGCGAAACACTTTACATTTTGTTTTGTTCCTTTCTATAGTGTTTATTATTTCCTTGTGTGTATAGTTTCTTTAATGTGATACTTTTTAAAACTAAGGTTGATTCTTGAAAATGGCTACTAAGCTCCAGTACTTGAGGCTAATGCGAGATCAATGTAACACTAATTCGAACGTCTCATTTGTCATAATGCCTTTACTATCAATATCTAATACAATCCAGGATTTACTAAACCCCTCTCGACCGCAGTTTAAGTCCTTTGCTATTGGTGTGACCGCAAGACCGACCACACGAAGTTATTAGACTACTTAATTTCTAATCTTCAGTTCACGTTCACTTTATCTCAAAGAGAACTTCTACTAATCATTTTGTTTGAGGTTTATAGAAATTCAAAATGTTAGGTGGTTACATTAGACGGGGCACAAGTGTACTTGTATATGTGCACTTAATAACTCCCCGGAACCTGAAGTGAAGAATGCTAAATGATATTTAATTTCCTGGACAGATACGAAATTACAGAAAGTGTCAGAATTAGCTGCTGACAAAAATCAAACGAAACTTTTAACTATACATTTCATAAAATGTCAACTTTTTCATTCAATTTGAAAATACTTTTAATATCTAGTCAACATTTAAAAATGACTGCTGAAACTTGATGTAGTCACTACGTGTTAAAATATGTTTGTATAAAACGTTCGCTGTGCTGGTTTCGTGTGAGTGACATCTTAACTAAATAAACACTGCTGATTTCTACCAAAGATGAAAATAGTTGGTGGTATTTGCGCCAGGAACGTTTTCGCGCTTGAACCCCATTTTACTTCCGCGATTGCTCGTGACAGCTAGGATATATCTTCAGATAACTTATAGAATTACGAGTTTATTTTCAATTTTTCAACACACAGATCTAGGTTTAGTTTTAAATTAATATCCACTCTTCTAAATCTTGCACATATACAATGCCTAGAAATTATCAAGTTATTTGTGTTGAATAGTGCGATTTTTACGTGTGTATTTACAATTTGTTGATATAGTTAAAAAAAAGTGTTTAGTTAGGTATCGTTTATAATTTTTAACTAGCCAACATTTTCTCATCACCGTCATTCACATTTCGATGTATACCTTATAAAACTTGATACAAATCTATTGGCCAGAGAAATATTTATAATCATAATTCAAAAAATAAATTTTCGCAGTAGTATTATGGTTTTGAAGTACAAAGACAAAACAGTACTCATCAGCAGACGACGTTCAAATGTTAATTAAAATTACAAGAAATACCTAAGAAATCGATTGAATACTTAATACTTGAAACGATTCCCTCTTTAGATATCGTGGAAACGAAAAACAGGATAACGGTGCCAGGGGTCCACACCATTTTATTTCCGGGTGTTCGGAATGCGTTTGAGTGACGTTGCCTTCGGAAGTTATTTTGGGAGGGTTTGAGATTAAAATGGCGGCGAGTTGAAGGAGGGTTGCTCTGTTGCCAGCTGGGTCACGTTAGATCGGTGTTCGGAGGTGAATTCACCACACTATGGATGTGTCCTTGAACACGTATACGATGCGTTATAGTTCGTTTAGTTAACATTTACCACCAGTACCAGCAGAGTTCTGAACGTAATGACCATCGATTCGGAAAAACAAAACACAAAAACACACTTACTAAGAACTATTCCCGCAAATGAACATTATTTTTATTTTAAGTTTCATAATAATATATTAGTTATAAAAGTAGAATAGTTATAAAGGCGTTTTACTTAAACATAAGATTTCCTTAACCATATCCAACATGTTTCGAGTTTGAGAGTGGGAATGCAGTAAGTTTAAAATTATCGTTACCAACAAAAGAACAAAACATGATTTTAAAACGACGTCACATAAATCTGAACACGCACTATATCAGAGAGCGCTCATTTGATCCTCTCGATACAGGTTTCTTTAGTTAATTGTTAGATTGCAAACAAAAGAAAGCCTGTTCCTAGACTGTCCGTTCCTCGCGGATACTATCTAGAGCGCGTGCAGTTTAATTTGTTTGGTGATATTTTACCTATTGCCATTTAATACCCCACTTCACTACAAAAGTGATGGTTATCATAATTTGTCACAATTTGTGTTGCATGCTGTCTCTACTTGTCCCGCATTCTGTCTCTACTTGTCCCCCAGTCTCTCTCTAAAGCAACCTAAACTAATATCCCGACCCCATGCATGTATATTTAGTCCGTACTATATTCTCAGACTTAATAATAAAAATAATTATAATAATAGCAATATAATAGTGTCAACGATTTTTCGTGTCCTTTTCGATCGCCAATAATTGTTAAACCCCTTACTCAGACACAGGAAGATCACGAAACATTTTCATGTTTTGAACAAAATAAGCTTTTTCACGTAAAAAACTAAGTTTTTACCAGGAACTATTGTTTGAACATTTAAACACCCTGTTGGACTTTTTCTCAGAAGCCAGTGAAAAACTCTGTCTATTGAGTTCCCTGGAAATAAGCTTTGAAATGCTCAAATCTCTCTTTATGTTGGGTGAATCGAGTTTTTCTATTCCACGAGGAGTGATTTCGTTTTCTGTCAGAAGCGCGCGAGAAAGTAAAGAGACGCAAGAGGCTATACTTACTTCACACTCTAGATTCCTTAATCATATATGTTGTACTATTCAAAAGAATAATCCTCACGAAGATCATAATGGATATTGGATATTATATAATTTATAGTTTATTTATAATTTACTTCTGTCGATAACTTTTCTACTTTACATCCCTTCCGATAAACACTTGTTATTTTTATTTATTTACAATACTTGTATACGGAAATGTGTTAGGCAAACCCTATAGTAAATAGAATTATATTTATTTCCAATTTGAACTATTTATTATGGTTCATTATTTCAAGGGTGTCTACCCTCTTCCCCAGTTTCCATTCAGGAGTTAAGACTCGGTTTAAAGTTCAAAGTAACCATTATTAAAATCCGTTTAGTGGATTATACTCTTTATTTTATTTGAAATTGTTTTTGAAAATTATTGACCATTTCCGTCGTTAGATTATTTAACAAACAGCAGTCTTCAAACAGATTATCAAAACAAAATAGAGAGACGATAGCCAGGGTAGGCGAAGTTTTAACAATAACAGATTACTAATGGAAGTGGACGTATGAAGGATTACCTCGTGCCTGTCTGTATCCCTCCAATGCGGACTCCTTTAGGAAATAGGAAATAGCTGTTTGTGTCACCTTAATTTATCAACTGCAATGCGCCATGTCTACCTTCCCTATTGTTTTTGTTTATTTTGAAATATTTGTGATAATTCTGAGTTTTTTTGTCTGTTAATAATCTGATGTCGGGAATATTTAATAATCTCTGCAACATTGCTTTTAATTTATAATTATTAAAAAGTTATATCCAGCAAACTTTTTTTAATGAAACTATTCCTTAGATTGTTTACACACACAGCAACATATTGTTGTTTGTATTAATAAAGGGAGGTGGAAGCTACAGCTTTATTGACTATAATCACACTTGGCTTGTGCAACCTGGCATAAGAACCCTGAATTTTGCTAAAATATTGCAACATGTAAATAAGTTAATTGGCTACTTTGTTAAAAATATAACTCTTTTATTGAATTAGAGTCATAACCTTTACAGTTTACCATATTTTATCGACACGTTTATATTTTGAATTGGACTTTATAAGTTTGTGAAAACTTTGTGACGGTTCTTTTAAGTAGACACGATAAAGTATGCACATATTTAACTTTCCTACGAATTCCCACACATTGACATCCTTTTCCTTTTCCCGCGTCTCTTATGGGACACGACTCCCCTTTATCCTCACTTTTCTAACCGCCTATCCGTCTTATAACTTGTGTCACGTCTCACGATAGAAAACGAACATGACATCAGATAGAGGTGCGTTTATTTAGTTGACGTTTAACTTTAAGGATACATTTTGCTTTTTTCCTACATACTCGGCACCTCCACCAAAGGAGGTTCAACGCTGAAACAAACGTGGTATTACCCATTTTGGTCAGTTTATTTGAAAAATTATTTAGAATGCAGTGGAACTGTTCGCTATAGGTCTTGTAAGTGCGTTTAAAGACCTGTATGAGTGGGCATACCCTATGCAAAATAAAAAAATATTTTAAATAATTAGGTGTAGTAAAGTGTGCAGAAACACTTATGTCTGGGATGACCAATAAAAGGGATACAAACGGTAAAGTTTTCTATCTTTTTTTATACTACCGTAGCCGTGCTTGTTGTCAGATGTAAGCGATCACAAGATAAGCTTCCGCTTAACGGTGGACTCGTTGATTACACATATCCTCGTGCGATGAGAGTATTGTGCCTCTTCTTATCTTAATGTTTCCAAGGATTAGGGACTTGTAATCCTCCAACTTATGACTCTTTACAGTGTACGACGGTGATAATCCGAGTCTCCCCTGCAACAGGCACGCCCACTCTTGTTGTTCGGGGAATATTGAAACCCCGCAGGCCGCGTTTTAATGGGTATCGCTTTTCTCGCTTCAATGTTCAAACTCGCTAATAAAAACAAATCCGCCCAACACTCCATAGAACTTACCACGAGTTAAACGAATACTCATTTAGATATCGCGATTTTTAAAGAAATTAAAAATATGCATATAACAATTTGTATTTTGAAAAAATAAATACGTATTTGTACGTTAAACTTTATAATTTAAAGTTTGTGATTATTCTAGTTTTTACCTACTTTTTCGCTGGTTTTATTTGATTATGAACACAGTTTAAAGAGTTGATTTATAGGGTAGTTTATTCACTCCATAAATAGTAAAGAAAGTATAGGTTTATAAAGGTTGTTGAGAATTTGGGTATACGAGGACGAAAATAAATTACTTTTTTTTACATTTACGTAAGTTTTATTTGTAAAAATTACGAAATATGTTGTATGTATATATTGTATTATTTTATTTAAAATATATTGTTTATAATTAATAAATAATATTTTATTTCATTATGCATCCTGTTTATATGTAACTAAGAAATTAATATTGCAGATCTTCACAGAGAATGTCTGAATCTAGCCCGAAGATCTTTTGTAAATTACCCTAGCTAGTGAAGTAGGTAATCGATTGTTGCCAGTTTAACACAAGTAGTTGTGCTACATCCTACGATTAACCCAGCAAGAGGAGGAGTACTTATAGTTTTGTTCTGTTGAAAAGTTTTCCTGTTGAAAAGTTTTCCATCTCCCATTCTCCCTCCTAAGTCTACGTATGTAGCTCTACTTTACACAATGACAGATCCATTCCTTCGCTAAAGGGAGCTCGCTATTTAATCAAGTGTTGTTTTTCTAATGTACACGTTATGAATAAAATCTCATTTCATATTGAAGTTCTTGCTTTTGTATAATAGGAGGCTCAGCCCATGACAATTTTTCATTTCAATTTGTAATTTTAACGTGGTTTAATGCTTTGTAGATGAAATTTTATGACAATATTTCATACAATTCAGAAATTAAATATTCACAATTCTACTTACTGGAGTGTTTCCCGACTAACCAAATCGAGAAATGTGTTATATGATTTGGATTTGCGTATATAGGTACTGGTTGTAAGTAGTGAATTATAAACACCAGTGTTTCGTCTCAGAACAGTTTAGGATTTTTGTTATTGCAATCAGTAGCATTTAACGAATTTTGAGAGTGTATTCGTAGATAATGTAGGCCTATGCCATTACGAAATGATGTTATATACTTGTTAATTTTAAAGAAGTCACTGAGGAAAAAACAGCGTTTTTGTTAGAATTAAGTATGGCATTGTTTTGGCGACATATTACGATGTGTTGGTGAATTCAAATTTTGTATGCTGATGAAGTGATTTCCAAAATATATGTTCTGTTCTATGTTCAAAGGACTTGATAAATGTTAACTTCCTCATTTATGCCAACAGGTATACGCCGTATACAGAGTAGATACACTAAAAACATGTTTTTTAGTAATACTGAGTGCCCCCCCCTATCCCCTACCACCCCCTCATGACACCGATGATTTAAACCAGAGGCATTCACAACGGGGCTTCGAGCACGAGGATTATTTTCTGCTCCAGATATACTAACGCCATTTTCCTCTCTAAAGGCTGAATCCACACCAGTGTTGAAACTCTGGCTTTGTCAAACCACGGTCTGTTATACGAGTCTAGTAGAGCGTTATCTGCATACCATTCAGAACAAAACAAACGTACATTCTCTTCACGAACATCTGATGCGTGCGTCACTCATCATTGGATACTTGGAAACTATGGAGAGATGTCTATTTATCCTAATTACGCAAACGAGAGTGCTCGTACACGGTGGAACGGTGGTGTTTATCAACATTCATAGACTCGAGATATGAGAACTGCAAGCTTTTTGTTCAGTTAGATGCGTGCCATTCGGTTCAGAAAATCCAGTTACTAATATATTAATTGCATAGCCAATTGAGATTCTTCTTTCGTTCTTTCATATTTTTTCTCTTTTTCTCTCTTTCTCCCTTTATTCTTTCTTTCTTTCTTTCTTTGCTTGTTTTTTAAAACAAGTTTGAATACAGGTTTTACTGTCATTTTACATATTAAATAAATTAAATTGTAAAAACTTAAGATAAATGATATAAAAAATTATAAGGTTTACAAATTCACGCTAGGTGATATTAAATATTGTGATTTGTGAAATGCTTTATGAAGTGATGAATTTACTATATAAAATATCGAAACATGATAAAACATTAAGAATGATAAATAATACCAAAAATAGCAAAATGTTAATTGAATTATGCAGGTATACAACTAAGACGGGTTAAAAAGTGGACCGAGACATTGCGAATTATTTTTTAAAGAAATACGAATGCACAATATGAATAAATGGAGAGAATTATCACAGATGGAGAAATTAATTTCACTAATTAAATTGTATTGGAACGACCCAATAAAACTGAAACTATACTCTTAAGAAACAACGTGATGAATATGCATTATGCAAGCATGTGGCATTATACAGCTCTAGACACACGTTCCCGTTTAAATGCGCAAGGCTATCTTCATAAAGGGCACAGCTTGTAGAAAATATTGATCATTCCTTGGCCATAAGTCCATAAATTACAACTAAATCGTAAAATGCAGGAGATTTATTGGGCACTTAAAACGAAGTTCGCCGAAGATTAATGTTACTTGAAGTACTATTTTACATCAATTTCAATTAAACAAGATTCATAAATGCATCCTTCGAAGCCAGAGAAACGTTATCAATGATGATGGTATTAAGTTTATATGGTTCGTGCTCTGTTAACTATAAGAAAGTTCAGACGAACATGATAATGAATAATGGAATCGTCCTGTTCTCACATTATTTTGCATATCCCCATTATTCGAAGACGGGGAAAGCACTTATCTAATTTACTTCTGAAGTTATATGCGGAAGATACTAGTATACGATCGCTTAGATATCTTCATTAAAGTTTTAATATTGGTATTAGCAAAGCCATCTACAAATGCTTAAGTGCAATCACCTGGTCCGAAGGCCTCTTTACTAACTTATAACCAGTGGCAACTTAGCACAAGGAATAACTGGCTTTACACGGTAGTATTCATGTATTGCGAGTCACCGAAGGAAATGTTGGCCCTTGGATTATCTTAAATATTACGTTGTCACTGTCGGTCAAAAGTGCTAGAACTTTAGGAAATGTATTTTTCACTCTCAATAACAATCATACATTTGTGACTTTTCAGCACAGCACTGAAAATGTAATCGAAATCAACGCGAATTTGACTCTGAAAATCTATCTAATGCAATTTTCTTATATAACTCTTTTTGTTTAAACTGTGTTTTGTTTAAATTAACATTGTGTATGTGTTCATTCAAACATCACTACCAACTGCAACATGTCAAATGTGTTTATATGTGTTTCTTGTAAGGTGTCACATTGTAATGTAGATAGTGTCAGATCTCTGTGAATGTGGGGGCTATATGTGTGTGGTGGAAGCGGGGGGAGGTCTTCACAAAACCTGACGTGTTGTATTAGGGTAGCTGTTGCATGCAGTTGCTCTTTGATATACAATTTGATTGAAGTTTCACGAAATCAATCATTATCAAATTCAAAGTCTTCACACGACACGAAATGCACTGAAAGCAAACGAAACTAACAAGAACACAAAGTGATTCATTAAAATGTCACCAATATGTCATATTTGAAATGCAATGAGCGCTAGCGAAATATTTCCCTTAGGTGTTGGCAACAGGCTTTTACTGTTTTAGAGTGTGTAACATTTCAATGGGTATTATTAAATTCACAGCAGGCTCTATGCTTTGTTTGATAACGCACACGCGGTGACAGACTTTGCTAGATACATTTCTTCCTACGATATTGACATAAACGTCATATCGAAAACGGATTTCCTATGTTCAATAAATAATTAGCGATTCTGCAGAGTGCCAAAATGACGTTTTCTCGATGTAGCGGGATTGTAAGGTATTTTACGAATGCTTGAAGGACAGACATTGCAATTACCTTATTTTTCAGTGCGCGCGTGTTATCATAATGTTATGCCTTATATTTCAAACAAATTAATAAAGACATTCCTATGGATTCCAATGTGTATTTAGCGAGCAAATATCCCATGTAAGCATCACTTTTCTGTCCGTCCGTCTGTGCGTGTGCTACGTCTCACTTTAAAGATCAAACACGATGTCTGAATGATTTTCGTTTTTTGTTGGCATTGCCCTTCAACAAGTATGAAACAAAACGTTTTTGTTACCCTTGGGGTAAGAGGGAAGTAGCTACCCCCAGAAAGTTAAAAATTCAAGACCCGGCACCTCCACCAAACACGATTGTGAAAACAAGTGACGAACAATTTAATGGTAGGCCAAGCCGACACCCTCACAAAAACATCAACATACTGCAAATTATTTAACTTTGGTATCACTACTCGACGACCTTTTGATCAAGAAGCTTCGCTGCCTCTTTTGGGTACTCCTGTACCCGTGGTTGTTATAACTACGCATCGATCTACACACGTGACAGAAGAATAGCAGTGGGCGAACATTAACGTATTTATTTCCTTTAAAATCTAATTAGTTAATACTTGTTATTTCATTGTCTCAACTGTTGGTGTAGATTCGTAACAACAATCATTGTTGATAAAAAAGATATCTAGAAAGTAGGTGATATATCTACAAAGTTGATGATATATCTGCAAAGTATGTGTTACCACCAAAAGTTGATGTATCTGCAAAGTAGGTGATATATCTGCTAAGTATGTGTTACCACCCTCATAGAAGTTGATATATCTGCAAATAAGTTGATATAACTGCAAATAAATTGATATAGCTGTTATATCTGTGAGTTGATACAGTGAGTTGATATAGCGGCAAATGAGTTTATATATCTGCAAGTGAGTTGATACATCTTCAAATAAGTTGATATAGCTACAAATAAGTTGATATATCTGCAAACGAGTTCATATTTATCAAGTACGGTTTCCGTATTGGCCTTCATTCACTTTGTTCCTTCGATACCTCGGCTAAACTTATCCACAATACAAACTGTAAGTTGATATATTCGTTTAAACACTGTAATAATTATTATTAATTTTAAGATTGTAGAGTTATTATTAGTATTTACCATCAGCGTCATCAAAAAAAATAGTAGGCCTACATTTTAGTTATATGATATTTTGAGATACCTTGTAATGCTTTGGGTAACGAATGATGGGGTTATTTTAAAAATGAGAAACTTGCATTAAGTTGCGAAGAGTCGATCTCAATTAAAAAACAGTATTTTGTTAAATGATATTGATTTAAATTAAAGGCTGTCTTACAACAGCGGAAGGCTGTACCAGTCAACACTTCTTAACTTACGCAATGTCACGTGCTTTTGAAATACAATTTTCTGTTTGCAAGGCCTACGTATCCAAAATTCGAAAACTCCACATAACATATCACGGAAATAGAAATTAAGAATGTCTTAACACTTGGTTAAAAATTCTGTAAATGTAATAGTGCCCATTGACTTTTTTATGGTATATGTGATTAAAATAACAAAGCTGTGTTGTAAATGTATAAAATTTTCACGTGGACAAAAAAAGAATAATCAAACAAAGTACAAAAACTAAAATCTAAAAACTACTTTTTTTATCTTAAATTTTTTTAACAAGCACAAAAAGGATAATCAAATAATAACACGTATAAAAGGGGGTCTCTTCCTTGGTGGAGGTGCCGGGTTTACTGAATCACCTCTTTAAGTGGGGCTAGCCACGCCCAGGGTCACCAAAAATATTCTGGTATATCCTCGTTGAAGAGCAACATCAACCAAAGAAAACCGCATGCCGATCGGTCATGTTCGGTTTGTATCGTAAACGGACGGAATAGTCGCCCAAAAAATATTTTAGCAATCTTAATGGTAATCCAATGTTAAAAGTGTATACTTATCCTAGATTGACAATACTATGCAAAGTTGTCTGAATCACGTGCGAATAACAAATGTCTATCGCTCCCCGTATGACCTTCACATTCATGGTAAACCGACGTAAACAAACATCAAGGTGAACACACTCGGGCACGTGTGAACCAGAACACTCCTACGCACATGCGTGAGGTAGTCGTGCGTAATGCCTTGTCAGGTCTGGGAAATAATGCGTACGTATCACAAGGTGTAATTTATACGGTCTATGAAGTAAACAACATTACACTACCGAAGAATAGTTAGTGGATAAAATCCAGTGTGAAAGACCGACTGATATCAATCATATAAAGTAAACATTTACACATTATGTTCTGGAAGAATGAAGTGAACGGTTTGTAATTGCAGGTTACTAAAAACTTATTTTGATATAGGTACAAAAAATGTTCCAAAAATTTCGAAAACATTTTTTAATCCAAAAATGATTACTTATATGCACTGCAAATATAATGATAATTGTTAAACATCAAGTAGTTTGATTTTAATCACACACGACAAAGTGTCTACGGCTCCATTTCGAACAAGTTAAATCCCAAATGATAGCTCTATTCGGACAGCTGATGTTACGTGTGTCCATACCTTTCGACCGTCGTACCTTTATGGCGTTCACATTCAAAAGCACAATCATATCAGTCTTCTCATTTCAAAAAAAAAATTATTTATTCTCGCCATATCGCCTACTAGTTACCATTATTATCATCTAATTATTTGCGTATTTTCCATCGTATTAGTGCAAAAAGTAACTTCGTATAACATGGTTTAATGTCAGACGAACTATTCATAAATATTCACATAATGTTATTAACTAGTTTAACTGGTGTTTTCCATCATAAATCTCTTCCTGACACACTTTATAGAATAAACATTTATAATTGGAACCTTTAGAACTTTTGATTGCATACAAGTTTTTAATACGAGTTTGCTCAGAGACCTGTTGAATGCTTCATATTCTTTATGTGCTTTTTCCACTCGAGTCTTTTATACTTGCAAAGAACTTGAAAGTTTTTATAAAGTTAATTTGATTTCAATTGAATTTCGTGGTTTAACTGGCAGGTTTGTCGCAAACAAATTAGATTTAAAGCGTGTTTTTTAATTTCCGTTCGGCTCTTGCTTCAAAAATGTAATTTACTCAACGGAGGAAATAATGTTTCAGTAGTCTCGCAAATGCTATTCGCTCACCAGGCTATTCGTGCAATGACGCATTCGCTAACTCGAACTTTCGCGCACTGCAACACTTGAATTGAACAACGGGTTTCGCGCAGTGCGTCTTTCGCTCACCAGACATTCGCGCCCTAAGTATTCGCTCACTAGACATTCGTGCACCTTAGAATTGCTCACCAGGCTATTCGTGCAATGACATATTCGCTCACTCGAACTTTCACGCACTGCAACACTTGAATTGTACGGGTTTCGCTCGAGTGCTCTTTCTTATAAGCTTTCGCACCTGATCGTCTATAGCTTTTGCGACTTGAAATTTTTCTAACTTAACTTTGGATTTCAATTGAATTTCGTGGTTTGTCAGGCGGGTTTGTCCCCAAACACAATTTTAGATTTAGAGTCGTGTTTTTGAATTCGTCTTCGACTCTCTGCCTGCAAACTTGAATTTACTCGGAGGGTCTTGTTCAGTAGCTCGCAATGTATTCGCTCACTAGGCTATTCGCGCACTGAAACATTCGCTAACTCGAACTTTCGTGCACTGCAACACTTGAATTGTACGGGTTTCGCTCAGTGCGTCTTTCGCTCACTAGACATTCGTGCACTTAGTATTCGCTCACTAGCTATTCGCGCACTTGTATTTTTGCTCAGTATAGGTTTGTTTCTAAACCCATACCACCTACGGTCCCAGGGATAAGACGTGCGGGTGTTATCAAGGAGTAAGGGTGGAACTGGGGCAGGAGCGCTGGATGACGGTGAGGGGGGGGGAGAAGAGGAGAATGAGCACAATGCCAAGGGAAAACTTCACTCTGCGAATTTAAAAGCGAGGTATTACAACAAGAGAATAAATTTGTGAAATAATTGCTTACAAATAAAGTTTTTTAGTTTCAGGATTAAAATTAATTCAGAAACTCGCCTCCATTGAATTTGGTACATATCTACTCATTTCTTGCAATTAATTACGCTAGACGATGAGTTGTGAGAGATGAAGTGAATGACAAGTCAAAATTCCTTGCCTTGTGCGGGATTCGAACCCGCGTCCGATACGCTTCGGAACTGCACCCTTATCGTGTGAGTTACCTTGTACGGCAAGAGAAACTCGCAATTTCTATTTAATACATTTGGAACTCCTATGAATAATTCATGATACTATTTCATACTATTTAAATATTAATTTATATTTTTAGTATTTTGACTACTTTCATGAGTTAAAAATTTATTTGAATTGACGCTGAGAATATGGAAGAAATTTTATATAAAATTTCAATATACTGAATTCAGTCCTAAGGAAAAGGTTATACTAAAATTGGAATGCTACGTTTTTGTTCTTGTTAGCGTTTTGCCATATAATATCCTAGGGGCATAATATGAAAACGTGAAGTTTAAAAAAAACATTACATGTGTGTATTCGTTTTTTATTACGATGATGAATTTTAAGTGAAATATTATGTTTATTGTTTATCAAAACAATTTTTTAGTTTATTACCTTCATTTATGAACAGTTATTTTTGTGAAGAACAGCTTATTGTTGGCTCAGGTAGATATTAGAATAACGTTATTAATCCAAAACCCATAATTATTTAAGGCAGGTAATGAGGTAAATGCATAAATGCAAATCTATAACGATATTATAACAAACGTTTACCTCGTTTATTTCAGTGTTGACAAATGACCACATGAGTATTTACACTTATCAATTTTCGGTCAATTAAATCATTAAACTAGTGACCATAAAGTTTAAATCATATCGCGCATTTGCAGCACAGTCATTATGACGATCCTTATATCATACGGGATATTGCTAGACTCTCCAATACTAAGCAGGCCATATCCGTGCGTGAGTGCGTGAGTGAGTGAGTGCGTGTGTGCGTGAGTGCGAGTGAGTGCGAGTGAGTGCGAGAGTGCATGAGTGCGAGAGTGCGTTAGTGCATGCGTGCGAGAGTGCATTAGTGCGATGAGTGCGAGAGTGCGAGAGTGCGAGAGTGCGAGAGTGCGAGTGAGTGCGTGTGTGCGCGAGTGCAAGAGTGCGGTGTTTACAGAGTACAATGTGTGGGTGAAATCCTTGCTGTTTCGTATTGACGAGTTTATGCGGGACGGATTATGTGTAAAGCGGAGAAGATAAGGTCTTTATTAAAAGGTTGGGAGGAGAAAGCTTTAACTTTCATCCATCTTAAAATACTCAACATAACCTGCTGGTTAATAATAATACCGGTGCTTATAATAATGAAAGTTATAGAAGATTAATTCGTAACATACAAATTCTAGATGGTAATTAACAAAATCGTAGTGCTAGCCATTCAGTCATCACATTCGTCAATCTCTGTCATACATTATCGGATCTTTCCTCGTAAACTATAGTATCACACAATTACCGAGCATATTATAAAGTAATTTAAATTGTGTTTGTTTTTATGGGCTACTGTTTATTAGGAGAGAGCGTGGCAACGATATCCAGACATAAAGGTTGTGTTGATAGACTTTTGTATGTTCAATTTTATTTTTTAAGTAGTGATATTTCATTCTTTTCGATATTCTTTTTTCTTAAATTCTTTGTCGAAAAAGTTTTATTTATGTGTTTGAGTTTGTTTCTAATTATTTATGATAACGTGAAAGAAGAACAAAGATGAATTGTCAAGGCGTCTTCTTGGACATATTATTAAACTTTAATTTGGTGTTAGCGTTATTAAGATTACACATTTAGACGTTTTTCGTTTTTTGTGAATCGAGATATTTGGTACATTTTTAGCATGTTAAATTGTACCTTAAATCGTGTAGTTTTATAAGTTAAAATTTCATACAAGCATAATGACGTGACGTAACAAAAGGGTTAGTACTTGGAATATGTATCGAGCTTCGAATATGTCTTATACAAAACGTTTGATAGTTAGGCCTAATAATAATAATAATAATAATAATAATAATAATATCAATTCACTTACAAGTTTAAGTCATTATATTTGAAAAGACTTACACTTAATTCTTCACAATCTTTACATCTCAGAATGTGTATTGCACGGAGCTAAGCTACACGCATCACTTTTCTGTCCGTCCGTCCGTCTGTGTCACGTCTCGTAATAAAAACCGAACACTGCATCCTATGACATTTTGTTTGACATTATCTTTCAACAAGGATAACACAAAACGATTTTAGTGACTCTTGACTCTGTGGGAACTACCCAAGAGGACATTGTAATCGACCCGGCACCTCCACCAACAATATGTTTCAATTTGTTTATCCTTATTCATTCTTCGACTATCTGTTATTTTGGTCGCTTAGCTATCTAATTTGATTACTCTTGTATCGTTGATAGTTTTAAAAATAATTGTATGTATGCCACTCAATTAGACCACAACACTCATAAACTGTTTATGCGATATCATTGCAATCCGGTATTTGTTTAAAAGAGGTGTACATCATTTTAAGCATAAAGTATTTTTTTTTATTTTACCTAATACAAATAATGTATTAATATTACTCACTATGTATTTATATTTAAACTCGATGTATGTGTATGTAAGAACATTATAATTTTAAAGTATGGAATTATTGGCTCTGTCGTGTCAATATTATCTACTCTGAGTCAGTTAACATATATTATTTACTGCAAAAACACGGATATTTAGTTTATCACTCATTTGTCGATTTACCATTACGTATATTCAAATTATTGACTATCAAATATGATCTTTGGTTTAAAATATGTTTGCAATAAAATACATGCCATAAGGATACGTTCAAACATCCTTAGCTTTCAACTACAACATCCAGTTTGATATAAACTGTTTATTTTCTATGTCAAAATCACAAACTTGATTCTCCTTTCAACAAGTAGATATTTTACTGGATATGGCTTCTATGGTAGCGCTCTGTATCGGCGTATACAATACCGCGACTTTGATAGGTAGACCTACTTGGGAGAGCGTGCTGTCAATAACAGACGTTAGAGACTTGATACGTTATTATTCTGTGGGTTACGATCAAATAGTTTCTAATCTGTACCTAAGCTCTGACAATTCATGCGCCATCATGCCCTGAGGTTTCGCACGTGTACTAGCATTTCATCTTCGTGTTATGAAACATATAATGATTGAATGGTTTATACAGTTAGTAAACGTTACTTCTGAGAGTATATTTATGAACACAATTTACACGTGTACACTTGCTACATCTAGACTCATTCGTATACCTAACTTTCAAAAGAAGTTTAATAAATAATAATAATAAGAATGGTTTTAGGGGTGTAAGCAAGATTGACACACCCGTTCTTAAATAAACTGAAATTAACTGCGATTTGTTGTGTTTTGGTTTTTCTACTGGCTAAACTTATTAAATCAACTAATTCACTGCCTGCTAGACGTTCTCATAAGTTTTATATTCTAGAAAGACAATACATCATTTACTTTATCCAATTAACAACAAACGGACCATTTTTATAATATCTATATTCAACACAAGGACAAAGGTGACTAAAACCATTTTATCATCAAACGATGTGCAGGCGTCCCTCAATCAATAATATTGTGAAGTATTCTCATTTAGGCCTTTTCATTTAGTTAACCTAGTATATCCCTTCAGCAATAAATGATTCGATTACGTTCTTACTTTCCTTTGCCCCACAAGTGAAACTTGTAACAGCTACTTTCCTAACTTGTCGACCTTAGAATCACCAGTACCAGTAACATAACCATAATTTACGCCATCTTAAGACTTTACCCTCCTATGTGATAAGAAGCTCAGATGTGCGAAGGAGATAGCGAATATAGTTGTTGTAACTCAGCTAATAGATAATATAAAAATAATCAAATTATTAACTATAATAAACTCCCTGATACACTAATTTAGATGATATTGACAAGTTCAGACATAGCCTCAGAAAGATTCTACGGGAAAACGCATATATTATTCTATATATACGAGTAGTTTGAAGATTTCAATTTTGTTTAATTTAATTTTAAATACAATCTATCAATTCAATTTCAGTACGCTTTATTCAACTTCATAATTCAATTCTCAACTCCACGAATTAATTCAAATTTAATGCATTTTGTTCAACTTCATAAAAAGTATTATGTTATTAGGTTTTAATCTAAATTTTGAATTTCATGTTGCTTGATTTGATGTGTTTTGTTGATGGAAGAAAAACAGAATTATACAATTCAATGCAATTGTTGTAATGTATGTTTGCAATCCTAAATTAATATCTAATGACTGGAAAAGTGGGAGTAAATCGGATTTCAATCGGAAGAAAACTGTGTTTAACTATTTAAACTATATGCTCGGTCTGAAGTGAAAACATTAGTCGCGTTAATTATGTATATAGCCTAGATACCGTCAGGGTACACACTGTAACATAAGTTCGTATGCAAATAAAACAGTGCCAGTTCAACTTATCCAATGTGATGTATTATGTAAGCTCAGAGTTAGAAACAGTAGCGCACCGTATCATCAGTGCTGTATCTCGCTAATTAGCATAATGAAAATAGACGTGCGGAAAGTTCGATGAAGCATTTGTTTTGACTGTCTCATACTACGCCTGCCAAACGCAAGCAAACATTGTATAATAAAAGGAATGCTTTGCTTCCTACTTTTAGTAATGTCGTACCTGTGCTTGTTTGACTTTTTCTTATCGACATCACATCTGCAAATGTTTTTTGACGGCGGATAAATTAAGACTTTGAGGGCTGGCAATGAATGGCAATGAATACGTTATTATTTATTTATTGAAAACATCATTCAAGCATACAATATTATGTATGGTGGTAAGGTCGCTTATAAGTTATACATTTCAAAAATACAAAACTCATATTTTCATTATTATTTAAACTTTTCTAAACTACTTTTTAAATGTTTCAACTCGACTTCCTCCACAATGCTCTCAGGTAAATTATTCCACTCGGATATCGACGAATAACTCTTGTCTACTGACATTTCAAATAAATTCTGGAATGTCTTTTCCAACCTAAGAGCGTATTTACAAAGAAAATAAGACTCTGTTATACTTTCTCAAAAGATGCGTCTGGTGGCAAATTAAGATTTCATATATTTTTACAGAGAAATCAGTTT
The DNA here is from genome assembly GCA_024449915.1 of Sweltsa coloradensis. Classification (NCBI taxonomy): domain Eukaryota; kingdom Metazoa; phylum Arthropoda; class Insecta; order Plecoptera; family Chloroperlidae; genus Sweltsa; species Sweltsa coloradensis. The sequence goes on along the minus strand of JAMZAV010000238.1, from coordinate 938,805 downwards.
TCCTCAAAGAACGCTATAAAGCTTGTCAAAGCAAATTTTAACAATAGTAAATATTTTATTTGGAATTACCAACCGATATTGATAATATAAAAAATGAAATGAAAATAAATCTCGTATCGGTATTTACAGCAATAGGATTGCATTAAGAAAGAATGCTTTGTTAAATTTATGTTGAGAGTTGAATGTGTGGCGTTTGCTTTGAAGTCGAAGCCTTTATTCCCACATAGAGAAGCCATGTCGCAAGGTACCGAAACGTTGTATACGTAATAGCTATTTAGCGTAAGAGTTTCACGGCTCAAAACCCACCTTACAAGACTCGCCGCTTCACTCTTGCCTGCCTAGCCAGACGAAACAGACTTCAAGGAATGAAAATTGAGATTTAGCTTAATATTGATTAATTTATGTTTAAAGCTATAGTGGGGAAAATTGGTAGAGAAGCAGATGCAGGATGAAGATGACGATGAAGAAACGCTGAGCCTGGCAATCTCGGCAAAAAATAGTTTCGTGCCCTAGATATCGGTGTGAAGAACACCACTCAACCTGACGTTGTTGCAAATGAGTTTTGATTATTATTATTATTATTATTATTATTATTATATTATTTTTATTATTAAATTATTATTAATTTTAATATAATATTAATTATACATATTATATTAGTATTATTATTATAATATTATTTTATTTTTATTGTTTTTAGACGATGGAAATAATAAAAAAACAAAATAAAAAGTGAAAACAAATAATGTGTTAATTACGTTCTGATAATAATTGTAATATATTCGGAGCAAGCTCTGATATACATTGCTATCTTTTTCGTCCGTCCTTGCTGTTTGTGCGGTGTCACGCTAAAAAAAAAACGAACACGAAGACTAATCACAAAGCGCGTTTTTGTTACATTGCCTTAACAAGTATAATACGATGTTTTGATGACCGGGGTAAGGGAGGAAATAAGGAAAATTAAGACCCTTTTTACTCCCAATTATGAATAAAGTGTGAAAAACTTCGTGATGGAAGCTAACGGCCACTACAATAGATAACGCAAGCGAATTGTTTTATATTTTTATCCTCTAAAACGATCTGTTTACTAAGTAGCTTCGCTCCTCTATTTCTTAATCTGGTACCTTTTCTACTTTTTCTTTCAAAAGTCAATACATCACCGTTACCTTAATGTGGCATGTGAAATATGAACGTTGTAGCCCCACCCGTTTGGTATCGGTCCAAATGTCCGAAAATATCGCACTAAAAATCGAAAAATCGTATAAGTACGATATTCATGAGAAATATTTCTTCGATTGTACCCAAAAGTGCAAGTCTAAGTTCAGAGAAACGAAGGTCGTGTCAAATTTCATCAAGATCGATATGCCGTTTGCCCGGTAGAGAGCGACAACAGACGGGAAAAAAAACGGAGATAAATTTTTGGGGGGTCGGTGAAATTGAAGTCTTCGCTTCGCTCATCCAATTATTATTGATTTATTTGACGATGGCAAATAATAAATAAGAAGAACAAAATAAAAAAGTAAGAATAACAAATAATGTGTTTATTTTACGTTCTGATAAATATAATATGTAATATATTACGGAGCAAAGCTCTGATATAAGCATTGCTATCTTTTCTCTCCGTCCCTCTGTCTGTTTGTGCGTGTGTCACGTCTAACAATAAAAAAACGAACACGAAGCCTAATCAACAAAGCGCGTTTTTGTTATCATTGCCTTTCAACAAGTATAATACAGAATGTTTTTGATGACCCTGGGGGTAAGGGAGGAAATAAAGGAAAAATTCATGACCCTTTATTACTCCCCCATTACTGAATAAGAGAATGTGCAACAAACTTCCGTGAATGGAAAGCTAACGCGGCGCCACTAACAATAGGATTAACGCAAGGAATTGTTTTATTTTTTATTCCTTCTTCAACGATCTGTTTACTAAGTAGCTTCGCTCCCTCTTTTCGTTACTCTCGTACCCGTTCTTCTTTTAAATTTAGTGTATTTTTTTAGTAAACTGGTAAAAAGAAAAATATACGTCAATTGAAGAGTAAATCAACAGGTACATGGAATAGTACGTAATAATGTGTGTTTCACGTTGCCATTAATTTAGAAGTGTGAAATGATTATATGATAGTTCTGAAATAATTTATTTAAAAAAGTTATGAATAAGGTTTGAATCTTGGTTGAGATGTAATAAATTATAATTATTATAATTATTTTTATTTTTATTTTTTTTAAATATTGATAGCTGACCAATCCGTTTCTAATGGCCACGGAGGTACAGCGAACTAATCAGTACATTCTAGAATACATTTTATATGTTTTTAAAATTACAATTTGATAAAATCAAATTTTTTTCCATCTATATTAACCGCCAATCTGATATTTCTACAGAATATACTTAAGTATCACACTTTCATTATTGTTTTATTATAAACTACATTTTATCAACACTAACTTATTCAATTCTACTCAGCCTAGACTGAATGAGATAAATGAGGTACTGCAATGCCTCCCACATATCCCTAAATAACATTTTTCTCCTACTTGATCTTCACGATATTTTGAGAACAGAAGGAGAAAATCCTAAGTTGTGAGCCTAATTTCTCTGTCACAGAACGACGTAGAGGATAGAACTAAAATGAAATATTCATACATTAAATTACACGACAAGTTACAAATGGAATGTTGGCGCAATGAATATTCTACCGTTTTCAAAGCAAAATGAAAGAGCTTTCTGGGCAAAAGAAATAACAAATGTAAAATAAGCATCGTGATTTTATTACCAAGGAATACACGCGCGGCTATATCGTTGTTATATTGCACTGCAATACGTCTGGATCAATTTGTTTCACGTTAAAAGTATTATCATAAAAACTTCACTCGACTATTGACAACATATTCTAGGGTATTATTAAACCTCCGAGAAATATTGAAACCATGCTGAATGAGAAATCTACCTACTTCAAAACGATCGGAGTGGAACTCTTCAATAAATCTGTGGCGTGTGCATTCTATTGTATTTGATTCTATATCAATTTGATCTAGACTTCCAGATATTATTAGATTCACATTTCTGCTCGATTGAGATAAAACGCATATGAAAATGTATTGGTAATATTTGTTTGTTTATTTATTGATTTGTATTACAATAAGCCACAGCGTTGCTTGACAATGGTTGCAATCAAATACATACAATAGACTTACATAGACAAACAGCAACATAAAGAATGTTATTTTACAAGGAATGAATACACACAAAGAAGTATATTATATAAATAAATACGTTTGGTACTTTCAAGCGGTAACAAAGACGTTCTTTAACAATGATATTAATTTGTAATTTCGAAGTTCACAGCATTGGAGCTGAGAGAAATAATAAACTGTGACCGACAAAAATAACAAGAATTCAACTAAGAACGATAATAAATTCATTGAATAAGAAATATCTTCAATCTACATATTCCGGTATATATAATATAAAAACTTATTAATAGGCGTGGAACAATATAATATCCGTCGTCCAAAGTCGGGTATTCTTAGTTTAAATATAGAAATAAAGAATAAAAAAATGTTATTACTATCAATTTATTTAAATGTCATATTTATATATTTACTAATTAAAATATCACTTTGAGTGTTAGCTTGGAAAACCTAGCGCTCAAGTTTTGACAAATTCATTTTACTGTGACCTTCCGCGCTCGAGGTGAACAGTTAAGCCCTCTGCAACAAAGATACTTTGGGTTTGAATACCACACTAGGCACGATGTTTCTAATAATTATTGTTCTTCATTTATATCTTCATCTATTATTCGTAAGAGAATAGAATTGTATTGTTGCGTAAATGAATATACCGTCAACGAATTATTTCAACATAATCGGGGATATTTGAAAACAAATTAAGAAATAAGTTGGATTTATTTCCACAGTTTGGAGGTTAAATGAAAAGTAATATTTTACACATAAATTTACCTTGAAAAACTTTCTAAAACGGGTGAGTTGTGTGTTGTGTTTTATTAAAGTGACCAAACGCATTTTTTACGCATCAAACACACTTTTCTTCAGGAATACGGATCACTATGACGCCCGAACATTATAAGAAAATATTTGACAGAAACCCTTAGTTATAATAATATGGTTTAATTTACTATTTTGACTTCGATTTACAATACTCATTAATATGCTTTTGACGATTCATTAATACAACAATATACGATTGGTTATGTTGAACAAATCATTTACTTATGGCATGTTTTAGATATGAATGTGTGAATGATGTCAATAACTCTTTCCCCTAACACACTAACAATGTAGTGTATCTTACTTTTAATTTTTGAAATTTGAAATTTAAATGTACGAGTGATATTGTATTTGTATTTGATTATTTTTTTGTATAATTATCTTCCAATCAATAACAGAACACATCTATGTTTAGACAAAATAAATATTGAATAAAACTCTACAGACGAAAATAACAATCCCCAATAAAGTACCAAACAGGAATAAAATTATTTTAAAATATTCTAAAGATGTAAATTACAAATCAGAAAACAGTTTTTCTCAAATCGAAAGAACGCCATTTGAACTTTAAAATAATAATAAAGTTTTAGAAACTGTCTTGTTTATTTTACAGAAATTATAATGAAAAAATATTATTTTGATTCAGACCATCCAAGAAATTTTAGTTAAATTATCGTGACAAAATGAGGAGTAAGTGTTGAAAACTTCCTAAGCGCTACAAGACGAATTAGATTTTATTCACTACAAAAACCTGTAGATATAAAAGTGGGGAAAATTGGAGTCACTCGCAATCTCGATCAAATTTCGTTTTAAGCACTAATTCAATTTCAGTGATGATTGATCTATGATCGATTCTAACCTAGACTCTAAACTCAGATGTTTTTTTTTTCTAAAAAAGTTAAGAATCTAAGCTCAACATAAAATACGACCGTCCGCGGTAGCACCCACGATTAGGGTGCTGCTCCGAAGCATATGACTTACGAGGACGTGGGTTCGAATCTCGCATAATGCATGTTTTTATCGTCATCTTTCAACACTAATCGTCTCGAATTGCCTTCGTACATTACTATGAGACGTTACGCAACAAAAGCATCATCATAAAATTATCCTAAACTGCCAAATTATGCCTAATGGTAATCGTTTACATAGAAAATGTATTTTGCGCTTTACATTGTGTATCAATTTATCGTGTATACTGTAGCCTTAAACATTACTTTAATAATCTGGTAAGATGTGCGAAGGTGTTGAGTAGCGTTCAAGTTTGTGTGACAGACTAAGGTTTTTATGGCTAGGAAATTGAAGAAAAAATAAATAAAATAAGGATCTCCTGCTCCAATTTATGTGCTATTCTTCATATTCGTAGATACGGGTCTCTTTAGGTAACCAAGCACATAATATTATATATGTAAAGGAAAATGAATGCCCAAAGGCTTATATTGGCTGTGAATCCCGGTATTTTTCTATAACTTAGGCTACTATTTAATGCCATTCACATATTAAACATGCAATAAACACGTTTCAGAAAAGTTAATATTCTTCCTTGCAAACAAGTACCAAATCCAAGACAGTTATTGTAATGTGAAAGGTTTGATTTTGGGAGCTCTAGCTCACTCACTTCTTCCAGGACTTCCTTCGTGAATTTTGTATTCCTGTTTCAATAAAAGAAGACCTTGCTCTATCAATTCTGAAGGCATCGACAAATATTTTGCAAAACCGTTTATAAAATAATAAATAATTCTCTAAGAATCAATCATAAATCAGCACGCATTCAATATTATGCTTTCATACTATTTTGGCATTTTAGTTTAGTATAATTCCAATATATTTAATCCGAAATCGCTCAGATCTTGACCTCTCCAACATTAATTTTTGTGTCCGCAGTCTCTCATTAGCATTATTTACACGTCAAAATTATCGCCGTAAATTATTTCATTATAACTATACGCTATTTCGCGAACGCTTTTTCCAGTCGCATTGATGGATGAGGTTTTTGTGTTGACTACTTCTAGGCTATCCTTTTATTACAGTTTCGTGTTTCGTTTGTTTACGTGCTATGCAAAGACAAGAGCAAGCTTGAACAACGTCGGCCATAAAAAAAAAGCTAGGCGACCGGCTGAGAGCCTGCGACTAGACCGAGAACCTATTGCGCGCATCGTCAGGTCAGTGCCAGACGCGAATAGGTGCGGAGCGGCGAGGTCATAGGCCAACTTAAATGCGCGCGCTCAGGTGTTGATGATTTCTGCTGAACGGTTGGTAATATCATTACCAAGTTTTGCATAGATGTTAATGAAGATTTTTATATTAATATCCGCAATTGGATGCAAAAAATGTGCCTTAAAGATCCATTGCGAGACGTAAGTCCTAAACGTGAAACAATGGGAAATCCAAAACATTGATTCCAATTCTGGAAATTCTCACCAAAACGTTTATTTTATGATAAAACGAAATATACCTGCACGTTCACATTGATTTAAACGTTGATATCCAATATTAAAATTTGCGTTAAAAAATCTCTACACTTAGAATAAATTCCAGAAGTTGACCAAAATTGAGTAAAATATGGAGATTTTACGAATTTTTTAATACGCGTACTGGATGTCATATATTGATTGTTTATTAAAGTTGGTGTGAAATATTATACCGATGTTATTAACCGTTTTCCCGGAAAATCCAGAAAGCGGAGCGCTTAAACTCGTCTCCGCGCTAGCCTGATTTTTAACCGAAACATTTCTTCGACTATACCTAAAATCATAAAAGTTCTAAGTTCAGTTATTTTGAACGTTCCCGTAAAGTTAAATTTGGATCGGCGTAGCCGTTTGCCTGGTGGCGAGACAAAAAACCACGGAAAATCATATTAAGAATCAGAAAAACTTGTAAATGCACGATATTCTTGAGAAATGAATCTTCTATTTTACCAAAAAGTGGTAAGTGTAATTTTAGAGATTTCAAAGGTCCCTAAAAACTTTTATGAAAATCTGATCAGCCGTTTGCTCGGTAGAGAGCGAAAAAACAGAAGAAATAAAGAACCCGAGCTATTTTTATCGGGGTATTAAAATTGAGGTCTTCGCTACGCTCATAATAAACATTTACATCATTGAGCCTCTCAAATAACAACATATCTGATACGGTGATACCAGACATATATTCTGAAGCAGAAAATGTAAGTTGTCTTAAACCAAGTTGTGTTGTAATAAATTAGTGTTTACGAGTTAAAGACAGCGTCCAAGCTGCATCTGAAGTGTTGGCAAATGAGGACACACACACACACACAAATACGTATCTTTGAAGTTAAGTTTATAAAGTTAGTAACTAAATCTGGTTAAGCGAGACTCGACTCTCCTCATCTACAGCACCCCTAGAAGTGAGAGAAAAGTTAGCTTGTTTTAGGTCGAGATGCAGCAACCCTTATATTCTCTCATGGAGATACGAGGGTTTTACTCAATGCCATTTTATGACACATTTACGACTTTTCTCGTAAGATTTTCTTATTTTCCGGAAGGGAAGGGTTATAAAGCACGTCTTAAAACAAAGGTTATTCTCTCTTTCGCGTAGAATTATTATTATTATTGTGATTGTAATAATTATTAAAATAGTTGTGTACGTTTGTATGAAGATGTCAAATAAAAGCTGAGTGGATAACACTTTCAAAGCACATGGGCAGAGTTGCATAAAATGTAGTGTTGTGTAATTGATTAATATTTCAGATGCTTTTCACCGTCCGTCATCAGAAGTTGAGTGGTTTACTATATGTCTCCGAAATTCAATATTATAATAACAATAATGGAAAAACGTCTACCCATTGGTACAATTCATGTCCTTCATATGGTTAGTATATGGCTAAGTAGGTTTGTGTTTTAGGGTAGATTTTATTTGTCGTTTATTGTGATCCCAACTATAAGTCCGGGGTCTATACGCAAATTCGAGGCCGAACCTAGGACAAATTGCAACAGAAGCGAATTTGGTATCATTGAATTCAGAAAAAAACTAAATAACCCATAAAGAAACCCCTCAAATCCCCATAGGGTGGGTGGGTCTAATCATCCCCTAAATGAAAATGTAATAAAATAAAATTTTTAAAAAATGTGTTTTTGAAACCTAGTATACATGGTATGTAATCAAAGCTTTTTAAATGGTCTTTCGAATAAAAAATATGTCAATTGTTCAAAATTAATTTTGTGTCCAACAGAAGTCAATTAAGGTCAAATTTTGTATTTTTTCAATGTAATTTGGTAAACGTTTTTCTATTGACACAATAATGTTTTATGATTGTCTCATTGTTGTAAAAATTTAGTAAATTGGCCACACTTGATACGGTATAAGTCAATCATGGCAGAAAAATTTTATTATTACGATCTGTAGGGCCGTGAAACTACGAGTATGTAGTCAAAAATCTGCACTCAAATCATGTTACGTAATAATGTAATTCGCCGATAGAGGTTTCTCACGTACAACACATCAAGACTATATTTTGGGGCGTACCCGGATCAAAACTCACACATTAAAATCCTTACTGAAGATTTTATTCATGGATTTCCTTAAATATATTCGGTAAAATCTCAGATTAGGCCCCTTAATATAGCCCTTGGATATGTTATTTCCACCAAATTTACACCCTATAAGTAGTAGGCATTGAGGCTGTCTACGGGGAGATTTTATTTCGCAAAACCTATTACCTAGGTGCCCGCTATAGGGTACTGTACACTCAGGTACCTCGTAAAAAAACACGTTTTTTGCGTTTTCGGGGTGTTTCCAAGCCTCCATGAAACGTGAAATGAACTTTGAATACGTCATAATCAGAGCTATTTAGGTACCTGACAACCCATGCTAATTTTGGTTGGGGTGCGATCATTCCTTCGAGTTAAAAATTGTATGAAAAATTATCAAAAGCGCTTTTTAACTCCTCTGCCAGGTGTCTAATTCAGAGGAGTTAAAAAAGCGTTCACCACATTTTTCATCACATATTTAACTAGGAAGGAATGATCGCACCCCAACCAAAACTAGCATGGGTTGTCAGGAACCTAAACAGCTCTGATTATGACGTATTCAAAGTTCATTTCACGTTTCATGGAGGCTTGGAAACACCCCGAAAACGCAAAAAACGTGTTTTTTTTTTACGAGGTACCAGAGTGTACAGTACCCTATAGCGGGCACCTAGGTAATAGGTTTTGCGAAATAAAATCTCCCCGTAGACAACCTCAATGCCTACTACTTATGGGGTGTAAATTTGGTGGAAATAACATATCCAAGGGCTATATTAAGGGGCCTAATCTGAGATTTTACCGAATATATTTAAGGAAATCCATGAATAAAATCTTCAGTAAGGATTTTAATGTGTGAGTTTTGATCCGAGTACATCCCAAAATATAGTCTTGATGTGTTGTACGTGAGAAACCTCTATCGGCGAATTACATTATTACGTAACATGATTTGAGTGCAGATTTTTGACTACATACTCGTAGTTTCATGGCCCTACAGATTGTAATAATAACCTTTTTCTGACATGATTGACTTATACCGTATCAAGTGTGGCCAATTTACTAATCATTTACAAAAATTAGACAATCATAAAACATTATTGTGCCAATAGAAAAACGTTTACCAAATTACATTGAAAAAATACAAAATTTGACCTTAATTGACCTCTGCTGGACACAAAATTAATTTTGAACAATTGACATATTTTTTATTCGAAAGACCCTTTAAAAAGCTTTGATTACATACCATGGATACTAGGTTTCAAAAACACATTTTTTTTTAATTCAATTTTATTACTTTTCATTTAGGGGATGATTAGACCCACCCACCCTATGGGGATTTTAGGGGTTTCTTTATAGGTTATTTTTTTTTTTTTTTTTGAATCCAATGATACCAAATTCGCTTCTGTTGCAATTTTTCCTAGGTCAACTTGGATAGACCCCGAACTATATGACCACATATACTTAAGGTAACGTGTCGACGAGTCATTATATAACCTCTAACTTAGTTTTTTGGAATTACAACAAAAAAACTTGAATTAATGCTAGGCATATATGGTGCGATGACGAGTGGATTGAATGTTATGTAAACATAGATTTTAACCTGTTCGTTCGTTTGTTCGTCTAATTGGTTCAATTAGAATTAAATATACCTGGCATAGCGCATCATAAAATATGTTACGTTATGTGTTATGTTGTTGTATGTTGTGTGTTGTGTATGTTGTATGTTATGTTGTTGTATGTTGTTGTTAAATATGTAACGGCTTCGTTCTCCTCGACGTCTGCTCGGCAGTCCGGGTTAGTGGAGGAACCTATATGAATGTCAAAGTTACACCGTCCTTTCGGATGGGACGTTAAGCCGTTGGTCCCCTTGGTACTTTTCGAAACGAGTAGGCTACGTGCCGGTACCGGGTTTCCCCTCCTCCCTTCTGTTCATACTTCATCCTTATCTATCACCACTCATCGTCTTGATCAGCCAAAGTGCATAAATATGAGACGTTAAGCAATATCCAATCAATCAATCAATCAATCAATAAAATATGTTATGTTAATTACTTCCTTAGTTAAACCTAGCGATTTAGAAGCGGTTCAATTCACAGTAACGCCAAATTCTAATGTAACTCTGAAATTATTTTCTTATGTATTTGACACAATTACAGTCATGTGAAATTGTACACTGTTGTTTAAACTTGTGTTTAGCGTATTTGGTTTACATGCGCCACTCTAGCCTAGGGAATGTGGGGACCCGTGCTGGACATACGCAGCCACAAGAAAGGGGAAGGAAGGGGGTTCTCACGTCGCGGCCAGAAATTGTCTGTAATATTCCGCAATACAATAATAAAAATAATAATACTGTCCATAATATATATTTAAAGAGTGTCGGTTTAATAATAATATGTAGGTCGCGGGATGTGGGTGAAAACACATTTTATATTCCTAATAAAGTATATTTATCGAAATACTAAGTTTTAATTTGAAAATACTGTTCTGGGTGAAAACTCATTTTGGTTTCTGGACTTATAATTTATAAATTATTTTCTATGTTTGCATTCTCATAATTAAGATTTGAACGTGTAACATTTATAAATGACTGCTAGAATGACAGAAATAGCATCTACCCCTTAGCACTGTTTACCCGTCACCGTCTAATACAATTACATTAGTCATACAATCTGGTATGAATACTATTTTCTGCGCACCTTGAGTTTAATTTAATTATTGCACTGCTTGTAATGAGTCTTTGATGTACTGTGTAATAAGATGAGAATAAGGGATGTCGATGTATAAAGGAACGTATGTAGCGTCTGTAGATCCAGATTAGCTGAGTACGACAATACAGACGAACACAACAATAAGCTCTGGCACACAAGAAATGAGTGCTTTTCATTAATAACAAATCTAGGTGGGGCGTTAAATATTACAGACAAGCATGCACGATACTTCTCATATAAACTGAAGACTGGAGATTGTTCACAATACTGGGTTGTGCTTATTACGAAAGGTATATTTCCTAGTCAGCTTATACAAGCTCTCTCACCGATTCTTTGGTGCCATTTCCAAACAAACTACCATGAAAAACCTTAATCTTATACCAGAAATGTAATCGTATGTTTCAAACGTCTAGATTATTTTAAATAAAATTAATTATCTCTTACATTTTGTTATTAAATAGAGTCGAGACGTAAAACCGTACCCGGTTTGACTTAATAATATATTTCTCATTTGCGACTAGTAAACGAAGTGCAAATCGGAATTAACACTTAAAAAAAAACACCGACGGTACATGCATAATTTATCAAGTGTCGCGTTTTACTGCATATTAAATATGATATTACTCTTTAATTAAATAACTGGGAAAAATTGTATCATATAATCGAATCGAATGGTATTTACCACATTGAAAAAAGCTTTGTGCCAAAGGATTTACATACAGAGCTTCTAGTGGATATAGTAACTGTTGTTAATTAAATGTTGTTAAAATGACGTACTGCATTCTTTTTTAATTGACTCACATAGCTAGTTTTATTACGAATATCGGCATACGTGTATCTATTTAAATTTTTTCATTGTGCAGCTAATTTAATCGAAATCGTAATGGACCAACAAATTGGTTCGAAGTGGCGCAAAATTATTTGACCGTGTACAAAGCAAACTGTAAAAAGTTTAATGGGTATTATTTTTAATTATAGGTAGTAAAATAAGCCTGGTGATTATATTATCTACGGTATGGTATTCGCACTTTGATTCCATTCGTACGTATCAATTTCTTTGACGTTATGACTGAATTTATAAAACCCTAACTCTATGATTGTCTTATATATTATTTAAAAGTAATATTAAATCTGAAATAAATATTGAAATCATGATCAACGCGAAATTGTCCTATTCATAACCATCGGCTTGGTTCCACTTGCATAACAGAATAATATTAATTTTTAATTATAATTTTAAATTATCTTCAACATGAATATATTATTTGGTTTGCGTGAATTATTAACGTGTAATAATATGTATCGAAAATTAAATTAAAAGAAAACCAACAAAACGCCGAAACTCGTTTTAAAAATAAATCTTATACAGTTGTTACCAAAAACAGAATAAGAATAAGTAACAGAGTTGAGAGGACCAAGACCGACGCATTTATTGTGAAAAATTATTGTATTCCGCTAAATGGTGGAGGTGCCGGGTCTAAGCTGTATTTCATACGGCTTTCCGGGAACTATCTCCGGTTGACAGTAGATGGGCGATTCTACACCTACAATATAGCTATGAAATAAAATAGCGGTGTAAAACCTTGAGTATAATCTAAAACAGTTAAAGTATTATCACATAATAGTTCTGTAATAATTGTTAATAGTAAGGAAAGAATATTTTCGAAGCATCGTCGTAGATAAGCCTAGTAGTAAATTCAATCATTTTAAGAGATCGGAAGACCAACGCGCATATTGGATTGCCACGGAGCGTCAGCGTACTATTTAATATGTCCTACAATATTTACTCCCAATATTGAAACATTTATCAGAAATTCGAAATTCTACTTTTCGCAAAAATTATACACCCGCCCGCCTATACGTAACGGGTTCGGCTTGGGTGCACGCGACGCGCGGGAGTTGTATTGAGGGTTGATTTGGTTGGGTGATTTTGTTACTATTCCGTGTGCTTGCATTTGATTTTACAATGAGTTATTATGACATTTATATCTTCGAAAACATTGTATCTACAATTTGTGTTATGCCCGTACCAACACTAAACTCGTACCCAGAATTGTTCCCCCCCCCCCCCCCCCCCTCGCCCTTTCTTTCTCTGACTGTCAACGATAAAGTTAGGAAATCTTTTTATCAATTCCAAATACTTCGAGAGGAATTTTTTGTATGTTTTTAATTTTTTAAATAGTCAAGAAGACAATGAAAATTGCGTTATCGTACAGTTAAGTTCCTCTACTGGTCCGTCTGACTGTCAACATTTTAGACAACCTTATTATCAATTTAAATTCTTTAAAGGGAATTTGTTGTATATTTTTTAATTTCTTAGTTGGTCAGAAGACAATAAAATTTGCTTATCGCACAGTTCAGTTCCTCTATTGGTCCGTGCAGGATCACTGGTTCTGCTACGGCCAACAAGAGTATGGCACAGCTAGTATCCCATGTTCACTGACTGTATGGCGTCAAGTCCTATACAAACTACATGTTAGTGCAGAATTTAAGATAACACCTTTCCCACAAAACATGTTTGAAGTAGTGAAAACGGATGTCAAATTATTTAAGGGTTTTTTCTTCGTAATTTAAGCTAAACAATTTATATTTTTTCTTAAAATTAGTTAGAATTGAATATGCTTATGTAAAGATGGAAAAATATACTACTAATATGATACCTTGAACTTTGAAAAATTAAAAAAATAATATCATGATTGTATTTGAATCGGGTTAATTTTCGTTTGCCGATATTAAAATTTAGTATTATTTTTCGTAACAGCACACAAAATATTATATTGTGTTGTATAATATGCTTCTTTCGCCGTTGGTATAAATGTTCTTTTTTGTAAACCGTAGTTATAAACTTTATTTTATAAATGATTATTCGCTATTTTAGTTCCAATCATTGCAAAACTAACAGAATTCTAGTTTCTTCGAGTATGAACTTCATTTCATGTATTTCAATAGTTTTAAACCCACTCTGGTTTCTTTGCGTCGTACGTTCTATGAAATATAAAAATCTTCCTTATATTTGTAATATCTTCCCACATCCAAGTAATTTCCTATTTAACTTCACCCGACTTGGCGCTCTCGCACCCCAGTTGCACACCCTTCACAAAGATTATTATACAACACTCTAGCTGTACCACTCATAATTATCTACTATTATCTTTGAACACGTGAAGATGCAATAGCTTAGCCTACAATTATTATTCCCTTGACACTCAACGCTCACTCATTAAGAAGTATCATAATACTTGTGATAAGTTAGGAGATGCCTACACACCTTTTTTACAATCACGTTTTGTTATTTTTACGTAATTTATGTCATTTTATGTCAATGTATCTACATAATAAGTGTACGTCAAATTGTCATTGGACAATTCATGGACAAATTGTAGAACTTTAAGGGGAGATTATCCATAGCCACTTTACTTATTTTCTTTCTTTTTTTACTGTATAGTATCTACAACGAAAATTTGGTAACATGAACTATGCAGTATCGACAACGAAACATTTGACCGACATTATTTTATATTTTAACTGTGACTTTTGCGTTGTATATTGAAGTTTTCAGCTCCTGAGCTCTGAAATGAGGTTGTAATCGATTTCTTAAGATTGATCTATCGGCCTGCGTACTTTAAATAAAAAATTTTTAACATAAAAACGGGCATAGTTGATCAATAATGATCATCTGACATTGACAACACTATTTTTATTTATTTTTGGTTTGAGCGGTACGCCCAATATAGACGATTATAGTGAAAATTATTACGTATACCCCGGACATATCCCTGCTCGTAATTTTTGGGTTAGAAGGCTCATTTTTGTTTTTATTTGTAACATATACTCTTGTCTACAAACTGAACTTTCGTTATTATCTTGCCCGGTATGATTTTTTTCTTCCTCCGGTACAAAGTTAATATTTGTACCGTCGGGGAAAAAATCGTAGCGTGTAAGATATTAAGGGGGGGGGGGGGATCGAAGAATGTTAGTTTGTAGACAAGGTATGTGTTACAAAATAGAAACAAAATTGAGCCTTCTAACTTAATAATTGCGAACAGGAATATGTCCGAGGTACACATCATAAATTTCACTATAATCCCTTATATTGGGCGTACCGCTCAACCCAAAAATAACTAAAAAATAGCTTTGTCAGTGTCAGATGATCATTATTGATAAACGATGTCCGTTGTTTTGTTTAAACTAATTTTTTGTTTAAATAATTAGATGGGCTCCAACCGAAAACATTTTCGTTTGACATATTAAACACATTCAAAAGAACAATGTAAAATGGACCTTTACAAAAATATTACCCTAAACTGTGCACAAATAGATCATATAGTCAAACGCGCACAAAATTTCTGTCATAACTCTTCAAATCCGACGTTGGAGCATGACGCAAATCCAACGTAGATCCGACTTAAGTGGTACAGGCGGAACAACGTTAGAACGACGTACGTGTTCTACCTGGATACGCTACTACTACGGCGTAAATACGCCACTTATTATCACCCTCGTATACCAACGCGTATTCGCGGCGGATTAGAGCCTGTAGAGCGCGTAAACCGCCGGCGTTCCGATGCCGATCATCCTGTCATAACTCCGGAAATCCGCCGCGGAATCACGACTCAAATCCGACGTTGTTCCGACTTAAATGGTACAGGCGGAACAATGTTGTAACGGCGTCGGTGTTCTACTTGGGATGTGCACATAAAAATGACACCCTTTTTTGTAAGTCCACGTATTGTGACTAAACCTATTCTCTTAATAAAAATATAGCTTAAGTTAAGAAAGATGGAGGAGTTTGTCAATATTGAATGACTAGTACTTTATCAGACCAAGACTATACTTGGTCCCCTAAGTCGAAATACTTCGCAAGCTTATTCATTATGGGATTACTTATCCGAAGTCCTTACTCGATAACGCTGTTTATAAATAAATCTCCCACCGGCTCGAATCAATTATTTTATATTTATTCGGAAAATTAAGTACTAATAAGCCTTCGACAAGCATATATTTGGTGTTGAGGGTGAATAGCTATAGTTGATTCCGTTTTCGTCTCAGGAATCAAGAAAAGGAGAAGAAGCATAAGAAGCGAATACAAAATGTACATCAGACGAAACTTAGAAAAGGGTGTTCCTCGACAAACGAATCCGACGGGAGTAGCTCATACGGAAAATGTAAGTTTTTTCCAAGGTTTTCTTCTGCCGTTAACCTGGGATTGAGTTGAGAGCAGCCCTATGACATTTCCTTTACAATTACTCTAGCTCAAAAATACCTATTGTTACTAGCCTACTGAAGAGGAGCATTGAATCGTCTCCTACGAAAAATGTAACTAAGACACACGATAGTTTATTGTATTTTTTGAAAACTGATAAATAGGACATGTTATGTTTTGATTCTAACAAATCTTTCTATAATAATGTATCTCGTATTTTACATAATATTGTTGTAGGCATATGCTTGTGCAGATGGACATGGGCTACACAGATTGTTATGCTTTGGAGATAACATATTTTATCGTTGAACTTTTGGCCTACTATATGTTTTCTTAATCACGAAGTAAATAACATTACGGACGTGGTACATGTGTTACAATTATCTTTTGACATGATTGATATTATTTGCATTTTTATTATATTTTTGAGTTGAGTAATACGCCCATTACAGTGACTTTAATGATATATAATTATATATCAAGTCCGTCCCCGCTTACAATACATAGGTAAGATAAATAAATATTTTTCTATTGGTTTAAAATCCCCCTTTCAAACACTTAGATATTTTGGAACGGTTTGTCTTGCATTCAATTAATGTTTTTGTCTCGTCGGCACTAACACTATATTCGTACCGATGGAAGAAAAACTTATCAAAATAGCAATAGAGTTTAGAGATCAGTATGTGTAACAAATAGAAACAAATAGTTTATTCAACTCACATATTGCTAAAGTTGTGGGATTTTGAAATACTCATCATTGATGTCAAAATAATGATGATCATGATTAGACAACGCAAAAACAAATCAAAATAATATGGGTCGTGTCTGAATACCATTGTTGAAGAATGAACTTTGACTGTTAAAAATTATTTAGTTCGTCGTAGAAACCTTAAATTAGGTCGATAGTTCACTATGTTAGTAAATTATTGATGGGACAATATCAAAAATTAAATATCAAAATATAAATAAATAAAATATATGGAAGCATGAACTGTATTAATTATTTAAAAGCGTCGCCAGACTTGTTAGAAAACTATTGCGATATTATACCAAAACAGTTGCGGTTATTGAAGTTCTTACTTCGAGCCGATTTGAGATTAATGAGTTTTAACTTGCGAATATTTCATTGATCCGGACACACTTACGTTGATTGATGTAATTGATTTCCATATAATTGTAGAATTACTTTCAATTGCCAATAAACCTATACATTATCTAAAAAATGTTAAACTATAATATGAGTTTAAATGTAGGCCTATGCAACATTCACAAAATAACATTTATTCTACACCGAAAATGTATCAAAATTCACTTACAAGCTGCATGTACAATAAAATAAAACGGTTCTCGATTCTTGGTTCTTAAAATCTACAACTTTGTAAAGAGTTACTCGCAATGTATAACTTCTTATCGCGGACAAGACAATATCTTGTGAACAACGTTAGATGCACATTGGCGAAACAAAGTGCATAGGCGAAAATCACGCTTGCGTTTCAAATGTTGGGTTAAAAATCCACAATGCACTACATATTAGAACATAATAAAGACTTTCAAAACACAACAATAATTACAAAATTATTTTCTTAATACACAATAAATAAATGTATGTCACTTATTGTCAAGAAATAATTTACTTATACATACACATTATAATACCCTTAATTCAATGTATCAATAGGACCGTCGATTCTCCTTGTACCTAGAGAAATGGAATAATATTAAATTCATCAAAATGAAATTATACATCTATCAAGTTCAACAAAACAAATAAAATGAGCAAATACATCGAAAATAAAAATAAGCATAAATTTAAGGTTGTATAATAATTGAAATGTAACTTACCTGATCCGACGACGATGACCCCGACCCGCCAGACCCCGAGCCCGACCCCGACCCCGACCCAGAGGAACCATTGCCACCCGCGTCGCCGGTAAAGTAATTCGTCGGGAGAAGAATTTTGACGGTTGTGAGTCAACTCTTTTGAAAATTTTCCAAATTCCCTTAACTATCCAATTAAATTTCTTGGACAAATTTAGAAAGTCAACAAAGTGTTTGTTGTTAAAATGAAATGAATCAAAATTGAAAACGCTATGTGAATTGTATTATTGCCCTAGCAATCTATCAAATGATGGATGAATGTGATAGACGGTTGGGTGGTTGAGAATCTGGGAGCAAGTGCAGTAGCGATGTTGTCGTGCCGGCAGCCCTGGAGTCTGTGGCGATGTGGTCCTCTCGCAGTCCGCTTCCTACCCCACGCTTCTGCGGAGTGAGTTGCGCCGTCTGGAGCGAAATATCATCCCTACCTACCTACCCCCACCCCCACTTCCACCCCCTCACCTACTCTCCCGCCAACGCCGTGTACTCTTCCCCTCTCCATCGATCTCTGTTTTACCGTCCATGTCAGAACTACCGATATTGTTATAATGTTCATTTATTGTTTTCGCGATTAGCCATGGTCATAAGACTACAGTAATTCAATCGTGACTTGTTATTGTATCTGATATTTATTTAATTAAAAGATCTAATTATATGTATTTATTAAAACGATGCTCTTATTTTTATCCAATCGCCAATTGAGAAATATGCTCTACAAGTCGGATATGGGTCTAAGTGGATTGTAATATCAATCAGATAACAAAATGCATTTTTACCAAAATCAAAATTTATTTTCATACATATTATTTTTAAGTACCTTACCTGTTTGTACATAACGACGTCATAATTTATACTATGATTAGATAAATGATTAGATGATGATTAAACTGGCAAGTGTGCCCTGGATCTTCTGGATTAGCATTAAGGATAAACTCAAGGGACCCTGCAAGGAGCCATCCAAATATATAAATATATATTACACTTATATTAGAGGAGTAACTAAAAATCTCAATCCAGGGGGGTGAGACTCGACTGGCCTCGACTTCCGCGTGGTTTTGAATAATCTGATTCCGTCCATAAAGAAACAATTCCGACATTTGGTAGACTCGAGTTTCGTTTCCGATTTTCGGAATCATTCCGTGACTTGCGTCTGTGGCAAGGATTTTACTATCGTTGAGCCAATAGGAAGCTTCGTTATAAAATCTTTAGTGTCCACCGCCATGCTTATGTAAGAAAAAACTTGCCTGCCGCATATTTATAAGGCAGTGAGTTTTTGTGAAGCCGTGTTTTGTTTTTTTATCTTGTGAACGCTAACAACGTAAAATTTAAGGTATGATCGTTTATTACTATGTTTATAAATAAATAATAATGGAAACAAAGTATTGTGCATCAATAAACAAATAATAAAGTTTCAAATTAGTATACTGTGGACCAACAAATCAAGGAATATTCCGGTATCTAAGCAAAATATGATGCTATGTTATCGAAATAAAAATGGATGATTTTGTTGTTTACGAATTTTCAATCGTCGGAAGTGTTTCCGTCAACCAAATAACAGACGGAATCGAAAGATTCGTTGAGTCTACCGATTGTCGGAATGCAAGACGGAAATCAACCAAACCACGCGGATTTAGCGTCGAGTCTCACCCCCCAGCTTCGGAAAGACTAAAATTTTGTTGAATTTGTGCCGTTGTTCTGGTAAAATAACACTTTTTACACAATTTGTGGCACATGTAGAGTAAGGTTGCCAGTGAGGCAAAAACAGAGCAAGCTATACTCTATGTTCGTGTGATGGTGTAGGTCACAAATCCGACTGGCGTATAGTCGATTTGCTGGGGATTGTTATAAGTGTCAATGACGGTGTCACGTAGAACTTTCAAAGTTCTAGGGGGAATGTCCTTCTTGCAGTTCCCTTTCACAAACTTGAAACATTTTAAGCCCTTGGGATGGTGCTTATTATAATAAAAATCATAGGGATGTTTATGGCTTTTTCTCTAAAGTGAACATCAGAAAATAATACTGTTTAGCCGAGGTCGTTTAGCCGGTTCCCAATCGAACACCGAAGTTAAGCAACCTTCGGGCGTGGTTAGGGGAGAGTGGGTGAACGCTCTGCCCTGAGACACACGTTTACCGCTGGTTGAGCAGATTGAGGGTTCGAGAGCTAGTGTAACGGCTTCGTTCTCATCGACGTCTGCTCGGCAGTCCTGGTTAGTGGAGGAACTTATATGACTGTCAAGGTTACGCCGTCCTTTCGGATGGGACTCAATGCCGTTGATCCCCTTGGTACTTCTCTAAAGGAGTAGACTACGTGCCGGTACCGGGTTTCCCCTCCTCCCTTCTATTCATACTTCATCCTCATCTATCACCACTCATCTTCTCGAATAGCCTTAGTGCATTAATATTTAATATGAGACGTTTAGAAATATCAAATAAATCAAATCAACACTTCGGTGACTTCATAAATCACACCGTTAAGAATATGTACCGAACTATATTGCATTCATCTGATAGATTTGTAATTTGTTTATCAACATACACGATAAATTCATTACATGCCATTTAGAATATGACGTAAGTTATCTATAAAAATTTGAACATCAATGGTTCCAGAATTGATCCCTGTGGTACACCTGACGTCATAGACACATCTGTAGGATTTATCATTTCATCAATAACAACTCTTTGCCTTCTACCAGAGATATAGCTGGCCCAGGATACTGAAGCTACGGAGCAATGAGAAAATTACGTTCTGGTTGCCTCTATCGAAGGCTTTGCTAATCTTAGTATATACAACGTCTGCTTGACTTCCATTGTAGGCAGGGGCGTAGGAACGGGAGGGGATGGGGGAAACTCCCCCCCCCCCACTTGTTGGCTTGACCCCCCCACAAGCCTGGTATGGGTGTCATTTGCTAACTTTTAGTTTGTTGGGTGATTTTTAGGATTTTTACTACAGTCGGGCTTGCAAACAAAAAGGAAGGTTTTTGTTAACATTTTTTTGAAAGATTCAGTTAGAGACGTGATTTGCGAGACTAGACTAGCCATCTGACTTTAGACTAATATTCATTATATTTTGTGTGCATTGTTTACACTCCCAAGCAGACTCGACCGATTTCAGTCAGGTAATCAATCTTCAATGCAATATTAGCTTCAAAATGTAACCCTTTATCAAAATTAAAATTCGCCTGAAAACGTGTTTTAGGCCACCTATCAAGGGCACCTTTTAAAAAAAATCTCGCCTACGGCGAAATAGCCTCCGGCGGCTAGGGCTTTGTCCCAGGCCCCGGTTTGCCCACCCAACTTCGTAGTCAACTTTAGTGTGACCCCCCCCCCCCCCCAACTAAAAAATAGTTCCTACGCCACTGATTGTAGGTGCAATATCACTTATATGCTTTACTGACAGTTGAACAAATTCTGACAAAGCTTTGTTTTTCTGGTGCAAGGAATAGCGATACATGATAAAAATATACGATTATAGAAGCTTATTTCGTGTATCTTCGCATAACTGAATTATCCTATTTCCAAACGTTAATTTCTAGTTTGAACGGCTTCTAATCGCAACGAGTAAATTCACATTCATTAATGATTATTGTTCACTATGGTAATTGCTCTTTTGTGATAAATTATGACAAATATCGCTGTTTGATACATGTGATTATTCTAGTGTATATAATAAACTCGTATCGTGCTGGCGTGCTATAGTTTTTATGGCGCTGAGCTCAATAACTAGCTAATTGTGTAATCAAACGAATTTGCTTGCTATAGTTTAATGTGATTCGTAATTGAAATGAAGCGAATACTGCAATTGAGGTTTCAATTGTTGCTCATATCGCATTTTTAGAGCTCGCATTTGTAAAAGGAATGCTTTATTCGGTTAAGCTATAATAGACAAATCAATGAATAGGTATGGACGGACATGTATCCGACTGCAAGCAAGGAAAACAATATTTTTTAGAAGTAGCACAGATAATAGAGTACACACTCTATTATCTGTGGAAGTAGTATCGCTCCTCGATTATCGTGGCGTAAATACTAATAGAATCGTATGTAGAGGGAGGGTTTACTAAAAGTTACTGCTATTTTCATTCAAAATTATTTATTTTCTTATGCTTAATGTTTCGATTCTTTAGCCTAGTTATTTTGTCCAATGCATACAAATTGGTATATAGGTCAACAATTTTGGTGGGAAAATAAGGAAAACCTTGAGAAAACCAGGCTGCCCATCCCTATGATTTCATTTGGTTTGTTTTAGACTGGTGTACATTGTGTTCTCTCATCCATTTTGTATTTGCGTATGTTCACACTATATTTTTTTAACATCCCAAATACAAAAAATAGTAACATTTTTGGTACGAAATGGTCTAGTTGGCTCCTACGCTACGCTACGCTACGCTACGCTACGCCTACCTGAAATGTAGGAGACCCGGGTTTTAATCCCAGTCGGGGTGGACTTTTTTATTTCTTGAGTGTATTACATATGATAGTGAGGGTAGTTGGGAGGCTAATACCGCAGACATATTTTCACAAGACTCACTTTTTGAATATAAGGAAAACTTTTAAAAAATCTTGAGTGACCATTGTCGTTTGCTGGGATCGACCCATTATTACTAGACTAAGGATTAGACTACACTGTTAAAAAAAATGGTAAATTTACATATCTATTGAATATGTAAATAAATCAATCGTGTACTTGTTAAGTCAACTAACTTATACATTATGTGTTGATTTACAAATAATGACAGTATACCAGAATGACCACTACATTATCAGTGTAAAATCCCAAATATTTTTGGTAAATATACACTTTGTTACGATATTTTTACAAGTCTGATGTATATGTAATATTACCATCATGTTTACATGTTAAATTACAATCACAAGGTAATATAACCTTTACACCTTAGGTGTAATTTAACAAGTATTATATACTCATAAACACATCAAGTTGTAATTTTACAAGTCTGATGTACATGTAATATTACTATCATGACAAGCATTACTGAATTGGTCAAGCACATCAAGCATTGGTTGAATCGATCAGAATAAAGTATCGTGTAGTTTGTGTCTGTGTTTGGACTTGGGAAGTCCCAAGAAAACACTACAAAATGGAATGAACTAAGAAATAATAACAAATAAGATATAGTTTTAACATTAAGAAAGTGAAGTCATTGCTTGGATATGAGTGCCGCGGCTTGAGGACATTTTCTGTTGTCCGCTAGCACTCCCTATAGTTAGAGGTCCGTGAAAGTTTTTTTATTTTGTAGTGAATTTCGATTTTAAAATTTAAAATTTCGGTGTTATTGGTTTAAAGCTGTATTTCAGCGGTTTTATCTATATTTACCAATTTATATGCGAGTAATA
This sequence comes from Sweltsa coloradensis, assembly GCA_024449915.1. Classification (NCBI taxonomy): domain Eukaryota; kingdom Metazoa; phylum Arthropoda; class Insecta; order Plecoptera; family Chloroperlidae; genus Sweltsa; species Sweltsa coloradensis. The sequence goes on along the minus strand of JAMZAV010000238.1, from coordinate 915,175 downwards.
TTCGTTCACGGCCTGCATATCATTCTAGCCACAAAACAAACAAGTTTGAATGTACTTATGTTCAGACTGGTGTAATTTACTACGAGTAAATTTTTAATTTTTTCTGAACTTTATTTTATAAAAACTTTGTTTGGTTGAACTATACTGCATAAAATATTGAAAATTACAGCGTAGTTAAAAAATAATTCCCATTTGAAGTGCTTTTCGACGTTAAAAACATTAATTTTGTGAATTTCGGTGTTATTACGAAATTTACACCTATTTCGGTGTTTGGCGGTGATTCAATTTTGGCATTTTCTGGTTTAGATTTGATCAATTCATACTCATTTTATGAAATTAAATGGTTAGCACATATTTCGGTTTTATCGTCAGTCACGAATTTCAAGGGGCTCTATCTATAGTCCCTATGACTCGAATCAATTTGAACCGAATTCACACTTTCACATCCAAATTAAAGAATCATCTGAATGGAATACCCTTATAATTGACAGAATTGTTTCCATCCAAATTAAAACATTACATCACCAGTTTGAATCATCATCTTTACAACTATGATCATCCTCATTAATTTTATGCTTTTATCGTTCATTTTTAAATATTGTATTGTTATAAAAATAAGTATTTGGAATTTATTATAGTACGCTGTTTTCTGTGGTTAACCAATATTAATCATTGGACAGCCATCAATCATAAAAAAGATTGAGTTTGTATAACTCTGAAAAGTAGTCAGTCGTGGCCGGGTTTGCATTTGCCCGTTTTGAAATATTATGCTTTGTAACTGTGTAAAACTAATGCAAACTTGTGAGGGAATATTCAGCTGCATTTGGTTTGTTACGAAATATTTTGAGACTACATTGAGAACATTTATAAGGCCTATCTTTGGAGTAAATACACGGAATGTATTACTGAATATATTCTTCTTCAACGTTTACTGTTTAGCAGAATTTTGGTTAAAACTGTACTTTTACCTATCTGAAAGAATTAGAAAACCAGTGCCCAGGGGCAGATGGCCACATCCGGCCACATCTCGGTCAATGACATGAATGAATGTCGCTATTTCCAACTCCCTCCCCAAACAAAATACAACCGCGATTTTTTACAGTCACTGCTGTATGCATAAATACAAGTTTATCTTTGTATTTCAAAACGATAAAAAATATCGTCTAATCGCACCTACTTCCGACCCATAACGGCAATACAAAATTTTAAGGAATATAAGGGAATATTTGAGGGGTTTTACGGAATATTTTAGAATAATTTCGTCTTTTTACGCGATTATTCGCATGCATATTTCAGTGCTTTTTTAGGGTAATATAAATCCGTTTCGTAGTAATGAGGCTAGAGCGCAACAAGTTTGGAAATCTACATACTTTTTCTTATACATGTATGTCATTGTCTGCCCTCCTTGTACACTACCTTATCACTTGTACTACACACGATGATAGAAGAATGCAGGGACAGCTCACAAACGTATTTTGTTTACCCTTCCCTTACGTTTATTGTGGGGCCTACACGTTCTGTCCAGTAACGTAGCCCTTGAGCAGATATAGTATCGCCCTGCCCTATCCCCTCCATCAGGCACCCGTTTAAATTTATACCATTATTAATGGACTGCACGACTACAATCAGTGAGCTATATAAATCAAATTCTTAAGCTTAAATTGTAAAATAAATATAATTCCAAATAAATGATCGACATAGATGCATCATGCATAAGGCGAGAGACTCTGATTCGGGAGGACCCGGATTCGAATTCCGATTCGGCTGTCATTTTCTTCAGGCGTTCATGCGAATAGAAGGGATTAGTTAACTGAAGAGGCATTCAATTGTTCCTGGGCATGCTTCCCACGAGAAACAAAAAATTTAAACTGAATGACAAATGTGTTTTTAAAATTAATAAACAGAACAGTGTAAACTGTCAAGTACAAAATATATTTTATTGTAACTATTTACATGTTCAAAAAGTCTCATCACCTATTATTCATATTTAGTATTGTTGAGTTGAGACATTCTATTTCGGAGATTGTTTTTTGCGAAGGGCTTGTATTTGAACAATTTATTTTCGAAAGGATGATCATACTAACTAACCCATTAGCTAATAGGTGTAATGGGAAAGTTGGTAATATACCCATCCCACAAACCAGTGTTTTGTTTTCAATACACTATTAATTTTATGTCACACGGGTCATCACAATTTACACTTATCTGCACAGCAAAAAATATTAAAAATGATTTTGTGGTTGTGGCATTATTTCTCTGATTTGTAGTTTTTCGTCTTAAACAAACTTAATTTCTTAAGAGTTGATAAAGTAAACTCAATTAAAATAAGAGCTAACATAGACGATATTTACTAACACTACACTAATTCGTATACCAACTACACCAGAAACACAACTAAAAAGCTTTGGACTTGGTAGTGTACCAGCGCATTATTTAAAAAAATATGAATTTAAATAGACATTGAAAAGTTTAAAAAAAGTATTGTTGATTATGAACTCACAATACCGAGCTCGTTTTTGTGGATTCAAACTACTGTGTACTTTCCACAGTAATGTTTTTAAAATGCCGCAATATTGGGAGTACGTATGAACGAACAATATGTTCGAAAATAGTCTGGTCTTCCCAAAGACTATTTATCTAGGTGCCTGTTAGGGCGCCGCAGCCAAGCCGCGGTGCGCTACACACTCGGGCACCTTATACAGAAAGCAGAGTTGGGGTGATTTCGAGGTGTCACCCAGCCGTCATGAAACGTGATGTGAACGTTAAAACTATCAAAATCAAGGCGATTTGGGTACCTGACAACACATGCCAAATTTGGTTGGTGTACGAACATTCCTTCTTGGTGAAAAAATTACTTGAAACATGCTCAAAATCACTGTCTAATTCGTCAGTTTCAATTGCCCAGCTATTCTGACTAAACGGGTGGGGCAACAAAATCTAAAAAGATCTAAAAAAAAAAAAGGGCCAAGCTCATCTACCCTTCCACATTTGCGCATTCTTAATTCATAAACATACATTGTTCCGTAACAGCATCCTAGAAAAGCTTGGCATAATAGAATTTGCATGACCATTACGTTTAAATAAATACTAGTTGCAAATTCTATTTCGCCAAGCTTTTCTAGGATGTTGTTGCGGGACGATGTACGTTTATGAATTAAGAATGCGCAAATGTGGAAGGGTAGATGAGCTTGGCCCTTTTTTTAGATCTCATTTCTTTTGAGTGTGTGGTTTGGCTGCATTTTTACAAGTTTTTGTTATGTATGTTATGTTCTTACTCCAAAACTAATGTTTATAGTTATTTTCGTGGAAATCATCATCCGCATTTATTTTAGGGAGCAAGGCTCTCATGTAAGCATTTCTTTCCTGTCCGTCAGTGTGTGTATGTATGTATCACGTCTCACGATAAAAACCGACCGCGACTTTCGTTTGACATGTGTTTTTTGTGCATTACCCTTCTACAAGAATGTTTTGTGTAACCCTCGGAGTAACATAAAGTAATATAAAGTTTAAAAAATTCACCTGTGCTTGACTCCACTATGCTATGCTAACAAGTGAGAAATATTTTTTTAGTGGTAAGTTTTGTCTTAACCCGGCTCGGCCAACAAAATGATCGATGAACTTTTGTAACTTTTGCATTAATTGACGCATGGGCAAATCTAGCCCTTGTTTTTGCCTCGGAAAAAGTATGTATCCTATTACAATGGGGGTCTGGCGTGTTGCTCACCCTAGCTAGTGCGGGTCTGGGGCGCCCCATTTTAACGTGGTTTGGTTTCATCGATAATTAATAAAATTGTGAAGATTGACAGTTTTAGTGTCAGTTAACGAAATCTTAGCGCAAAATTGTGCCCCCTTCGCCCCCGTAGTTACGCCACTGCTTCGACGATCTTAACACTCTCTTTTGGGAACTCTTGTTCCCGTGCTTTAAATAATATATAGCAAAGTATCACAATGCTTTTGAATGTGTGTTTGGCTGAATGTTTGCAAGTATTTGTATGACGTTGTCGGTTGTAATCTTGCAAAAATAATCTGATCATAATAATGAGCAGAAAATAAAATGCACAAGAAGAAACCCGGAAAACTTAATTTTCCTGTACTGAAACTGCTGAAACCGTCCTTAAAAATTATTAAGTGACAAAGAGTCTCCGTAAACTGCAATGCATGGCCTGGGAGTATCCAACATTAAGAATGCCTGGCCTGGCTAAGATCAAGACAAGAGATTAAAAGACTTGAAAGGAACGAACGGTAGGCTGCCGTAAACTTCTGGCCGACGTACTGAGTACAGTGTGGACTATGAGATGTGGATTGGTTTGCTTCGTTTGCCTGCCCTCGATAATATATTGTCACACTATGAGGGACCTAGGCCCTTTGGCTGTGGCGTTACTCCTACCTGGGAGACTGTACTAGGGACGTAGCGACCTCCCCTGCTAGGACATAACTCCACCTAGGTCCTGAACTCATAGGATCGACCGGGACCTTGGGTTGATGAGGATTCTAGAGGATGCGGGTAAAGAACAGTACATAACTACAGCTTTCAATTAAAAGAAGGGGCACTGTATTAAATAAACACCTCATTCCTATTCTGACCGAGGGTCAAGCCTGTGCATGCTGTTGCCTGATTGACGTGTTGGGTTCCCACAATTACTCTCTTAATTACTCTTTAGATGTGAACACATGACTTACTTTGTACCCTCAGGACTGTGGTAGGACGACTCTACCAACGGACTCCCCCTCTGGTTGGACCGCTCTCCTCTGTAGACCTGGACCCTCTAGAGTGGCCTGTAGTCGAACTCTTCCCTCTTGACGTCTACTCAAAGGCTTCTTCCATGTAGGTCTTGAGTCTTCACCCACGTCTTATCCACTCACGCTAGTGCCAGCCTCCAAGCTTACTCGGACCCGTCCCTCTTAGTACGTCTTTGCTCAAGTGTGTTCCTAACTGGACTCCCCGGCTGGCGACCTTCCTCGTCCACGGGAGAGCTCGTCCCCCTCCCCGCCAACCAAACCACGTGTCTTAATCGGCCAATCCGCGCCTCTTCTCACTAGCCCCGGCTCCCAGAGCGAAACATCGCTTTACATAATTCGGCCAAATAAACACTCAACTCAGCATAAACATTCCATCGAAAATCCAAGATTGTTATACTAACTAGCTTGTTGAAAACCACCCGTCAGTCCTTTTTCCAGTAAACACACACCTCGTTATTCAGGTCAGTTTGGTTACTTCACAACACACATTGTGCTGACTAAATAGGTCAACATCGCACATGACGTCAAACCATTAGGTAATGTCAAAGTTATCATTCCCAACTAATAAACACCTCTTGCTGCAACTTGATGTGTCTTAACTGAATAGAACTCCAGATATTCGGATAAACCATCCAAATATATGACAACCGCTCCCCTGTAGAAGAAACACGTCCTCGTGTTTCCGTGGAAATCTTCACGCCAAAAACAACGTTGACAACGATGAACCATGTATACCTCCATGTCATGCCGATCTCGCCTCCAGGCGTTTTCAGAACCGATTGCTTGACGCTCTTACTCCGATCAGCCTGCCATTTCAGTACACACGGCCTTCTCCAACTTCATCCAGCTAACTTCAGGTATTCTCTTCCAATGCTCCGATGCCATCTTCTTCCAGATGAATCCATACTGTCATCCCACCAAAGTCCTCTCTGAAACCCCTACCGCAAAGAAAAACAAGGGAAAAACAACCCCCCTCCCTCAAAAAAAAACCCCGCACGTCAACAGTAACAAAAATGCACAGACTTACCTGTATGGCCATACATCCAGGATCTAATCTGAGCGTGACTCGACCAGACAGTAAACTTCCTAACCAAACGCTAAAAAAACCGCAACCAGTTTAGCTGTAACACCCTAGTTTAGTCTAGCACAGGCAACGAAAAACAAACCCGAAAATACAAAAAAACGAACAGAGACTGATACCTGTGTGTAAAATCAAAACATCAAAAACAATAAGCATGCATTTAAGTTTACTGTCTCAAAAAACCCTAAATAGATCATTTTGAAACTCCTGGTTAATTTCAAAAAAACATATCATTCCGTGATCCAGTGCGCCCTCCGACAGGATGGATGAAGAACACCTCACACTCCATGGTGTCTCCTCCAGATAAGAACGGGCAGGTACCGTCTTGCTTGCAGATCATATGGACTCGCAAATGAACTGTTAACAGAAAACAAACAACAGCAGAAACTGACACATAATAGTCTATCAGACCATAACAATAACAAAACATAGCTGATGTTGCTTTCTGCCCGAGAAATAGCTGAGCACACAGTGAGTAAACAAAACAAAGTTCCCGAGAAATCGATTCTAAATTTTAGAACTTATAAATTATCTTACTATGCAAGAATCCAATTACAAATTAATTGCAAAAAGAACAATGAAAATTAACTAGCCACAAAACAAGCACTAGAATCTCCAACATTAATAAATGCAATAACCTTTAATTTTACCTTCAGCCATAACAAGCAAACATAATGAAAAAAAACTATTAGCAATTAAATTACCCATAACTCAACTGTGCACTGCTTTAAGTAAAATTCATACTGACTCTAAATTAATAGCAACAAATTCTTCAAATTCTAATACATTATTGGCTTTCAACAATCAAGAATTAAAAACAAAACAATCTCCTTTTCTAAAACATAATTACAGTCCATGTAACACATCCATAGAGATTGACTATACCCACACACATCCAGGTAACTACCATGCCCAGGACTCGAACCCCACCCCTCCTGCACATTGCAAAGGAACCAAACCGAAGTAACAATCAGGAACACCTGACTAAAACTACAGGAAAGTATAAAACAAAACTGATTCCATTAAACATGTAAAGGATAAACCTTCGGAACACGATCCTCAATCCGCAACGTGAAGCAGCATTTTATACCATCCACCAACTATTCCTACTCTAATCTACATTTTTTTTTAAATTTTTACTTTATTTTTCACTTTCTTATTATATTGTATAAACAAAAGATAGGTCATACACCCAAATGGCGGGACTAGCCTCCAGTGGCATTCAACGAATCCGCTAGGAATCATCTACTTTAGCCCGGAAACCAAATGTACATATGACCAATCTTTGCCTATGTCATCATAAAAACATTCAAAATCAAATCCACATCCCCGAGACACCTTGTGGCTGACAGCCTCGATACACGAACTGCTAGACTGAGCGCTCACCCACAGGCCGCACCCCCGTCCGCAGGTCCACTCGGCAGCTTCACTGCCCGCCTGTACGCCCCGTCTGTCTGTCTGTCTGTCGCCAGCTCACGCGTTCGTACCACCGTACTGTCTGTATCCGCGTAATTCTTTACCGAGCGCTCTCAGGACACCCACCTAACATAGGCTGCCTCGGCCGGCAAGCTAGCCGCGCTCCGGTCGTAGACCACTCTCGCGCAACGCACGAGAATGTTATTCTCACGCGCTCAGCTCCAGACCGACCTACACTAAATAACATTACAATACGTACATTGACTTACACACACGCATTAGTACGCACATTATTGCTTGGTTTGACGCACATGCTTCTTCTTATGACATAAACTATTTACATTCAAATATACACCGCTGCACCTGTTCAGCACCTAACAGATACATCCAGCACATTCCAGCAATATTAATCACAACTCTATTATGGACACACTATTCACAACCGCATTCTTCTCTGTGTACGGCCAACTTGCAGGATCATACCAAGGCTTGAGGCGCGACACATTCACTACATCCTCTGTCCACTTATTCGATAATTAAGATCAGAAAGACGTTCCAAAATCTGAAATGGGCCCCTCCAAGTAGAACACATCGCGGCTAGCAACACCTACAATGTATTTTATGTTACGTGTACCACACGTACATAACATAAATTAACATTCACCCTCCTGTATAAGAACAAGCAATAGTCCTAACGATTGCCACACCCTTCTATTCTTTCTCCACCCTTCTATCTCTTTACACAAACACCCTCAAAATAAATCACCATCAACCATTTGTACACAGTACATAATAATACTATTACACAAATCCGGCGAAACCTCCACCATGTCACACTATGAGGGACCTAGGCCCTTTGGCTGTGGCGTTACTCCTACCTGGGAGACTGTACTAGGGACGTAGCGACCTCCCCTGCTAGGACATAACTCCACCTAGGTCCTGAACTCATAGGATCGACCGGGACCTTGGGTTGATGAGGATTCTAGAGGATGCGGGGTAAAGAACAGTACATAACTACAGCTTTCAATTCAAAGAAGGGGCACTGTATTAAATAAACACCTCATTCCTATTCTGACCGAGGGTCAAGCCTGTGCATGCTGTTGCCTGATTGACGTGTTGGGTTCCCACAATTACTCTCTTAATTACTCTTTAGATGTGAACACATGACTTACTTTGTACCCTCAGGACTGTGGTAGGACGACTCTACGAACGGACTGCCCCTCTGGTTGGACCGCTCTCCCTCTGTAGACGCTGGACCCTCTAGAGTGGCCTGTAGTCGAACTCTTCCCTCTTGACGTCTACTCAAAGGCTTCTTCCATGTAGGTCTTGAGTCTTCACCACACAGTCTTATCCACTCACAGCTAGTGCCAGCCTCCAAGCTTACTCGGACCCGTCACTCTTAGTACGTCTTTGCTCAAGTGTGTTCCTAACTGGACTCCCCGGCTGGCGACCTTCCTCGTCCACGGGAGAGCTCGTCCCCCTCCCCGCCAACCAAACCACGTGTCTTAATCGGCCAATCCGCGCCTCTTCTCACTAGCCCCGGCTCCCAGAGCGAAACATCGCTTTACATAATTCGGCCAAATAAACACTCAACTCAGCATAAACATTCCATCGAAAATCCAAGATTGTTATACTAACTAGCTTGTTGAAAACCACCCGTCAGTCCTTTTTCCAGTAAACACACACCTCGTTATTCAGGTCAGTTTGGTTACTTCACAACACACATTGTGCTGACTAAATAGGTCAACATCGCACATGACGTCAAACCATTAGGTAATGTCAAAGTTATCATTCCCAACTAATAAACACCTCTTGCTGCAACTTGATGTGTCTTAACTGAATAGAACTCCAGATATTCGGATAAACTATCCAAATATATGACAATATCTTCCCCGGACGTAGCCGCGCTATAGGGCAACGGATCACGTACAAATTGGAAAACGGTGTTCAGTATAAGTCAAGAATGATTTTTTATAAATATGCCTTTTATTACACCTTTTATCTATAGACCAACCCCCCCCCCCCCCTCCCCACCCTAAATTTGCGAAACATCTATCTAAGAACTGAGTTGTGGGTTATTATCGAAGAGTGAGCGCAGCGACTCAGTCTTACCATTCAACTCAATTCTCAAACTAGACTTTCTCTGTTCCTGTATATGAATGAGTGAGTGAGTAAGTTAAAAAACGGCAGAACCGCTGACCAGATTGCGCTGAAATTTTAAACAAACATCCAGGACCAGTGTTGTGGGTGCTGTTAACATTTTCAGTAAAATCCGTTACGATTTAAACTCACAAGACAAAAAACAATAAATTATTGGATGAGCGTAGCGAGCGAAGCGAAGATTCCATTTCACTACACTGGAGAAAAAAATCCGGAATGTTTTTTTTTTTTTTTTTTTTTTTGTATTTTTGTCTGTTTGTTAACACGATTCCGGCTAAACCGACACTCCGATTGCGATGAAATTTTATGGAGGTCTTCGAAATCTCTGAACTTAGAACTGCCACGTTTTTTGAGCTTAATCGAAAAAATAATTCTCATGAAAATCGGCAATTTTAACGATTTTTTTCGATTTTTTAAAAATTTCTTCGACTTACAACACCTGCATGCTTTGTCCGATTGAAATTGATTTTTCACAGAACCTTAATTTTTTTGAATTGATATATTCGTGAAAAATTTTGAGCGTTATAAAAAAAAATTTTTTTTACGAAAATCGAAATTTTTACGACTTTTTTCAATTTTTAAAATTTCTCCAGCTTATAACACCTACATGCTTTTATCCGATTGTAATGATTTTTTTACAGAACCTTAATTTTATGAATTAATATATTCGTGTAAAATTTGAGCGCAATCGAATAAATATTTCTTATGAAAATTTCAATATTACGATTTTTTTCCTTTTTAAAATTACGATTAATTAAAAAAAAATTAAAATAAATTTAAATTTTTTTATTAAATTAAATTAAATTTTTTATTAAAAATTTATTTAATTTTAAAATATCTTCAACTTAGTAATTATTTTTTTACAGAACAACAGTAAATCCGCATAACACATGGCAGCTCAATGCACCAATTACGCTCATCCAACAACGCGGCGGGACTTAAGCGTTTTCCTAGTCATATAATAATAACATAACATGTAATTTTTATCGAATCATGTTTTGAATGTCAGGCGGTGAATGCATGCAGTGACCAAGGTATAAGGAACCTCCACGCTCAAGGTTCCCAAAAATTCCGTTGTGAGATTGAGTAAACCTTGCAATCTTTACTCGTATTTCGTACTGGCTATGTTTTCCATAGTATTGTATGCATTTCAAAACATGCTCTATACTTTTTTAATACAAACCAGAAATTACCAAATATCCCGACTAGGATTTGAACCCAGGTCTCCCATATTCCGGGTATAGAGGCGCCTTAGCCAACTAGACTAGCAAAACGCCAAAGTTGTTTTTAGACGAGTGAACGAGTCATGTGTTGAGTACCCGGGATCATTTATATTTATCCATATACATATGGCCCTGAAGATAAGTGAAATCTTATCGAAACGTCGGCCCAACGAAAATATACGTGGCATTAACCGAAAAACAGAGTACATTAATACATATATGTATAAATTGAGTTAAGTTGGTATGTTTTTTTTAAATTGGGATTAAGGACGCGTCAACCGTAAGGTCATAATGCACCGCTCTAGCCCATAAAAGTCTAGGGAGCCTTCTGTAGGGAGAGGAAAAAGAATGTTTCCGGGTACTCAACACATGACTCGCTCACACGTCTATCAACGAATTTGGTGTTTTCCTAGTATAATAAATTACAAACATACACAAATAATATATTTGAAATTGAATTTGAATTCACGCCCTACGTCAGGAAACAAGCAGACAGTCATGAAGAATCAGCAATTGAAATTAAATTTGTTTTAATTCCTTAATTAATTTTACATTGTACCGTCGTCGTGTACAAAGCGATTTTCATGTGCACATGGTAATGGATTATACGTATCAAAGCTCCCGAGATTTCGAAGGCTACTTAGTCATATTGATATCTTGGCTACGCTCACTATGTTCATCCTGTTGTCCATCAACATTTCTAACCACATATATTAATTTTTAAAATATACTGTGAACTATTTAATTGACTTAATAAATTCTGTTTCGGGAAAACCTTACGTCTTTCAATTAATATAAATTGTGGGTATGGGGGGCGTTATTATGGTATTAAAATAGTGCTGTGCCTGCGTTCGCTCCGTTACGGTCTCACTGTATACACTCACAATCACGCATTCACAATCACTCGCACACTCGTGTACAATTACTTAGCATATGCATATTGTACACATTTCATTCCACTTGTGGGCAGTGGCGTACCGCAGAATTCGCCCCCACCCCCCGCGACTTAAAAACTTTAAAACGCACCTATTTTTATAAAAACTTATAAGGGTGCTAATTTGGCTGGAATTTGCTTTCGTCCTTCTATATCAAGATGGTGATTTCTCTATTTCGAACTAATTTAAAACGTTTACACTGCGTTCGTCTATGTAAGAAAACTTGGAATGAAACATTATTTTGAAGCACCCAATACTTTTATTATTTTAAATTAATTAATAATTATTTTTATTTATTTGATTTGAGGGCGAGCAACCCTTAGTGTGTATTTTGTAGGTCCAATCCAGCCACTGGTAAGGGAGGAAGGAGAGGGTGTTCTCATCGTCGAGGTCGTTGTCTCTGTAAAATCGGCAGAGGATTTCCCTACTAAATAGATTTTGAACTTTGAAGTATATCATTCAAGCAGAGCAGTCAACATTAGAACACAATCTTGTATTTTTATTAAAAAATCAACCATACGAAGAATGAAGAGAAAGACACAACTTGATACAAACAACAGTATATCCTCTAATAAAAACAATTTGTAGTTTGGATTACATTATTTCGTAACGTATGATTGGATGAGCGTAGCAAGATTGGCGAAGACTTCAATGCCACTAGATTCCTAGATTGGCTAAGGCGCCTTCCTGGAAAGTGAGAGACCCGGATTCAAATCCCGGTCGGGTTGGATTTTTTAATTTCTGGATTGTATGGAACACTATCCCGCATCGTAAAAAAGTTGATAAGTTGTGTTGCTGAGTTTCATTGCTCTTTAATCTATACCCAATAAACTTCAATACTCCCATGTTGATGAAACTTCCAAGGAGCAATCGAAAACACAAATCTTGGACCTGACACGTTTTCCAGTGTAATACAACAAATGTTTGGAATACTCATAAATGACACGTTTATCGCTAATTTGATAACTTTGTCGTTTACCTTTGATATTGATACAGCTTCACCTGCTACTTCTATTAGAGCTATCACAGAAATATTTCAATCCCGCCTGGGCCCGGGGTTGAATTTGGCCCAGAGCATGGCTCTGCATATCGTAAAAGGCGAGGAACGAGATAAAGTGCATCTCGCTAACATCAGCCAGCAATTAAAGAATTATTGCCTGCAATTAGAGGCGATCTCTGGCCCTTGACGACCTCCCAGACGACGACCATGATAAAACGAACGATGACAAAGACAATGACGATGACGACCAGGACGTAAGAACCCCGTTTTGTGCTGTTTGCCGCGAGATAGATTGTTCGCTCTGACAGGACGAAACGGCTACTTCCGATTTTGTTTAAATCTTCAAGGATTCGTGAAGATTTAGACGTAGATCTTTGAACGTGCACTCACGAGGGCTCGCAACAATCTAGCACATCTTTCAAAGCAACAAAAAATCGCTTTCGCTAATTTGAAGTTTTAAATTATTGATGTAGGGCCTATGCTTTCTTGCTTATTTCTTACACTCATAATACTATTTGCAAGTCGTGATTCAAAACGGGGCCTACGCTGCATCCGTACTTGTGGTGAACCACCCCGTGGTTATTAATAAATTGATGAAAGAAGACAGTTTAGTATTTCCTTTTTCAAAAGTAAAATCGTGATTATGGCAATGCCTTGTGTAACTCTCAAATTATTAGTATGCAATACTTAATTTTTATGAATGATGAAATAAATTATTGATTAAATTTTTTAAAGGGTTAGTAATTAAAGCTTATGTACTATTTTAGTGATACAACATGACAACAATAATGTTGAAAAACATGTAACAAAACGTAACATTTTGTATTTATATTTTAATCTTAGTTTTTAGTTTTTAAGTCTGGCTTTATGCATGGCAATATAATTACACTGTAATAAGGCTACCAGGAACAAGTTTTCCCACTTATGTCGTTGTCTTAGCTAAGCTTATTCGTGATATAAATGTAATTCATTTTCTTGTCCTTGTCTTGTCTAATAAAAAAGTAAAAAAAAAACAAATATAAAAAGTTAATAAACTAATAAATAAATATAATAATTGAGGAACCATGCTTGTCGACAGATACCTTCGCCTGTGCGTGTCTTACTGTTACGCCTTGCGATAAAAACCGAACATGACCGCCGATTGACGCGTTTTTTTTGTTATAAATAAATAAAATTAGTTGGTTGGGCAAATGATTGTACTGTGTCAAGGTGTGGCAACTCATTTTGTTTTTCAACGGGACTGTACTCGTATCGAAAGTGGCTATAGCCTCTTTGTCTCGAAATGTTACCTGATGGATACGGCGGGTACGGACCCTTTTCTACCATCAGAAAGCTGGTCTGACCAACGGTATTATACTATTTATAACTACATGGTCTGAGGTCGCATACATTCGATCTTCGAAACTTTGACAAGCATTCCAAATCCTTCTCCCTGGTACCACAGATAACAGAGTACACATAGTGTACTCTATTATCTGTGCTGGTACTAATAATACTAATAATATTAGTATATCACATTGATGGATAGGAATTCAGCCTGAACCGGAATTTGAACGCGCGACCGTCTGCATTGGAAGGAGGAATAAACCCAAAAATAAGACTGAGACTGAGCCACACTAATGGATAAATAAACCAAATATTTATATTTTTACGATGCCTCCCATGATACAGGTGTATTTTACAAAACGTAATGAGCCGATTATTTTCATATTAGATAAATATGCAATGCTAAATCATTAATCAATTACACGTAAACCGTAAATAATTGCCATTTAACATTAAATGTTACTTAGACTCTGCTGTTATAATTTGTATTACGTTGATATGATTGATATTAGACTTCACATTTGGAGTATTTTACATTTAATTTATGTATTTAATTATTTGCACGTATAACTTACAAATAACATCTGAACTATAGCAACTTGCATGCTTTGCATATTTAGCGATACTGATTGGTTTATAAGTGAGGATGGTCTTCCAAACCTTCAGAAAACGATTTTAGTTATTTTTAATTATGCATGTTTATATGCAAATTTGAACAATTTAGACACCTTAGATTTTCCGCGACCAGTGCAAAAAGAACCATTTCTGTTGCAATTTGTTCAAGGTGAGGGCTATTTTCCCCCCAGATCCTGTTCTCTAGAAGAATATTTAATTATACGCTAGATTGTGTCCAGTACTGCTAAGGGGTGGGGAGACAAATTCCTCTACTGGCTGCTTCTGTCTGCGGATGGCGACGCGGCTCAGCCACGATCCTCGATCCTGCCATCTGCGAGATGCGACGCGTAGTCAGTAGCAGACTGGCTTTCGACGCAAGCAGTACTAGACCAAAGCAATGTTTCAAGACTTGAATACTCTCATAGATCGGAAGAACGATCCACAGTTTCCATCATTGTCGCTTATAATTATTGTTCTAATTGTTTGTTTCAGGTTTATTGCCAACAAGCAGAAACATTGTTACCCGCACAACGCACAGTATTACCAAGATAAGCACCTTGTTTATTTCAGATTGAGAGCAAATCACTATTATTACACAATTGTGACTAATTTAAAAGTGAAATTTCCCAGATTCATTCTTCAAGCCTTAGAAATGTGGCAAACATTGAACCTGATTATTAATACGATTGCTTATTTTATTTCAGATTGAATACAAACACGCATTGAGGAGAGCAAATCACTATTACACGTCGTTTTACTAGTACATAGGAAGTGTAAATTAACAAATACAGTGGTAACTCAACAAAGTGTTTGGCAACTCAACATATACAGATGAGTTGTATATTTACAAATCTAAATGCAATTTAACAAACTTTCCGATGATTATTGCATTTATAGTGTAGTTGTAAAATTGCATATACTGTAGTTTTGGGAGCCAAAGCTGCCAACTACAGTATATGTAATTTTACAATTTTTTTTTTTACAGTGTAACGCTTGCTACTGCATGTGTTACGTACCTCTCTCGGTCCCGCATACTTGACTTGCGAGTCAACATGATTCCTCATTATCAATCTTGCGTTCTATAATATTCTGTCGTGACTTAAAATGTGTCCATCAAAGCGACATGTTATTTTAATCATCAATGTTCTTTCAATTGAACATTTGTCACTTGTGATTCGGATCAACCCTAAAGATAGCTTTTATTTGAAAGTAATACTACCATATTATACAAGTATGTGGAGTGGGTCATTCAGTGCTGTAAAAGTTACTTTTGTAAAGTCATTCAATTACAGTTACAGTTACTTGCTTGTGAAAGTAATTCAGTAATTCCCTTTCCACTCAAATTATTTTGTTTATTATTTAGAAGGCGGTTGAAACCGTTTACTATATAAAGAGTCCATTTAAGACTTGAAACATTAGCAAATATATCAAAAGTTACAAAAAATATCAAAATACAAAATAAAAGTTATTTTTTATTTTTTAGTCTGGGGTATAGTAAAAATGTGCAGAAACACCCATGTCCGGTCGGCTAACAGCCGACAATCGCGTGCAAAGGGTTAAAGTTACAGTAATTTTATTTCCAAAGTAATTGATTTAAACTTACATCAAAATAAAAGTAATTCAATATTAATTCAATTACTCAAAAAGTAACTTATTTCATTCTACTCAATTACTTTTACTCCGTTACTTTACAACCCTGGGTACACTCCAATTCCACCGACAGTGGTGGCTCTTGTAACGCGTGTGATTCTGATTCGGGAGGTCACGGTTCCGGTTTCGCCATCGGCAATCCTGACTGAAAGTTTTATCCGAGATTTTCTTTAGTCGTTAATGCGAATGCAAGGGATTTTGTCCTCTTTAACAGTCGTCGGGCATTCCCAAAACAGTCCAAACTCCAAAATACCTAGCTAGAGAAGAGAAGAAGGAATTTTTTGCACCCTCGGCAGGTTTCCCACGAGAAATTTAAATTTAAGACTAAATTTTGATTAATTGACTGTCTTGTGAATGGTGCTATATATTTGGGTGTTCTCAAAATGATATAGCTAAAAAATTTATATTTGTATTTATTTTTAAACTCAATTTGATATTATATTTGGCGTGTGTAACTAGTAACCTTTGATAAAAGTAACACCTTTGCCATTTAAATGGGTACTCACCCGCTAAACCCCAAAAAGTATTTCATTTGTCTAAATAGTTATGAATTTAGAAATAAACAGAAAAATTATTGGGTGCACCATGACCTGAAATTTAAATCTCCCTAAGAAATAACATGGATACGATCTTTATGGCCCGTGACCTTGGAGGATTTTGATCCAAAAAAAAATTGGCCATTATTGACGTACTCTACAGCCTTTTCTTTACCATCGTGTCATCGCATTTTCCAATTACGTAATTATTTTATAAAAATATGTTTTATGTTTCCCTTTTCCGTCAAACGGTACTTATGTATATTAAAACCTGTTTTTCTTACAAAATATCAAGTAAATTTTATTGAAGTTATTTTTTATTTTTACAACCTTTAAAGCTAACACAATAATTGGATATATTATAATAAAATGCAATTTTATTATCATACATGTTACTGTCCAGTGTCATCATATATGTAATCAAGGAATCAGTCTGATACTTCAACCCCTTCGTGACTCATGTCATGTCGTGTGTTCTCACTCATGTAGTTTTTTTTTATCTTAAGACGTGATTTGCATATTTTTTTGTAAGTATTAACGTCAATCGTAACTGTATCCATATTATTAATGTTTCACTAAACAAAGTGTTATAGTCCGGAGGATTACTGTAAGAATCGTGCATTTGGGGGAGAAGCATGAAAAATTTGGCACACATCCTCCCAATATCCATAGGATCATTTTAAGAAATAGAGGCATTTCTGATCGGCCCCAGGGGGGCATGCCCCCTGCCCCCTGAATAAGTCTTGAGTATTTCTGTAATTATTAATAGGAATCTTGCATTTTGGGCTAGAAGCATGAAATTGGCACACATCCTCCACATACTCATTTGGAATATTTTAAGAAAAAGATACATTTTGATAGGCCCCAGGGGAGGGGGTCATTTGACCCCCCTGCAAGATGGCTGCCATGGCCGGTAGCATTCGCATACGTTTATCACTAATATAAAAAAATTTTTTTCCTGTAAAAACGCCACATACCATAATAGTGATTTTGAAACATTATTAGACTGTGCACAAGTCTCTTTAATGATCTTAGAGTATATGGGTGTGCCAAAATGCTTGAGCCAATGCACGATTCTTATTAATTTTTACAAAAATACTCTTGACTTATCCAGAGGGGAGGGAGGCATGCCCCCCTGGGTCCGATCAGAAATGCCTATATTTCTTAAAATTATCCTATGGGTATGTGGAGTGTGTCCACAAAATTTCATTCTTCTACCCCAAAGTGCACGATTCTTATTAATTTTTACAAAAATAATCGTGACTTATTCAGGGGGGAGGGGGGAATGCCCCCCCTGGGTCCGATCAAAATGCCTCTATTTCTTAATATGATCCTATTGGTATGTGGAGTGTGTCCACAAAATTTCATGCTTCTACCCAAAAGTGCACGATTGTTATGATTTTTTACAGTAATCCTCCGGACTATTACCGATAAGTATAAACAAAAAACATTAGCTAAAATACAACACAAAACAACAGAGCTAAATTTTGCAAACAGCTGACACGAGGTTGTTCCATGTGCTGCCCTGACCTTTATTTTCATAGTACGGAACTAAAATTTGGAGGGCTTATATAGAAAGATATGGCGGTTCATTTAAACCGATTTCCACAAAAAGGGCACATAGGCCCATGTGACCTTATTCTAGCCACCACCTCAATTTAGGTTTGCATGTTGTTATTATTATTATTATTATTATTGTTGTTAAATGTCTGTTGTGTGTATCTTGTCAACGTTGGCGTCATGCTCTCGCTTGACCTTGGCGAGTGCCAGGTTATCTGAGACCGCCTGTATGTGCATGGGTGGGGCTTATGCCTACTAGAGCCTAGAGTAGAGGCAAGTGTTTTAGATGATGATGATGATTTATGTACATCTGTGTAGTGAAAGTGTGGTCTTAAACGAGTTTGTTATGGTAGTCATCGCTTACTCAACAGGATGTCTGTGTGCTGTTGATATTAATACCACCTGCACCTGTAATATCAAGCATTGTGAAGTTTTCCTTATTTCTAGCTCATTATAAAATCAAGTAATACTTCTCAAAAGTCATCTTTATAAAGCCATACTTATCTTTTGTCTGTTTCTTCTGGATTTCATATTTTATGAATCCCCTATAATAAGTTTCAATTTTCCTCAGAAAGGTTTCAAGTTTATGTAAATAATGGTTATTTTCTGAAAATACCTTCACTGTTAGTATATATATCTACTTTCTCTTTCTGTTTTGCAAACCCCTTAGTAATCTTGCTACCCAAACAGCAATGTCTACAACTTTGTCTAACACTTAACTTCCTACCTAATACCATCCAATTCCCACTTACATTTCCTTCACTGTGTGTTGTTCCAATTTGTCTCCGTATGAGTAAAATAAATATCCATCAAGCTGTGAAACCATTGGAACTACAGTACAGTGAGCCAGAGAAAGCGAATAGAAAAGCGAACCGGTCTGTCTGTTATATTTGGCATAAAAAGACAATCTTCTAGACCTACAAAATAGAAAGGAGTTTAATAGTCTCTAGAGACTGGTGTTGTTGTTGTTGTTTCGTGGATTTAAAGTGTGATATATTTTCCTATTTGCCGGTCGTTTATTTTCAAACGGGGTGTGACATCGACAAAATATTTAGAATTGTGTCGTGGGAAACGTGTCCAGTACAGGAACATAATACGCCTCTCAGGTGTGTCACTAGGTATTAATCAGCTAGGAGAGTCGTGAAGGGAATGTCAACGGAATGGATGTTTAAGAAGATTAATTCCTTCGCATTCGCAAAAACGACTGAAGAAACTCTTTGAGAAAACATAGTCATGGCAAACATAGTCCGGGACTGCCGGTTGATGGTATCGAACCAAAGACCTCCCGAATCAGAGTCCCACGCGTTACGCTTCAGATGTATATTTATTTTATGTTAAATATTAATTAATTGATTAATTAATTAATTACTGAATGGAGTTTGGTTTGTTAGAGACAATATTTTTTTATGTAAAAGTGCAACAAATGGTTATCTGTTGACTATTTATTCATACTAACTAGGAAGCTTCGCAAACGCTTTTTCAGGCGCGTTGTTGGATGAGCGTAATTTTTTTTAAACGAAAAAAGCGTAAAATAGAGATTTTCATGAGAAATAATTTTACGATTACGCTCAAATTTCACACGAATATATTAATTCATAAAATTAAGGTTATGTTAAAAAATCATTACAATCGGATGAAAGCATGTAGGTGTTATAAGTCGAAGAAATTTAAAAAATAGTTAAAAAATCGTAAAATTGCTATTATCACGAGAAATAAATTTCGACTGCGCTCAAATTTCACACGAGTATATAAATTTATTAAATTAAGGTTCTCTTAAAAATCATTACAATCGGATAAAGCATGTAGGTGTTATAAGCCGAAGAAATTTTAAAAATCGAAAAAAGCCGTAAAATTGCGATTTTCGTAAAAAATAGTATTTTGATAACGCTCAAATTTCACATGAATATATCAATTCATGAAATTAAGGTTCTGTGAAAAAATCATTACAATCGGACAAAGCATTGTAGGTGTTATAAGTCGAAGAAATTTTTAAAAAATCGAAAAAAATCGTAAAATTGCGATTTTCATGAGAAATAGTTTTTCGATTGTGCTCAAAAACGTGGCAGTTCTAAGTTCAGAGATTTCGAAGGCCTCCATAAAATTTCATCGCAATCGGAGTATCGGTTTAGCCGGAATCGTGCTAACAAACAGACAAAAATACAAAAAAAAAGAAAAAAAAAACATTCCGGATTTTTTTCTCCAGTGTAGTGAAATGGAATCTTCGCTTCGCTCGCTACGCTCATCCAAAAAATGACTCTAGCAATAAATTATTCAATTGCTCGTATCAAAATCTATTAATTGCACGAATGTTACATAAAACAAGTGTTGGTCTACAAGGAAATAAGATGTTGCCAAGGCGTTTCTTCTCAAGGCGTTTAAGGCTATTTCAGAGCACTCTTACCGATATTTTGAAAGTCGAAGGAACCCGGTTGAAAGTTGGTTGGATGAAAGACGAACTTGAATAAAGAAGAAAAAAAATTGGACGGGACAGAAGCTCTCCTTTGGTCATATTTGCAAATTTGGGGACAATAAGAAAAGCAAAGTTCTATAGGTGCAATTCTTAATTTTGAGCTAAGTTTTTTGTTTATTGTTCAAGCACACCTTTGTCTCCGCTTCGAGTAAAAGGAAAAATAATTTTCTGAAATAACGTTCGATGTGCGATTTTTTTGTCACGTAGTACAAATAAGAGTTTTGAACTGGTGGACGAAAAAAATCATGGTCCAATCATGAATGGAAAAATATTCCAATATTTTAAATCATCAGTTGGGTTTAGCATCACAATTACCTGTTGTCAAGTCTAACTTTGCGTTGCATGGGTCGGCATTGAAGATAGGCCTCTCCCTCTTCTTCACTCGTGCTACCACTCTTCCCTTTCCACCACTCTCCCGTCTCCTCTTCGCTGTTCCACACCTTTGCTCACACGTTTTTAAATTATTTATTTATGTATTTATCGTCTATCATATTCAGTTAAAAAAACTGATTTACAATGGAGGACAACTAAATAAATCTAATTACAAGTGCAGACACAACAATGAACAGAGTTAAATAAAGTTTAAATCGTTATACATAACAACAATGTATTAATAACACAATCATTTTGGTAACAAATTCAAAATGGATATCAAATGAAACTAATTAATGAACCAAACATAAATACGGAAAAAAGAAAAAAGAAAGGGAAGGGAAGAAAAATAAATAAAAAGGAAAGAAAAGAAAGGAAAGAATAAAAATAAAAAAATAAAAACGAAAATATAAAAAAATGATTTATTAGAGGATCCCACTCTAATGAATATGAGGTTTGCCAAAAATCAGGAACAGCGAATCAGGGAAAAATCAAACTCGCGGAAGAAACCACTGAACTATCCTATCATCGTTGTCATGGTCTGCCCTTGATCACTTACCTGGAATTTCCAATTCCATCATTTTTCTCGGCAACCTCGCTCTTCATATCCTTTCTTTTTTGTCGTCCTTTTTTTTATTCTTTCGGTTTAATATAAATTACATTAATTATTACCACTGTTAAAATTCTTACTGGTCATAATGTTTTTTCATTTTGTCCGTGCAGACTATGGTACTTTCGAAACCACATAAGATTTCGAAATCACTTTTACGGTTTTGCATAACGCTTGTGTCACTTAAACCAGGTAATTTGCCGTGGTCTTAATGTTGGTGGGTGTTAGTCCTTCATCTTAAGTACTGCAGATGTCATTAAATGACAGTAGACATGTCTGGGCATTGCGTCTCCCACCTGAGTGAAATTACTATCAACGAACTTTACTTTAAACTGTAAGCGATCTCGCAAAGCAATGACGTCCTTCTCGGCGGAATAAAACGATGTGAAATAGCCATACCTTGGTAATAAACTTTGTGCGTCCTATTGTGGAACTTTTAGCAGCGTTGGAATGAGAAGCCAGAAGGGGCTGCAAACTTTGTCTGAAATTGACATTCAGACGTTGAAGTCTGTGGAAATAAGATTTGCTACAAAAAAGTTTCAGAAGGGAGAGAAACCTGCTAGAAATTACGTGAGATAATTCTATTATTATTAATTATTTAATACAATACAACACTGTATTCTTAGTGCTACCTAAGCGCTAGCCCATTATACGCATTGTTTACTCTTATCAGCTAGGTACTGTGCCCTTGCTGTCACATAGGTATTCATGATTGTTTTAGTAAAATTACATACATATCTTTTCTTGTGACATGTTATCTTACCATCTTACATCTTAAAGTGTAATTAATATACAACTGTTATCAAACATAACAGTTAATATGACTTAAATGACTTATTTTTTTACTTAGGTCTAATTCAGGTACATATAGTAATTACAGTACATTGTTACTGAATACAGATTATTACTAGGTTTAAGTTTTGTATCAGTTTGTGAAAATCAGGTACTCTGTACTTACTTAATTAATTATCATTCACATTTGATCACAACATTTTATAACAGCTGTTGGATTTGTCATATTTTTGTGTAGTATTCAGGTACATAGACTATCACAGGTTTAAGATTTATCATAGCATGTCTAATGGATATTTTTTAATCAGGTATATATGTATTTGGTTTTATTGCATTTTTGAACCTATTGTTACGTGAGATTTAAATAAGTTCTTACTACGTAGATGTTGAAAACCATTTAATAATATTAATAAATAATCTAATCTTAAGTGCATCGTGTAAAAGATGTTTGTGACTAAGGGATGTTCTAAATAAAACAAGAAAACATAATCAGTACAAATAAGTAGGAACTGACATTAACGGAGATTCAGCCGTTCCATCTAGAATGCTGTCTCGAGCTCTCTTTTAGAACCACCAATATCGATAATCGTTAGGCTGAAGAACAGGCGCAATTGCATTTACACCACGTTATTCAGTTTATTATCGAGTTTGCTTTTTCTAGTAGAGAGAAAATTACTCCCACTATTATTGTTACTCTTTCGATTAATTATGTATTTAATAATGTTACCATTATTAATATTAAATGGGATTGAGGCGAATAAGATATCAAGGCTGATAAAGTTTCATTTCAAAATAAAACTGTGGCGGTATCCCTACACTCTAACCTTATACCCGTACGTATTATTATGTTATAGCCTAAAATAAAATAAAGTTGGCATACTATTTAGAATGCGATAGTATACCAATATCACTTAAATTTACCTATGGATGGGTATTCAAAGCTCTTTGATAAAACTTACAGAGAACTGTATATAGACGATCTATAAAAACAACAAAAACTTAATTATTACAATAGTTTCTCGATTTGGTTAGTCAGGAAAACCTCGCTCATACCTGCGTAAGGTAATGACATTAATGTTTGTTTGGTCATTTCAAAGGCAACATATATTCGTTGCAGTACTGTTCCATCCATTCAGATCTATAATGGTACTACAATTCAGAAGTCAAATAGTTACCGTCTCGGTGGTCTAGTTGGCTAAGGCGCCTACCTGGAATGTGGGAGACTGGGGTTCGAACCCCGTTCGCGATGAATCTTTAACTTCTGAATTGTATTAAATATTATTAAAGGAGTCCATTTTCATTACAACAAAATATATAAGAATATTTGCATACAAAAATTAATAAAGACAATCCATTCGGAAAAGTAGAAAATTCATTTATAAAACCATGCTTTTTTATTCAAGAGCTCTGTTGTAAGTGAAGTATCTTGCTGGTAAGAAGTACAGTCGTACAGTCGGTAAGCATCTGTGCGTTTAGTTTATCGAGACATTCGTCTCGAGTACATCTTGTACAAACTTTTCAATTACTGTGCTCGCTACTCTCGGCTTACACGTCACACACTTGGACTGAACGTTTACTGCAGAGGAACCTAAACAAGTAGTTCTTTAAAGGTTTAGCCCTAGGTACTTTAGTGGGTTGTTGGATTATATGAAAAACCGTGTTTATTTTCTACCCACGCAGTCAAAGAACTGATTTTTTCATAGGAAAACTTTAATTTAAAGCGACCCTGAATCTACATATCGCTGCCGACGCCATCAATGAGTGAATGATGGTAAACAAGCGATGAATATTTGAAAAGAGGACCGCTTGTTGGTCATGATACTTCGGCGGATAACGCCACCATCGACGTAGCTAGTTATACGTTTGAAATTTGAATATTTTGTATCGTTGCAAGTGCGGCTCTAAATTTACCGCGGAGGGAAGTTTAAGCACTAAGATTTTCAGATTTGTCTTGGTAAATGGTTGATAAGATGTCAATGATATTTTACGTGTTAATATATGTACCATCCATGAGTGACAGTATTCACATTTCATATTAGCTTATCTATTTCGACAAAAAAATATTGAAATTTCGTACTGTATCTCAATGATTAAATAAACTTATACGCGCATGTTAATTTTGTAATTCGTTACTGCGACCTACACGGTTTCATGGGAATTTCACGAATTAACACTCATGTTTTGGACTTTCCTGAGCTAGGCCCAACTCAAATGCTCGCGGTCAGGTGTGGACGACTGCAGCTGAATGGTTGGAAATATATTTACCAAATTTGGTATGATGATGAAAATCAAGTAGCTGGTCGTTTGGGATACTATTTTATACTACCAGCATTCCTTTAGTTACACAATATCGAAAATAGACTTAAGTTTAATAGCGCATCATATCATATGAATAAGGATACTATTCTTTGTCAAAGCGCCGCATATGATGGTGTGAGAAAATCCAAGTAAACGCTGCTTGCAGATGGTTTATATACCCAAAACATTAAACATCTTAAGAAAACACTTTTTGTACAAAAGGATGGCTGAAGTAGGGTACACATCAGTTTTAATGTTAATATAGTACCTTTATATTGATATCTACAATTGGTTGCCAAGAATTAGCCTAAAAATATCATTGCGAGAGGCAAGTCCAAAACGTGAAAAACATGGCTTTCAATTCAGGAAAATTCCCATAAAACGTTTATCTTACGATGAAACCAAATTAACCTGGGATATCCAGCATGAGAATTTGCGTTAAAAAATCTTTTCACTTGAAATAAATTGACGAGGTTCGCCAAAATGTAGTAAATTACGGAGATTTCGCTATTTTTTTTAAAATTCAAAACCGATTAATTAATTTAGAAATGCGCCTACTGGGTCTAATACATTATTTTTATATTTTTATATAACGTGTTTGTGAAATATGATACTGATGTTGTAAACCGTTTACCCGGAAAAAACTGAACGCTGAGCGCCTAGACTTGTCACCGCGCCAGCCTCAGCGACTACTCTTAACGACTTTGTTTGATTATACCTCGAGGGTTATTTCTATGCAACCAAGTGAGAATATCAATTAAATGGTTTTTATCTAACGTTCTAGCGAGTCTTCATTATTATATTAACCGTTTAGCTCCAATAATCTAAAACCTGAGCATACTATACAAGTATTTTCTCACGCTTACCTCAGTGAATCGAAATCCATATCAGAAGTTAAACATTTCTACCTCACACACACACATTTCATTTCAATTTACATTTCTCAAGTGGAAATCAAACATGAGACTCTCTGCATTCGAAGCTCACAACACTAATTATTTAAACTAGGCCGCTTCGCGAACACAGTCGCGTTGATGGATGAGCTTTTTTGTAAGTTTTTAGTTTGCGTGGGATCTCTTTACTTTTGCAAGTGCTTTTTGAATGCATTGTAGGTGATTGTAGGTGATTGTTGTCAAGTTTCTATTGTTACTGATATCGTATTATAACTCAAAAAAACTATATTAAAATCTTATTTCTAGGATTCTGCTAAGTTCAAATTTTTCTTCAAAGGTACTACAAACAACATGACTTTAAGTCATTAAATATGGACGTGTGCCCCCCATTTGTCAATCGGCCCAAATGTCCGAAAATATCGCACTGAAAATCGAAAAAAATTAAAAGAGATATTCATCGAGAATTTTATTCGATTGTACAAACGGATGGTCTAGTTCAAGATTCGAAGTCCGCTCCAACTTTCATAAGTCATATGCGTTTGCCGTTAGAGAGCATAACAGACAATAAAGGAATAAAAACACCCGAGTAATTTTTTTGGGTTTCGTGAATTGAATCTTATTTTGTCATCCTAAAACAATGTTAATGTTTTAAAAGATTAAATCACTGTAGGTTATAATTACAATTTACATTAATGATTAATTGTTTGTATTTCGTATTATTTTATTGATGTAATTAATGGGTTAAAGTATTAATCAAATAATGATATACTTTAAGATTATTATTTGAATTGTTTAGGTACTTCAATCACATAAGTGCTTAAAACCTGCTATTTTATAATTTTTTTATAATTTTTATATCACTGTATTGATCACTAGTAGTTATTTGTTTCGTGTGCAATTAATAATTTTATATTGTGATTTGTATTGAGCTTGGTTTATCAGAACAAAAGACCATGGCCTTAAGCTTCGCCAAGCCAAAAAATAAAGACTTTTATTATTAATTAATGAGAAGTTATTAACTGAGAAGTTGAAAGCTCTGCTCATTGAATTTCAAAAAGGCAATTCAACACAAATAGTGTCCAACAATGAAAACACTAAGAATATCTTATTTAATCGAGGTGAAATGCAAGGGGCTCCGTTGTTCTGTTGTCCGTTGTTGGCATTAAAAGGTTCCATTTCTATTCTTAGGAATCACCTTTATATGCTAAACATGTAATTTTTTATTGTTTTATTAACACTCATTTCTTGTAATTGTATTTAAATTTTAAACATATTTTTAATTGTTATTAATGAATGAATGAATGTAGTTTTTATTCTGTGTCCTTATGGCAATTGTATCTGTACAGCAGAGTTTTGTTTTGCTTAAAACATAACAGTTCTCTCTCTCTGGACCAACAAGCCACATATATAGTAACTCGCATTTTAACTGAAGCTTGCAGGTATGTTGCGGGTATGATTGTTTGGTCCTGGGAAGTATGGTGGTTGTGTTTTAGTTCGCTCTAACTATGGCTTGTAGAGATTGTGGGTTGGGGGGTGTAGCGTTTTACATTTCAGTATTCCGAGGGCTTGGATTCATGGGCACTATTAAATCATTCTTGAAAGAGTTGAAAACCGGAAAATAGAGTTGGTTGCTTAGTAATTTTTGATATTTCGAAATGGTCAGGATTCAAATAAACGAGTACTTACGTCTGGAGGATGTCCCCCCTCATTTCTTCCTACCGGAAAACGAAGGTACCAACGATCCGAAATTCGAAGGAATGGGTAATATCTTTTCAGTAAAATTAATAAAATTAGTCAATTTCTGCTGAAGGCTCAGATTTAAATATAAAAACAGATTTACCTTACCGTCTCAAGAGTTGTTCCCCCCCCCCTCCGCCCCTCCTCCTTCAACATTCCCGAAGATCGTCGCAGATGTCACCAACGACTTTTCTGTATATTTTGGCCAAGAGCTGAGGTGGTCATTTTTCTATCAGAAAAAACATAAAAATTTAGCAATTTGTATGCTTTTAAGTCTACGATTAAAATAACATCTTAAAATAAAATTTTAACATGCGCATCCAAGTATGTATTTATTGTTATCTGAGAAATCCCGACACTGCCCCTACACCATTACATGCACAATATCCAGATTGCTCGAACTTATATTTGAGATGAACAAATTTTAGATGACTCCTAAATATAGAGTTCCAATGTAGCTGAGTAGTTATTACTTCAATATCTATAACCAAAAACATAAAATATAACATGCAGCCATACCAATGTATGATTATTTATTATTTCTATGATAGAAAAATTAGACAATGACTAAAAACCTAAAATATAACATGCAACAAATGCCAATGTATGATTATTTATTATTTCTATGATAGAAAAATTAGACAATGACTAAAAACCTAAAATATAACATGCAGCAAATACCAATGTATGATTATTTATTATTTCTATGATAGAAAAATTAGACAATGACTAAAAACTAAAATATAACAAGCAGCAAATACCAATGTATGATTATTTATTATTTGGATGATAGAAAAATGTGTCATTTTCATGTTGGGGGGATGAAACTTTATAAAGTGAGTAGACTAATTAGAAATGCAATGACTATTAATTTTAAATTTTGTTTGTGTTTACTCAATGTTTATTGTGGATTGTGAAAATGTCCCATGTAGAACTCGATACCACTCGCCCCCTGCATGATAACATATTCTAAAAGATTAATTCATGTTTTAATGCATATGTATCTGATTTTTCGGACACTCAACCTACTTAATAGTGTATTCATTATGTCGTACTTTCTCATTGCATCCATATAATCTCGTTCGAGTAGGCATTGCTCCAGAGGCAAACAAAATGTGACGTTTAGTGTATATTATAAATAATATAAATTAGAGCAAACACATAATTGGCAAAACTCGTTAGTTACAAAATAATTATAAATTTAATTATGACATACTTTTATGACAATTGCTGTCATTCAAAAATAATAATGTCATCAAAGCGAACTTATGCTTAAAAACCTTACATTCGTAATACTATCGTTCAGTTTTCGATTTGGTTATTCCGGAAACACTCCCGTATATAAAATTGTTAATACTAAGTACAATTGAGAAATATTTGTATATAATTAAAATTAAAATATTACCATTTTTGAATTGTACTAAATATTGGTATATTGTTCAGTTTCTTCATCGTTGTGGCACATAATCATAAAATACAACATCTCAACAAGGTACAAACGTTATTTCCATCAGTCCATCTTTCTATCTGTGCGTGTGTCACGTCTCAGTTTCTCATCTCATCAATTTGAAATTGCATTTTTATGCTGGGAGTTATAATTAAGGGAAGTGGCTCACCGGCGACACGCTTATTAACTCGGGTTGGGGGGGGGGAGCAGGACTTACGCCGCCAGCAATTCTGATGTCATATTTCCCCCCGTGTCTTCCTAAATCATATGAAGACAAATGCTTAATGTTGGGTCCTTCGTGGGGGGGGGGGGTATCTGTTCCGCTACTCTAGTTGAAAATCGCAATATTAAAATACAGTATAACCTTCGCTCCCGTATTGTAGTATTGCAGGAAGTATTGCAAGAGATAACAATAATGGGGTCATGATGTAATGCAAGTACCTGGTATAAGATAAGCGTTTAGTTTACAGTATTTAAAGCAGTAGCTATATGGTTTCGATGGAGGATCTCTACATTTCATGCTTACGAACACTAACTATTTTCTGTTTTCATCCAACTTTGGTAAACTTGATTCAATCGTATCGTAAATGAAATCATGTTCCCAAGCGAAGCCACGTCCTGAGTATATAAATTGAATTATAGCAAAGCGGACGTTCATCCACAGCCTTGCTTATTAGAGTTCAATCTATGCTCCAGGCGTTCGGCTTATTTCCGTTTACCGGGGCGCCATGTTTACCAACGTAGTTATTGACATAATTAGAGTAGTGGAGTATTCTTGAAATGAACCATCACAGCATCATTTTAGGTGAACTTATGAAAACCTCGTTCATTTTGCTATACAAGAGTTTCAGATAACTTCACAGCCGCAAAATATGCCATGCCGCCATATGCCGCCATATGCCATGCCGCCATATGCCATGGTGCCATCCAAACAAGGTGTTATTTGAGTTCATTTTACTCTCATCAAAGCTACCATTTAGCTAGCTAACATTTAGCAGTGTACATCAATCGAATGTGTGTTATAATATTCATTTTAACGTTTAAGCAAGGAAATAAGGTCAAAAGAATGAAAAATAAGGAAAATGAATTGATTTGGATTGTATTTTACGACTGCATTAGAGTGTGGCTGGAGCAGAATGTAGTGTACATTTTTCATGAAAAGCCATGCAAATTTTAATAATAATAATAGGGAGGTCTATAACTTTGATATTAACTAAATGATCCAATGCCAATTCGAAGATTCAAAAAGTGAATAATATACAGATAGTCTGGACCGGCACCTCCACCAAAAACATTTGTAAATCCTGGACCGGCCTCCACCACCTCCAAAAATATTTTTTTCGTTACCCGAAAATTGGGTACCTCATAGGGACGGCCCCTCAATACCCAGCCCGATCCGAAATTTTGGAAACCCGCACACCACAGAAGGGTATCTTTGCTCAGTCAATTGTCCAATATTAGTGTGTAAATTTTACCTATATGATTCTAGAATATGTTTTCTTGGATCCATTATCTAAATTTTTTAATTTTACTTATTTTCTCGAGTTATTTACCTTAAATACATCACAACAGATTGTTTTTATTGCTTTTTTAAATTTAAGAACGAGAAAATATGTATATGTTATTAATGTGGAAATGTGTTCTGATAGAGCGTTGCGTATACATGCACATTTTGTTAGCCACTTCCTCAAGTTTCAAATCTGTCGATTAAAATTCGCTAGATTGCACGATCGACAGATGTTTAAATGCACATTAACAATAGAAGTTTTTTCGTGTCTCGCGATGGTTGATGACATATTTATTGATCGGGCTGTTCTGTGCACGTGATACGAACTGTCGACGTTTCAAAGACTTGGTTGTCTTCTTCCTCATTTATGAATTGGCGCTGACATGGTCTTTGAAACTTCGGCAGTTCATATCATGTACACAACTACGATAGATCAATAAATATGTTTATACATTAACAATATTAAAAAGGTTGTTCCAGCTTCTATGAAAAGTCTGATTTAGCATCATGCTATAAATGTTGTCAATCGTTTGGACGTAATATACTTTGAAATGTGGGAGATATCGACATTTCTTGCGATTATATTCTATGGTATCAAGTGCCACGAATAGTGGAGGGAATTCAGTCTTGCGACTTCCTTCGGCGGATTATCTTGGAATAATGGAGCACTGAGAGACCGGGTTTCTATACGGGGAATTATATCTTTAATTAAAACAAGTCTTGCAGACGAAGCTATTTTGTCAATTAATATTTAAGAAGGGGAAATACGAAGATTCTCCAATAAATTATCTTTCGGTTTGGAATGTTTTGAATCCAATTGATTTTATGTAAAATCGTGATTCATTTAACAACAACGCTAAATTTATTATTGTGAATATTGAACGTAGGTCTAATGCATCCCACACTGAAAATCATTTATGTGAGACCTTAAAAAATTATACTTCGTGATTGATTAAGATGTGAGACTTAGCTTGATGTTTTGTTTTAAGGTAGCTTCGCTCCCTAATATTATTTGTTTTCTGTTTTTTTCAGTTTTCTGTCCGTCCGTCTGTGAGAGTGTGTGCTACGTCTCACGATAAAACCGAACATGCTCTCCGCTTGGAATACGTTTTTTTTTTATTTTTGTTATGAAACACAATGTTTTTGAAGACTCTCAGTGAGAGGGGTGGGGCAAGTCCCTTTAATTCGTTCCAGCCCGGCACCTGCACAAAAATGATTTCAAAGCTGGATTTTTTTTGGATGAGTATAGCGAAGACTTCAACTACATACCTGATAAAAATAGCTCGTGTTTTTGTATGTTTGTTCGCTCTCTACCGGGCAAACGGCATATGCGATCTTGATGAAAATTGGAAGGGAACCTTCGAAATCTCTGAATATAGATCTGACAAGTTTTTGGGTACAATCGAAGAAATATTTCTCATGAATATCGTACTTTTACGATTTTTTCGATTTTGAATGCGATATTTTCTTGCTATTGGGCAAACGGCTTCTCCGATCTTGATGAAACTTCATGGGATTGTTTAAAATCACTAAACTTACACATATTATGATTTTGGGTACAATCGAATAAATATTTATCATGAAAATCGTACTTTAAAGGCAACGTTTGGTCAATATTACCTCGCCGCCCCGCACCTTTTCGCGGCTGGCACGAGGCGCATGTCGGTTCTTCGTCTCTCAAACAGTAATCATTGGACAGATATAGTCAACCAAAAATACTCATCCATCAACGTGACTGAAAAAAGCGTTCGCGAAGCGGCCTAGTATTTTTGAATATTTCTTCGACAATCTATTGATGAAGTATCTTCTTTCTCTAATGTGGGAACCCAATCATGTACACGCACTGTCAATAGTTAACATATATTTAGTGTTCCAAATTCCAAAAGATTCTTGACTCTTTGTTATTTGTATTTCAGCGCTGGCTGTGTTCCATGAATATTCTTCTGGAGTGGTTACGGGTTATGATTCTCCATAACATCTCCCGCGGGAAAATCTTGGTTCTCGTCAGGGACTTTAAATTCTCCCTCTTTCTTCGTATTTTATGCACGATTCAACCAGAAGGTCAAAATAACACAAAGAAAGACATTTTCCTAATGCCACTGATAAAATCGTTGTGAGAAAAACAAGCTGTGTCCCTTACAAACATTTGTGATAGAAAATCAAACTCGTCTTGCTTCAAACGTTGACGAGATACTTCAGTTCGAATACCCACATTAAATTCTCATCTCTCATATTTTATTTCAACTGTGAGAGAAGATGTTTTATTTTATTTCCTTCAAGCTCAAAGGAAAATGCAGAGGTAGATTATTCCTTAATATGAAAAACAAGGCTGTATGTCACTCCATGGCGGTCGACTGAAGGAACTTATCACAAATAGACGACGGCTATCATGTGTTGTTTTCCCACGGCTCGCGAAGCAACCATACCGTGCGACAAAGCCCACGCAATGCATAACTACACTCTACTGAACTGGAATTCATTCCGCTAGAAGTCTAGGTACCTATTCATAAGAAAAACATATTGTGTAAAATGTTCATTTTAATCTTTGGTAATTGGTTATCTTTTTCAATTATCTAGTAAAAATAAAGTTTAAATAGTTAGGTAGCAATACTTAAAAAACAATGAATAACTTTTTAAAATAAAAATTACCTTCTACTTACTAAATTATGTTTTTCAAAAAGTCCGCATTTTGTAAAACGCCGTCAAAAGTTGGTAAGCAAATTTGCTTTTTCTGCGATAATTATTATCTTTTATCCAAACAAAATTATCTAGATCATTATTTTTATATATTATCTTTTATCTAGATAACCTTTTTGCAGATTATTTTTTATCTTACCTTTGGAGGATTATCTTTACTTTATCTAGATAAAAATTAAATTATCTACTCACAACACTGATTTGACTACACTTATTTGTAATATTGAGGCGCAAAGCTCCCCGAAGGCGTTACTTTTTCGTCCGTCCGTTTGTGCGTGAGTGAGTCACGACTCACGATAAAAACCGAACATGACCCCCGATTGACGTGCGTGTTTTGAGATTGATACAGAATGGTTGAGAATTCACCTTGTGAGTCAGGGGTAGGTAGCAATCCTCAATCAAAAAGAGGATATTTTTTAACCAGGCACCACCACCAAAAGATATCAACATTTCATATGATTATTATCTACCCTTAAATAAATAAATAAATACATAAATAAATCCGTATTTAGAGTCTACCCACTCAGTCACATAACTGATTTTCAGTGGGGGACAGTAAACTAAAGAGGCCAAGCCAACCCTGTAGGCCCCGATGCAGTCGACGGGTGAGCGATAACCAACCAAAGATCGATATTTTTTAATGGGAAATATAGCAATCAGTGGTATGGACAGTGCGAACACCCGCGGATCAACGCCAGAATCAACAAGGTCGATTCAGAACAACTCTGAATTTATTATGTGCTTCGTTGCTAGGACGGCTCAAAAGTCACCGTTTACAAATTCGTAAGACAAGAACTGATGGACTAAAGTCCAAATCAGAAGTTAAAAAACTTCTGAGAAGTAATCGAACCCTGATCCTTCTGCATTGGAAGCAGAGACGCTAACCAGAAGACCAACGAGCCACACATTCTTCAACATTCTGTTGGTTAAGTTGCTTCACTCCCTGTACCTTGTACCGTGCATGTTAATTGTTAACAACCCCTTGAAAATAGAATGGTGAATCCCTAGACCCAAATATCATTTCAAAAGAATGCAAAAGAAGATTAAAAGGGAAAAAAGTTTTCTATAGTTTCTTGCGTTGCACTTTTTTTTTCGCCTGCCGGTACAATTTCGAATTTTGTACCGTCTGAAAATAAAAAATCGTGCAGCGCAAGCAACTATAGAAAACTGAAAACCCCTTTCCCTCATAATTCAGTTGTAGATAAAGGTGTGTAGAAGGTAGAAACGATACACAAAAGTAGCTGTGTTAAATTTAATTTTAAACTAGATGACTTGAGTAGGGACCTTTGAATATAATTGTTAATTCCGTGGTTATGTTCTGTCCGATTTTTTTTTAATCTGCCCTTTTATTTAATACCACTTGCATTCTTCTGACTTTTCTGACATCTTAAGTGTATAGAAAAAAAATTGATGTATATATTTCAAACTTTTCGTGGTTAGAACAGCCTAATCGAAAACTCGTGATTTCGATAACTGTACCCGTGAAATACTAGGTGTACGTATCCGTTAAATGATGCGTTAGTCCATATAAATCGCTGTGCTCAGATAAGCTCACAACATGACCAGAACAGAATGCAAGTTTTAACACGGTAACAGCTGTACTTGACACTGCTTTGTCGAGCATAGCCCGCCAGCCTGGCATTCAATGTGCAATAGCGAGAACAGAGTTTTCTTGCACTGCGTGATTATTTCCTATTTTGTGTTATGCCCTCTGATGTGTGCTTCTTGTGCTTATGTTAATGTATTTTTGTAAATGTGCAGGCTGCAGAGGGGGCGGGAGAATAACAATAAATACATTTACAATACAACGCTGCATTGGCTATACTCAATGGTATGATTAGAGATTTAGCGTTTTAGGTTTTTGATGCTGAATCGGTGAACATATATTTTGTAAAACGCTTCAGATTGCTAATTTTACTAAAAGTGAGTTTTTCCATTCCTATTGAGAACTAGCTTTGTATTGTATTCTACGTCATATATGCGGCTATATTGAATTGAAATGTTCCTTTAATTCATCGTTTCCCATAATAAGTGTAAGAAACACTCCAAATTTAGGGTTTTGGTGGACATAAAAAATAGATTTTATGGATGGAATGGAATATGGAATGGAAAAATGGAATGCTAAATATTCAAAACTAAAAGCTAGGCTGCTTCGTGAACGTTTCTAATAATGACGTTGGCGGATGAGCTTATAGCCAATCTTCCTGCATTCCTGAGTCGTAAAAATAGCACAGTGAAATTATGATAAGAAATATTTATTTGATTGTATGGCTAAAATCAAATCCCATTTTTTTTTTAAATCGTAGAAATGCCATTTCCATGAGAAATATTTTGTCGGTTGTGACCAAGAATGTGACAGTTATAAGTTTAAGACATTTTGAAAGTCCCCTGAAAATTTCGTTTAGATCGGATTAGCCGTTTGTCCGGTAGAGAGAGAACACAATACGAACTCGACGATCAAGCTATTTTTATGGTGATAGTCAAATTGAAGTCTACGCTACGCTCATCCAATTATTCCAATATCTGGAGTTCATGCGTTTAAAGTTAAGCTCTAATTCACCAGATGGACGTCTTAATATTGTCCACCAGCAATCCTGACTGGAGCTGTTCCCAAGTCTTTCTTCAGTCAAATAACGCGAACCATCCAATTCCCCCATTTCCTTTTACAAAGACACATTTTGATTTGTAATACTTCTTTGTTAGTGGGCCTTTAATCATTAGTAGTTTTTCATATAATGTTGATCGCAGACTGTCAAAAATAAATTATCATTCCAGACATACGTCTTGCGAGCCTCCATAGTCCATACTGACGTAGGTTGAACGGGTAAGCACAACAACAGCTACCTACCCAAGGTTTTATAAGTCATAACCTTATGTTAGCACCTCATAAACTTCAATCCACTTCGAGTACGAAGAGGCAGACATTACATTGCGTTATATTTAATGAAATTGCATCTAATTGAAGGACTTGCCTCAAAACGACGACTGTAATAATTATTGTGGATTAATGTGATACATGAAACTGGCACCTATCGAGTAAGGCTATTTGATAAGGGTAAGTGTGGTTGTTAGAGTGTTGCGGGGGCGGAGGGGGGGCAGACGTCTAGCATTGACGTGTCCACCCCTATCTGGCACTGGCAAGCCCTCATGGGAATCAGTGTCTGGACGGACCATACGATAATAATTGTTATGTTCGTATTATCTCAGTTTCGCAGAACAACGTTATCGAAACTCTAGTCTCGCATTACACTATCCCATAGAACACTATACACTATAGAACCTATACTCAATGCTGTTATCAGTGGTGGCAGTATGCGCGAGTATGCGCTTTAAAAAGTTCAGGGTATTCGAGGAAACAAGAGAATGTAGATAGCGCGCGCGTTCGTCAATATGGCCGCGCGTTCGGTGGTAGTCTAGCTGACAGCATATGCACAATACATGTAAAAACGTTTTAACATATTGTGTTTGAACGCACATTAAAAGTGGTTTACCGTTTAAAATGGAAGTAATCAACTTAAAGTTAGTATTCGAGTATTATGAATTATATTGTGTCCTATTGGAGAAGTATCGCGGACATTTATTGAGGTAGAAGTAGTTTTTAGAAGGCAATTATGGCAAAACTATGAATGTGTGGCCTATTCAGTGATGTGACAAGCTGTTGGTCAGCTGTAAAAATGCGTGCCCAGGGCCCACGGTCAGTTGCTTCTAGTAGACATTCGAAAAATGCATTGACAAACTATTTCACATCGTAATAATTAAGACGTCATTTGTGTTGTATGGTTAATGAAGTGCTGACAAAATACTTACGCTAGGCCTAGCAGTGCTGAATGGTTGAACATGGGCCTGCCTACGGCTAGGCCTACATTACACATGGACTTTCTTTCAGTTTTGTTTGTTATTTTCATTCTATGTTTCGTTCCAAATTAATCCTCAATTACAATAAATGACGCGGTTGTTGATGGCACAGGGTAAACCTTCTTGTGATTCACTTCATACAGCACTTTCCACACTTTTATTATCTCTGATTTAGAATTGCGCCCGGAACGAGGACGAATGTAATGAAATCATTTGCAGAAAATTATATGTCTAAATAGAACAGTAAAAAAAACGACCTAACGTGGATTTGAACTGCCGACCTTGAGCATACAACTTAAACGCGCAACCACTTTGCCACAATGCACAGTGATGTTTGGAGCTATAACCCAATGTTAGGTGGTATCGTAGATGACCGTAGGCCTACGACGAATAGTGCATACTTATTCGTACGGCCTATCTTACGATTGATTCCCTACACTCCATAATAAAAAAACCACAGCCAGTAAAAGCTTTTTAAAAGCCAAAAATTCGAATTTAAATACTTTGTAGAACACTTGTAGACGTGTAGGCACATTAAAGTGTCCCGTCCCATGGCCAATTAGTGAAGGACTAAATTATAAATAAATGTACCAAGTAGGACTACTGAGCCAAATATTTAGAACTGCCATAATTATTTTATATTGGCGTATTTGAATTTTATGCAGGATATTCCTAGTTTTGACAGTGATGTCAGGACTAGACACATTAAGTAGGTTTATCAAAAAGTTTATTTTCCCACTAAAATTGTAAACGTTTTAATGTTACCCCACCTTTAAACGTTATGTGCATAATATAAAATTGCCAGAAAGATTTAACTCGCCGGTAGTATAAGCATATTACTTAGCAAAATAATGTTACCTCAATCCAAGGCCACGAAAGTGCAGACTGCAGATATAAATGTGTTTAGTGATTGGTTTTCCAATAACAGAACCCTTTTCAACTCATTCCTCATTTTGTAATCATTTGGAAATAAATGAAAGTATAATATATGATATGTTTTCTTTGATGAGCACTGTGGCACCGAACAATATTTATTTGTGTTAAGTCGGGTCGG
The DNA here is from genome assembly GCA_024449915.1 of Sweltsa coloradensis. Classification (NCBI taxonomy): domain Eukaryota; kingdom Metazoa; phylum Arthropoda; class Insecta; order Plecoptera; family Chloroperlidae; genus Sweltsa; species Sweltsa coloradensis. The sequence goes on along the minus strand of JAMZAV010000238.1, from coordinate 877,201 downwards.
GATATATTTGAGATACCCCTCCCTACCTCTTGCGTGATGTTCCCTGCTCTAGGATGTTCCGCGATCAGTACCCCCGAAATAATAGTTCGCGGTTCGACCACTTGGCTGCGCTAGTGTTCCTTGTTTTCTCGACGGCCCGCGGGCCTTATTTTTGTGGCCCCCCCAGTTCTATATGACTTAACACAAAAATTACTATTTATTTCTCCTACTTTTAATTTTTAATTAAAATTGTGAATTTTAAACTTCAATATATTTTGTAAATATTAAATTGAGCCGTTCTCAATTTGATTTGATTGTCCACTTGAACTGCTTCGGAAAAACGATGTTGCAAGAGTTCAAAGAGTTCTTGGATGAAGTTCAGGCGCAGTACAATGATTTGCTGCTGCATAATAACGTACGTTGGCTATAAGTAAGGGTAGCGTATTACAGAGATTCTGGGCACTATGAAATTTTTTTCGACATTTTTGGGAAATTTAAATACCCCGGTTGCCAATGACTTTCATGCATTTCTTCAAAACGAATCAGAAATGCTAGCGTTGGCTTTCTTAAACGACATTTTGGGCCACCTGAACACTTCAACACAAATCTACAAGGTAGAGACAAGTTAATTTGTGACCTGATTCAGAATGTTAAAACGTTCAAGTGCAAATTAACCATCTTTGAAATGGATCTCACAGGTGAACTTCTTCATTTTCCAACATTGTCCGAGTACAAACTTGACTGCGAGTCAGATGCAGATGTATCTGAATTCTGTGATTTTATTGCAAAACTAAAAAAGTGAATTTGAAACAAGATTTCGCGATTTTGATTTAATTGAGCAATTGGCTCACATCTTGAAACATCCCTTTCTTTGAGTCCAACAGGGGAGTGGAGCGAGGTAGCTGCAAGTTTATTCCACGTATCACAAGCGAAACTTCAGCTAGAAATTATTGACTTCCAAGAGGACACGTCACTTAAATCTTTACCGACCGACACGCCCACACAAGTATTCTGGGCAAAATACGTTTCGAACGACAAATACCCAGGACTGCGTAAGACTGCGATACACATGTGCGTAATGTTCGGATCAACATACATCTGTGAAGCATCGTTTTCAAGAATGAACAGTGTAAAAAATAAACTAAGGTCCAAAATCACTGACAAGCATCTGGAAGACGTATTACGGATTTCCTGTACCAATCGCGAGCGGAATTTTAGAAACTAGCTCAAGAGAATAGGTGTAATTTCTCGCACTGACAAAATCACCAGACCCAAGATGACCTATGGCCCCTCACATGTCAAGCAGTACTGGTAAGTGGCCCCATACACAATCTAGTTGCCGACCCCTGTTTTACACAGTGTTAGAGATATCTTGATACAAATGAGGAAATTTAAAAAATTATCTCGACATTTACCCCACAAATAAGTCTCTAGCCAAGAAAAGTCCTCACAATGCCGCCGCCGGCCTAGCATAATATAATAAAGTACCTAACTTTATTAAGATAGAAATTAATTTTAACAATTTTAAATCCAAGCTCCATGAATATATGATCACACATTTTCACTACAATGTAACAGAATTCCCGAATTAACTCAAGCCACAATCACAACCGGGTACCATACTTGATGTAACTCATTCAATGAATGTCACATTAATTTATGTTTTTAATCCTACTTCTATCACAATTTTTATATGACGTAAGCGGAGGTACAGCATGACAATAAAAGGGTAGTGAATCTCGTGAAAGGAATGTAGCTGCCGCGTTGATGGATGAGTTTTTTTGTGAGTTTTTAGTTTGCGTAGGACCACTTTTTCTTTGCAAGTGCTTTTTGAATGCATTGTAGTTGATTGTTGTCAAGTTTCTATTGTTACTTGTTAATTGTTATTAAAAACCTCAAAAAAATCATATTAAAACCCTTATTTCTATGGATTCTGGCAAACTTTTTCAACTTTTTCTTTCAAAAGGTACTACATCACCATAACCTTAATGTCCATGTGAAATATGAACGTTGTAGCCCCACCCGTTTGGTCAGAATCGGCCCAAATGTCACGAAAATATCGCACTAAAAATCGGAAAAAATCGTAAAAGTACAATATTCATGAGAAATATTTCTTCGATTGTACCCAAAACCAATACACCTCTAAGTTTAGAGATTTCGAAGATCCCCTCCAATTTTCATCAAGATCGCTTATGTCGCTTTCCCGGAATCGTGCTAACAAAAGAACAAAAATGCAAAAAAAAAAATCATTAGAGCTAAATTTTTTGGGGGTCAGTGAAATTGAAGTCTTCGCTTCGCTCATCCAATAATATGAAATATAAATGTACATAATATTTAGTACAATCCAGAAGTTAAAAAATCCATACCGATCGGTGATTTTTTAACTTCTGAACTGTAATAAATATTAACAATTCCACCTACGGGAGTGTTTCCCGACTAACCAAATCGAGAAGTAAATGTACATGTGTAGGAATGTATACAATGCAGATGGAAATAACCAAATGTTTGTCTGTATGTCATTTAATTGGATGAGCGAAGCGAAGACTTCAATTTCACTGACCCCTCAAAAAATTTAGTTCCAATGTTTTTTGTTGTTTTTTGTTTTTGTTTTGTTTTTGTTTTTTTCTGTTTGTTAGCTAACTACCAGGCAAACGGATCCGATCTTGATGAAAATTGGAGGGGACCTTCGAAATCTCTAAACTTAGAGGTGTATTGTTTTTGGGTACAATCGAAGAAATATTTCTCATGAATATCGTACTTTTACGATTTTTTTCGATTTTTGGTGCGATATTTTCGTGACATTTGGGCCGATTCTGACCAAACGGGTGGGGCTACAACGTTCATATTTTACATGGGCATTAAGCTATAGGTTATGGTGATGTAGTACCTTTTGAAAGAAAAAGTTGAAAAAGTTATCCAGAATCCATAGAAATAAAGGTTTTAATATGAGTTTTTGAAATGTATAACAATAATTAACAAGTAACTATAGAAACTTGACAACAATCACCTACAATGCGTTCATAAAGCAATCTTCGGGCCTACAGATATTTGACATTCTAATTACCCTAGCAATTAGTACTTTCTTAAATTTATTCTAATTTAATAGAAATGATTTTGCAATGGAACTTGAAGAAATAAAGAGATCCCAAGCGTACTAAAAATTTTAAAAAAAAGCTCATCCATCAACGCGACGGGACTTTAGCGTTTTCATAGTTATATCACTACACCGTTAGAGAGAGAGAACTTTAATATTTTAATCAAAACGAACTGCCACAAGGACACAGAATGAAAATAACATTCATTGATTAACAACAATTAAAAAAGAGGTTTTTAAATAATAATACAATTTTAAAATTACATGTTTAGACCATAAAGGTGATTCCTAAGAATAGAAATATAACCTTTTAATGCCACCATCGAAACGTCTTGAATGAGTGTTTTGCCTAATTTAAAAGTTTTGTATTATAAGTAAGTAGTATTATATTTATATCAATTATAATATATTTAATAAATATTTGTTTTAAAACATCTTATATTACGTGATTATTTCCGTAAAGTGTAGAATAATATTAACAATGGATCACGAAAGCCTGCAACAATACATATTTATATATTACGAAAATATGGTTGGATTTTCATTCTTAATGGAAATTTATACATATTAAGCATCTGTAATTGGTGCAAACCATTTGATGGATTATCTAATTGTTATGTAATTTATACATATTTTTGTTTTACTATTCATCTTTTGTGTAATGCATCAAATGTTGTTTAACCTGTTTGACGTATCCAATTATTTTGGATCTTGTATCTAACCCAAGGAAGAAAGTAAACATGAAACATTTAAAAAATAATATTTCGGTATACCTTACCAAGCGTTCATTAATTTATGTTAGTTAATTTTAAGTTTTTTTTTGCAACAGAGTATTGATTTAAAATAGACAAGCTTGAAATAGATGCTTTTTAAATTTTAAATGCTCGTGACATCGTAACTTTAGGTCAACACGGTTTGTTAGAATCGCAAACGGAATCGATATAAATGTTGGCACAGCGTTTCCACACAAGGTTATAATTCGGGAATTGCTCGATTTACGTTTATAGGAGGGTCCTGGCACAGAATCGTATAGAATAACATTGAAAGAAGAAGCAGGTCGTTTAATTTAATCGAACTCTCATCTGGGAGGTCGTCTGTTCGATACCAGCCTCCAGCAATCCTGACTGAGGATGTATTCAAGGGTTACTCAGTCTATAGGAGGGTCCTGGCACAGAATCGTATAAAATAACATTGAAATTCGTAGCAGGTCGTTTAATTCAATGAAACTCTCATCTGGGAGGTATAATATACCCAATGTCTTACATGTGAACACGTCGAATTCACAAACTTCAAGCGTGGGATGTCATCTAGCGGTTCGCTGCGGAACTAGCGGTGGGAAGTAGTAGTCTACTATATCCAATGTCTGACACGAACACGTCGAATCATCTACTTCGGGAAGACGGGTTAGGCCTTGATGGGTGACTCGACTGCCTTACCGACTGCTGCAGCGGCCATCGTCCATACCACCCAACACGTTTGTAGGCGTCCCGCTCTCACGGCACCGTGTGGCAGGATGGTAACGGGTTAGACGCTTGGTCCAAGGTTCCCCGGTTCAAATCTCCGTGGTGGTGAATTTTTTTTACAATCTATTCTTTATGTAAAACTCCCATTTCGGGTAAAAGTCCTTTATATTTTAAATAGAAACGTTAAAGGTGTTGAAGGTTATTTTTGTTTATTTTTTAATTATAATTAATAAAACTCCTTTCCATGTAAAAGTACTTTATATTTTAAATAGAAACGTTAAAGTTTTTGTAGTTTTTTTTTGTTCATGGGTGATAACAATTAATTAAACGTCTTCTCGGGTCTTTATATTTTTAATAGAAACGTTAAAGGTTTTGAAGTTTTTTTTTGTTGTTGGATGAATAATCAAACTTCAAATGAAAGTCCTTTATATTTCAAATAGAAACGTTAAATGTTTTGTAGGTTTTTGTGTATTTTTTCACGTCCGCTATATTGCATAATATTTTTATTACTTTTATTATTATTATAATTATTATTTATTTATTATATTTTATTTTTAAATTATAGTTAGTAATTATTAATTCCTTATTGAGTGCACAGCAAACATGGGTTACTTGGTTAGACTACGTCCCCAACTACGTGACGCGCCAACTACTTTTATCGACCTTATAGGTCACCCATCAAGGCCTAACGAACGACTATCTACTTCGGTAGTCGGATAGGGCCTAGATGGATGACAGTGGACGGTGTACTTCCTTACCGACTGCTGCAGCGGCCACCGTCGCTACCACCCAAGGCGGCCCGGAATGGTAGTGCCTTGTTGGCAGGATGGTAGCGGGCTAACCTTTTATTCGAAGGTTCGATGGTTCAAATCTCCGTCAAAGCGATTTTTTTTAATATTCTATTCTTATGTTTTTCTATTAAAACAACAGAATAGTAACAATAACAATTAATGAAACTCCTTTTCGGGGGAAAATCCTTCATATTTTAAATAGAAACGTTAAAGGTTTTGTAGGTTTTTTGGTTCAGGATGACTTAATAAATATTTTCAGATGAAAGTCCTTCATATTTTACATAGAAATAGGTTTTTTGGGTAATGAATGGCAAATGTTGTACAAATAAATGCAAATAATAATAATAAATAATAAAAATAAAAAAAATAATAAATCTCCTTTGCGGATGAAAGTCCTTTATAATTTAAATAGAAACGTCAAAGGTTTTGTTGGTTTTTTGGTTTATGAATGGCAAAAATAATATTTAATATTTCGGGTGAAAGTCCTTTATATTTTAAATAGAAACGTTATAGGATTTCTAGGTTACATTTGTTTATGGATGATGACAATTAAATATAAAACTCCGTATAAAGTCCTTTATATTAATTGATAGAAACGTTAAAGGTTTTGTAGTTTTTTTTTTTAACGTCCGCTTTAATGTATATTTACCTAATATAATTAATGAAATCATAATAAAACACAGCAAACAAGTTACCTTGTTAAACCACGCGCCTAACCGCGTGACGCGCCAACTACCTTTATCGACTCCAAGTGTAATCCATCTAGGCCTAAGTCGACACTAATCTACTTCGAGCGTGGGGTGTCATCTAGTGGTTCGCTGCAGAACTAGCCGCGGGAAGTTCGAACTTCTCGGGGAAGAGTATAGAGCGAGCTAGCGTGCAGTATCGGTGTGTTTTTAATTCGGATGGAAAATTACAAATCTTTACTTTGAAATGAAACACCTATCAATATTTGATATTTCAATATTTTTTATGAAGACCTATTCATCAGTGTTTAATTTTTTTTATATTTTATGCAATATGCCAAGCAACAAAAGAAAATATTTGCGTCTTTTTACGGACGGGAATAGATGAGCATATTTCAGTCACAGATAGCAAAGTACATTACCTGTGTTTCAGTGCTTTTTCCGCTTTTTTAGGGAATATATATCAGATTCCTAATAAAGTAAGGGAACAGGCTGCACCCCTTCTTGACAGCAGCCAAGCCAAAGCAATGAGGAGACTTACCTTCAGAAATACGTGAGATGTAAATGTAAACACATTACGCTGATGGATGGCAAATACAAGCTCTCTGGAGTCTAGCTCTAGCTAGACCAATCATGCAGAATCCTTGACGTCCATCAAGTTGGGCTGTGCCTAGTTGAATTTCGATTTATTTTTGGTCGTGTGTGGCACAGCTAGCACTAACTTTTGGACAGCCATTGTAGTGGAAGTAAGCCAGCACTATCATCGAGACTTACGGCACTATCCAGCACTATCGTAGCACTATCGATATCAATATCAGTAATAAAATTTTCGAATTTCGAATGGGGTACAGCTAACATTAAGTTGGCTGCGTCTTTTTGTATTTTGATTTGATGCGGAATGAAGCCAGCACAGCACAGCCAGCACGTACTATCCAGCACTATCGAAAAAAGTCGAAATTGAGCAGGTTCGTTGACATGGCTAGATTACCGGCCGCATTCGCAATGGACTAAAGCCTAAAGGGTTTGGTTCATAATCATAAAGGTCAGTAAAGTGGTGCATATGGGGAAGACCCAGCCCTTGTACTGGTCGCTCCAAATTGCATGGAAGGAAGAAGATTTCAAAAGAAGGAATTATTCATATTTATCTGTTCCGAAGAATTTTTGCTTGTGACATTATTATGTGAATAGAAGAGGATGGTTCGATAGATTTGAAATTGATGCTTGTCTTTCATTTTCGCCAAATCGTGAGCCTTTTGAAGGTAGGGTCAGTATTGTGACAGTGTCATGTTTCTTCGCAATTAAACAAAATAACCATGTTCATGTTCACTTCAGGAGACTCGCTCGTTGAGAAGACGCGACGCGTACGATGGATCCACATTGTCCAAGGGGTGGGGAGTGTGGGAAGGGAACGCCCCCCCCCCCCATTTGCACCAAAAAGTGTGAAATGGTGAATATAGAATAACTGTTTTATCGCAATACCAAAGGCAAATAGTCATAATCTGACCAAAAGAGGATTTTAGTAGATATAAAGTTGGCTATTGTGATGCTTTCAAACGCACAGATTTTCACCAAAATGAACTTGAAATGGAAAACTTTTGGATTAAAAACAAAATTTTACTAGATAAAAAGTTGGTCGTTGTGATGCTTTCAAACGCACAGATTTTCAACAAAATGACCTCGAAGGAAAAAAATTCTAGGGGGCAAGCCCCCCGGACACACTTTGCCTTCGGTACATCTATGAATTAATTGGTTGAACCCCTCCCTTTTATGAATTCCTGGATACGCCACTGATTATGAGAATCTGTCAACATAATTTGACGTTTATAGCGTTGCACAAAGAGAGCTTAGAAATAAGTCACCCTTTGAGAGAACCATTTCCTTTTTTCTTCCGGCGGCATCTTGATTCGGAGAGCCACAGTAGGTCTAGTTGAGTTCAGATGCATTGTCTCAGCTGAGGAAAAATAATCGACAAGGAAGGAGATTGCAATACTGACCCACTGCTTTGGAAAGAGATCACGGATGTAGGAAGGCAATGCAGTGTCACCCACTCAGATATTTTGATGAGCATTACTCTTCGTTAGCTTTTGAGTGTTGCCACAAAGAAAAAGGGATTTTTTTATAAAAGATACGAGAAAAAAATTAAACTCTTGTTGGACCTAAATAATGATAATAAAAATATGAGTTGGATTGGATTACATGGTACGATTGTATGAATAATATTCTTGATTCAAAATCTAAAAGGGTGAAAAAGAACAAACAAGAGTGAAATTTTAAAATGCTTGTAATATCAAACTTTGAAACTATGACAATGTAACACACATAACAAAATAAGAAAATACACCATTGTAGCTAAGCATAGAAAATTATAGTTAGAGGCTAAGAAAATCTAAAATTTTGTAACATTTCATAAATCTTCAAATAATTTTGCATAGTTTGTCCGGAAGCGGAATTGAAGGGCTCTACTTTACAATTTTCGTGAATTGTTTCAGAGACAGACAGAATATATTGATACTGTATCCCCTGTAGGGCTACCCATTATGCTTGGTGACAGCATGTATACTTTAATAAGCGATTGAAGCCTAGCCAGCCAGATGTGCAAATCTTTCTTTAACTATTAATAACAGTGGTCAAATTAGTAATACACAGATAGATATTTTATAATATCCAACAATCAGGTAACAACTGAAATTTGTCTACTTAGTTGTTACCTGATTGTTCTACAGTTCGTAGAGAGTATCAATATTTTTTTTTGAACAGTGTTTTATGAATTTTCCAACAATCAGATAACAACTGAAAAATTGATCTGCAATTGATATTTCCATCATTTGCAAATGACTTGCTTACAGCTTACGTTTCAAAATAGTATTATAGTACAGGAAGGAGTTTGAAATGTGAGGTTTGCATATGCAAGTGTCTATATCCTTCCAGATGATTTTCAGGGGAAAATGTAATTTAGAACTAATTTGATGCCAGGTTTCGATAAAAATTCAATTTTGAAAGTATACGCATTAAAAATAGTAGTCTTGTTCAGAAACGAATTTGGTCGAAATTCTATACAAATAATACATTTTTATTTTAAAAAATTGATAGGCCTACCTTAAATTTGAGGAACTGCAATTCTTGCATTTTAAATAATTAACTAATCAACCAAGGAAATTATAAAAAATAACATTCATATATAATAATTTAGACACTATCGAATAATAATTGATAGTAATTAAATTTGAATTCAGAGGAAATTCCAACAATCAGATAATAACTAAAGAATTGATCTGCAATTGATATTTCCATCATTTGCAAATGACTTGCTTACAGCTTACGTCTCAAAATAGTATTATAGTACAGGAAGGAGTTTGAAATGTGAGGTTTGCATATGCAAGTGTCTATATCCTTCCAGATGATTTTCAGGGGAAAATGTAATTTAGGACTTTCATTTGATGCCTGGTTTCGATAAAAATTCAAATTTGAAAGTATACGCATAAAAAATAGTAGTCTTGTTCAGAAACAAATTTGGTAGAAATTCTATGCAAATAATACATTTTTGTTAAAAAAAAATTGACAGGCCTACCTTAAATTTGAGAAACTGCAATTCTTGTATTTTAAATAATTAACTAATCAACCAAGGATGTTTTTTAAACATTCATATATAATAATGTATACTATCGAATTTAATAATTGATAATAATTAAATTTGAATTAAAAGGCAAGAAGTAAAGCAATTTTTGTTAAATTCCGACATCTGTGGTAGGAAATTGACTTTGCTTCTACTGCATGCCTCACTGGCTCAGTCACTTCGGCTGAAAGAGAAAACAAAATCATCAACACACAATTTGTGGGAGTTCAACGAAACATGTTTAGCAAAGTGGCAAAGAGAAAAAAATATTGAAATGTGAATTTGTTTAGAATTAAAATGTATATTATATTTCTGGAGAAATTTCCTAGAAAGGGCGGTCCAGGGGGTTGGATGGTGTTAAATTAAAATTTCGAAAGAGATCAAAATGGCATAAGGGGATTTTTTCTTAATGTTTACCATATTTGGGGGAAATTTTGGTTGTGGCGGCAGGGGGGGCGGTATAGGGAGGGGGCGGCAGGTCAAAGGGGGGAAGGAGGATGAAAAAAGTCAGTGTCTGATGAGATGGAATGAGATTGGGTGAGATCCGACAAAATTACTTGGACGGGAAAGATTTATTTTCATGTTTCGATTTCAAATAGTATTTTATAGCAAAATATAGATATAGTGATAAGGGCATGCAGCTTTAGCGCCCTCAAAAATAAAAGCATAGCGAGGGCCAAGCGACCAATAGTTGCCCAACTCCAACTCCCATTCTCTAACTTTATTGCTAGCTCTGATACACGATCCTATAAAATAAAGAAACAGGGGTGACACCTACTGTTGTGATCGGTGATCAACGATCACGTGATACTTTGAAGAGATCTGATTAGAAGTAGCTAACTTTTATTGCCAAGAAGTTCAGTTCAGATTGTTGAACATTTTTTGGGATGTTGCGTAACAACACGACTTGACGGTCTGTCAGGGTGTCGGTGTCGGCAACAATATGAATGTTATCAAATGCACACCAACTCACAGCAGCATTGTTGAGCAACTACGTCGATCTTATCAGTGGCGGATATAAGGGGGGGGGGGTGCGGTAGGGCGATCGCCCCCCCCCCCTATGATTCTTCAAAAATTACAAAATGTATATTATTTTATTGTGCAAACAACGTAGCGAACGGCATATATTTTATCTATCGTATGTATAAAAGGCCCCCTTAGAAAGTATGATAATCACGTAGGGTGGTAGGGGGGGAGGTGAAAGTTGTGTGTGGAGTGAAATTGGATCGGGATGTGATTGTGCACGATCGGTGCCGCCTACGCCCAAGACTCTCTTAGGTAAGTTACAAACCGGGACAACTAAAGGGTAGAATATGTACTTTGTACTCCCGGACCATTTCGGGGTCTGGGGCAGAGCCCCAGCCGCTGGAGGCAAATTTTATTTCCAGATATATTTGGTAAAATGCCCAGAAAACAGCTTTCTGACATGAAAATATGAATAAAAAATGATTTTTATGTGTACATTTTATGTAAACATAAATTCTTTATCTAGTGGTTTAAAAATGATAGTACAAAATAAAATACAAGCACTCGGCAGAAAATAATGCGTGTAATGTATTGATGAGGGCATCATACTAATGAAGTTCTAATCAATAATAATACACAATCAAAATAATTGAAAATGCATTGAATTTGTATAATATGCATGTCAACGAAATAATTAGTGTGGTGTAGGTTTAATCATAAACGCAGTTCAGTTGCATGATTATTACATTGATTTTTCATTATCTATAAACAAATTCAATGTAAATAATGACTGAGAAAATTAGGGGTGTGCCGTGTGCAAGTCCTGATTTTTATTCGAGTCGAGTCAGAGCCTTAAAAATAACTCAATATCGAGTCCGAATAGGCCTACTTAGTCTTATTTTTTAATTTCAATATTTCTCTTTGACCATATTTTTTTTTACAATTATGATCAATATTAATTTTATTTATTGATATGTCTATGTTGGCTCCATAAGTGAAAGAGTAACATCTATTGATTTAAAATGTAATCTCTCTCTAGATCATTTAATGATCCAAGCACAAAATGTTATTAGAGCTAGGCTATGACATAATTCAGTAGTAAGTGGTATTACATGAATATGTTGATACAAACATAGTGACATATTTTTATTATTTGTACCAAAAAAAGTTCAGAGCTTCCAAAAAGGAACACAAATTTGTAAAAGACCAAAGACGGAGGTTAGTATTATGGATATTCAGGGTTGGTAAGGTAACGCCAAGAATAGATAACATTATTTACGTTTTCATACTCGAGCGCGACCCGGCACCTCCACCAAAATCATTGAATAATACTAGCACACCCCCAAGAAAATGAATTATCTTCTTGGAAGTGGAATATTTCAATGTTATTACTGTTAGTATTTATCAGAGGAGTGTATTTTTCCACGTCAAACATTATCTTTCCACATGGTACAGTTAACAGAATACCAGTACGTTTCCCCTCCAAAATTACAAACCGGTACAAATACCACATTTTAACGAATCTCTCGGGACACCGGTACAACCGTACAAGTGTTCTGAAAACAGTAGTGTACCGGTCAAACCGGTACGTCTGGTCACCTTACTCTTAGCACAGATAACAGAGTACACTACACCCCAATTATCTGTGCTCTTAGGTATCACCCACGTATAGGCAAAAGCTACCGCCTTTGATGACTGGGTGGCGAGTGCAAAATTGAGCCGTGCCGGCCTGTTGAGCTACAAGGATTGCATGGCAGTGGCTGATTTATTTGGTTTCTGTCAGCACGTTTCAGTGAACTGTCTAGTTTATTGTATGTTGATGAGTCAGCGGTCAACTCCGCTCTATGTTTCGAGACCAGTAAAACGGGGTACTGAAGCCAGTGGCTAAGGTGAGTACAAGTAAAACAGTGTCACCCCTATACATATATTATATTAACTAGGAAACGCTCAGTTGGACGCGTTGATAAGCGAGCACGTGCTATAGAGACCCACATTGCACATATTTTTAATTTTAAAATTTGCGACGTTCGCTGTCCACGGGGCCATGTTTCCAATATTTAAGCGAGCGAAGCGAGCGTTTCCATTTGACTCTGCCGGAAAAATTAGTCACTGGTTTTGTTTTGTTTTGTTTTTTTTTTTTTTTTTTTTTTTTTTTTTTTTTTTTTTTTTGTTTGTATGTCTCGCCATAACGTTCGAACGGAGGCTCGGATCGAGTTGAAATTTTGACCATCCGCAAGCTTCGTTCTCGATTGAATGCCATTAGTTTTGTGGCAAAATCGTTCAAAAAGTTAAAAAGTTACATTAAAGTTAATCGAAAGTTTTTTTCTAAAACTTAACGGGGACAAAATCTGAGATAGCCAAATCATTTAGAATGTCCGTCCGGTCACGAATATGTTAATTTTATTTTTATCCGATAAGTAGTGTAGATGGAAATTACATTATAACAAAAGTAACGTTGCCATGGCAACGAAAAGACGCGCGAAGTTTCTAATGCACTGCCACCTAGAAGTAATCAAAATACTTTCGAGGAAGCAGTCTATTATTTGTCAACAAATAGTTTTCCCAAGGAGTCAAGGTCCTCTAGATGGCGGTGGATTTTGTTCACAAAGTAAAGGTTTACACACGGGTTTACCCAAATACCTTGGCAATAATAAATAATATTGGAAACATGGCCCTGTGGACAGCGAACGTCGCAAATTTTAAAATTTAAAAAATGTGCAATGTGGGTCTAGCTATAGCACGTGCTCGCTTATCAACGCGTCCAACTGAGCGTTTCCTAGTATTTATTATTGCCAAGGTATTTGGGTAAACCCGTGTGTAAACCTTTACTTTGTGAATAAAATCCACCGCCATCTAGAGGACCTTGACTCCTTGGGAAAACTATTTAAACTCTTTGGTGACAAATAATAGACTGCTTCCTCGAAAGTATTTTGATTACTTCTAGGTGGCAGTGCATTAGAAACTTCGCGCGTCTTTCGTTGCCATGGCAACGTTACTTTTGTTATAATGTAATTTCCATCTACACTACTTATCGGATCAAAATAAAATTAACATATTCGTGACCGGACGGACATTCTAAATGATTTGGCTATCTCAGATTTTGTCCCCGTTAAGTTTTAGAAAAAAACTTTCGATTAACTTTAATGTAACTTTTTAACTTTTTGAACGATTTTGCCACAAAACTAATGGCATTCAATCGAGAACGAAGCTTGCGGATGGTCAAAATTTCAACTCGATCCGAGCCTCCGTTCGAACGTTATGGCGAGACATACAAACAAACAAAAAAAAAACAAACAAACAAACAAACAAAAAAACAACAAAACCAGTGACTAATTTTTCCGGCAGAGTCAAATGGAAACGCTCGCTTCGCTCGCTTAACAAAATCAGAAATTCCGCTTTATCAGCTTTCCAGCACTGTTTGACCGCCTTGACGCAGTTTCCACTCGTCAGCCAATGCTGTAAATTGTAATCTCGACATGACGACAAAACAAATTGACGCACACAAACTACATTGTTTCGATATTGCATTCCGCCCACCACTTTTTTCTAAAACGCACCAAATGCACTCTAAAAAACTGATTTTCAAACCATACCTCCGTGCGCCCGTGCTTAGTCCCTTTCCCACGACTACACACACACAGGTTTCCTGATTACGTAACCAATTTCCAAACGTCTCGTGGTAGCAATCGTAATCGTCTCTATAATCTACTGTTATGAGGGGTCGCTGAGCTTGGCCAAACTCAAATGCTCGCACTCGGGTGATGATGATTTCTGCTGAACGATTGGTAATATCATTACCAAATTTTTCATGCATGTTAATGAAGTACTTTTATATTGATATCCACACTTAAAGGCACCGTAAAGATCCATGCATTGCGACTTGCGAGACATAAGTCCAAAATGTGAAAAAATTGAAAATTCGAAGCATGGATTTAAATTCTGGAAATTCCTATCAAACCGTTTATATTATACGATAAATATAAAACAAAATTAACCTGCGCGTTCACATTGATTTAAACGTTGATATTATCCAGTATGTATGCAAATTTTCGTTTAAAAAATTGTACATTTGGAATAAATTCCCGAAGTTCACCAAAATTGAGTAAATTACCACGGAATTTCACGATTTTTTAATACAAAATCAATTAATTAATTTCGGAATACGCGTACTGGATGTCTTGGATTGATTTTTTATTTTTAAGATCGAGTGAAATATAATACCGATGTTATTAAAAGTTTACCCGAAAAAACGTGAAAGCTGAACGTCTAAACACGTCTCCGCGCCAGCCTGAGCGAGCACACAACGTCTAAACACGTCTCCGCGCCAGCCTGAGCGAGCACACAACGTCTAAACACGTCTCCGCGCCAGCCTGAGCGAGCACACAACGTCTAAACACGTCTCCGCGCCAGCCTGAGCGAGCACACAACGTCTAAACACGTCTCCGCGCCAGCCTGAGCGAGGACACTTGGTCGTTAGCCTATAGTAAGAATCCTTGAGACGGCCATGGTAACAAGCAACAGGGTTGTCGTAATTTTTAACTTATCGCTCTAGTTCCGGTCTTGACTTACCTGTCTCACCCTGCCTCCGCTGGTAGAAGGTTCGGGGGAAGTAGAGCAAAAATATCAAAGTTGACCACGTCATCATCGGAATCCTCATCCTCCTCATCCTCCTCGGAATCCTCATCCTCCTCGGAATCCTCATCCTCCTCGGAATCCTCATCCTCCTCATTATCCTCGGAATCCTCATCCTCCTCGGAATCCTCATCCTCCTTGTTATCCTCGGGACGTTATCCTTGGGATCGTTATCCTCGGGATCGTTATCCTCGGGATCGTTATCCTCGGGATCGTTATCCTCGGGATCGTTATCCTCGGGATCGTTATCCTCGGGATCATTATCCTCCTCGTCATCCTTCTCATCCTCCTCATCATCAGCATCGTCAGATTCGGCATCGTCACTTTCATAGTCCGAATCACGATCCACACAATACACCCCTGGTCTCAATTCTAACCCCCTGAAAGAAATATTTTGATTAATACGTTGCTTTTATATAGGCCTCACACGCAGATTTGTTCAAAATATTTGTAGATGCAATTTTAAAACCAGTTCATAATAAAACAAAGCCTACAACCAGGTGAATTTGACAATAAATATCTATACTCTACAGCAACGGCGAATTTAATTATATTTTTAAGAGAAAAACGTCTGTCCGAAATCGGTACCGACACTTGAACTCGAACTTGATTTACAGTGATTTACGGCGATGACAGTGGCGTACGCAGGGACATATTTCGGGGGTGCTGCCATGAGTATAAGATATAATTGCAAATGGTGCTCAACACGATGCAATGAGGCGGGGGTGGTGGGGGGGGGGGGAGCTGCTTCCCACAATAGCGCCGTAGGGAATTAAAAAAATACATGTTTGTCTGTTGCTGAACGGGATAGTTTTACCAGATTCTAAAGAATGTCGTTGAATTTGTTGCACTATTTTATAATTTGGATTCTATAATAATATAACTATACTCAAACCGTGTCTTACTTGGTCCAGTACCTGAGCGACCCTTCTTTCAATTACATCCGCTCCGGCTTGCGGTCAATGGATAATCCATAGGAAATGAAAGGGTCTCGCTCAGGTACTGGGCCAAGTAAGACACGGTTTGAGTATATATGGAATTGTAGTATAATATATTATTCGCTATTCTTTATAAGTTACATAATGGTTATATTGACAAAATAATCTGCATAAACTGCAACGTAAACCACCAGCAAAATATTGTATGAATCCTCCTCCCGAGTAAGATTTATGAGGTAGGTATATAAAGTAACAGTAATGTGATATGTTTGTTTAAACTCAATTGTTGTGTCTTCCAATTTCAAGTTAATTGATTCTTCTTGGCTTCTTGGCGAGCGCGAACGCATCAGTGGCTATAGTAAAACCAATATGCTGTGCAGTGATTTCAGGGGGCAAGCCTCGATCCCGATGGGATGCTTGTTCCTATGCGACACACGTGAATGACGTGAATGAATGAATCTTTATTGTACAATCTTGAGTGTATTACACTCTTTACAGATTTTGTAGTTACATTGTTGTTATTATGCATATTTATTAATCATGGTTCTAATATAAGACTAAACTAAGTTGAAGTTAGATTTTGTAATTGCATAGTTGGAATGTTTACTGGTGATCTATGTTTATAATATAGGCCTAAAACTAAAACTAAAGCTAAGAGTAATTATATAATCAAAAGTAACATAATGCTAAAACTAAAAGTAAAGAAAAGAAGATAATAATATAATCTGATACTGATATTGACTGATACTGACGTGATGTATTAATTACTAAATTATATAGGGTGACCACCTGTCTCGGAAAACTGGGTTTGTAAATCTTTCGGAATACCTTTTGCCCCTGATTTTCAAACAAGAATGATTTCCCATTTACAATGATAATAAATTTATACCTTCACTTCAATATTCTGCTAAATGCTTTGAGTGCTGATTGCTATTCTCTTAAATGTTTGTTTCATCAACCTCATCTACACACTACACATTATATAGGAGTCTCATTCAATGTCTTAAAATATATTTATTAGCATAATTATTTTTATACAAATTATTAATTGAGCGAGCGTAGCGAGCGTCTCCACTTGACTCTTATGGCTCGAATGTCTGTTTTTTTTTTTGTTTTTTTCTGTTACTGCTTCGGTACAGGTCGCACCGTTTCTCTGATCGACCTGAAATTTTGCACACATGTACATACCACCTAGGCGGGTTGCTGTATAGTTTTTGAACAAAATCCGATCGTTGGTTATAAAAAATAAAAACAATAAAAAAATAAAAAATAAATAAAAATGTACCGATCGTTATGAAATTTTGCAGGGTCAATAAGTACAACATTCTCTCCTATTTTACAAATTTTCAGCTAAATCGGTCAAGACCTTAAGTAGTGTAGATAGAAATAACATTTTAACAAAAGTAACGTTACCATGGCAACGAAAAGTCGCACGAGAATTCTGGTCACTATGCACTGCCACCTAGAAGTAATCAAAATACTATCGAGGAAGCAGTGTATTATTTGTTACTAGGAAAACGCTAAAGTCCCGTCGCGTTGTTGAGCGAGCACCGGTACGTGCAACACGACCCGAGTACGACATTCCCATAATGTTACATACCAATAAGTCTTTAAGGTCTTGACCGATTTAGCTGAAAATTTGTAAAATAGGAGAGAATGGATAAAATCCACCGCCATCTAGAGGACCTTGACATCATTTCTTTGGGAAAACTATTTTAACTCTTTGATAACAAATAATACACTGCTTCCTCGATAGTATTTTGATTACTTCTAGGTGGCAGTGCATAGTGACCAGAATTCTCGTGCGACTTTTCGTTGCCATGGTAACGTTACTTTTGTTATTTAGCTGAAAATTTGTAAAATTCGAGAGAATGGTGAACTTATTGACCCTGCAAAATTTCATAACGATCAGAACATTTTTATTTATTTTTATTTTTTTTTATAACCAACGATCGGATTTTGTTCAAAAACTATACAGCAACCCGCATAGGTGGTATGTACATGTGTGCAAAATTTCAGGTCGATCATAGAAACGGTGCGACCTGTATCGAAGCAGTAACAGAAAGAAAAAAAACAGACATTCGAGCCATAAGAGTCAAGTGGAGACGCTCGCTACGCTCGCTCAATCAAAGAGTTAAAATAGTTTTCCCAAACAAATGATGTCAAGGTCCTCTAGCTAGATGGCGGTGGATTTTATCCATTCTCTCCTATTTTACAAATTTTCAGCTAAATCGGTCAAGACCTTAAAGACTTATTGGTATGTAACATTATGGGAATGTCGTACTCGGGTCGTGTTGCACGTACCGGTGCTCGCTCAACAACGCGACGGGACTTTAGCGTTTTCCTAGTTATTACATAAGCCTAGTTTTATAGTTCTCTATATATCTCAAATTTTTAACTTGGTTATCGTTACTGACTAACCAAAACATAACCAATCTAAATCCATCGACCAAGCTTTTAATTTTGAATATAATATATCTCCAATTTTTAACTTGGTTGTCGTTACTGACTAACCAAAACATAACCAATCTAAATCCATCGACCAAGCTTTTAATTTTGAATGGTGTCTGTTGATGTTGATATTTCCACATGTAAATGTTTCAATAAATTTATTTATGTTTTATGTTATGTTTGTTAATATATTTGTTTCATAAATATAGTTAGATAATAATATGGATATTGATATATTATTAATTAATCATATAATTAATAAATATATTTATTATTTTAAACAAAATAATGGGCTTGGCCACACTTCTAGATCTCACCACTTTATGCAGTTGAGCCATTTGTATCTTCCTCGTTTTGGCTTGGCCCCTTTTTTTCAAGTTTTTGCATTTTTGTATGGTATATCAATAATTTTTTAAGAACGTACACGGTATGGATGATAGCATTCAAGTAGAGGAAATTACTTTATTACAATGATTCAAAATAAAATCTCACTCATTGATAATTAGAAGGTTTGAGCATCGCAGTTAACACAAAGATACCTATTTATTGTTTCGACCACCACTCGTATGCACCTCAAATGTCAATTAAAATAAAGATCATATTATTTAAGCTTTGTAATTTTGGCTTCTCAAACTTGATCCATTGGGGGCCCACGCCAATCCGTTTCTCAACAAAACACGAATTAAATAATTTGTTATAATTCCATAATCTCAGTTTCCGGTCATCTAATCCAATTACCGTTTGTAAAGCAAATGGCCACTGAGATGACTGACATCGGTGCAAATTTTGGCTTCTCAAACATTATCTATTGAGAACCCACACGTCATTCTGTAACACTATGCCAATCCATTACTAACCGAAACACGAATTAAATAATTTGTTATTTTTGCATTATCTAAGCTTCCGGTCATCTAATCCAATTACCATTTGTAAAGCACATGGCCACTGAGATGACTGACATCGGTGCAAATTTTGGCTTATCTAGCACTATCCATTGAGGGCCCACAAACTGATACGTCCTTAGCCAGCCACCCACCCAACTGAAGAAGAAAGTATTTTTGAACGATCTTGACGTCTCAATAACTTCTAGCTAGCCGCATCAGCAGATCACTATGAAACTTGAAATGGGTCATCTCATAGTAAAAGCCCATCGATTGAAGCAAGTTGCAGGTTTCTATCTCCCATGGTTTCGCGTCGGCAACACTGTGTAAAGTGCCATTCAATAGGCCAAATTTTAATCAAATGTATATTTTTAAAAACCGGTAGTCCTAAGTGTATAGTAAATAAATATATATATATGCCTACTCCGATTGCGTTCACATTGTAAAACGAAGTAGAAAAAGTGCAAAACAAGTGTAGGGCCATAATTTGCTAGAAGCTCTTGTGATTTTTGGATTTTTAGTAAATTATTGAAATTATTATTATTAATTTATTGGGCAACATTTTCTTGGCAGAATATTATCGATCTTCATCATTCAACGTTATTTGATACACTTGTTTCTGTGTTTAATAGTTTAACAGTGTTGTTTGTTTTTTTCGAGCTAATATCATGAAATAACTCAATTATTTGTTGTAATTTAAAATGCCATTAAATTCCCGTTTTTAATAAAGCCGATCCCCAAAACTGACGAATTTTATAAATAAAATACGCACACAATATGACATAATCAACTATGGTTTCGCAAATAATCAGAAATGTAACAAAAGTCAAGTTGAAACCAACTGAATATACATAATACAGCGCCCGCCGTAAGCAGCTCGCCTCTATCACCGATCGGGCCGACATGTTGCATTTTAGTGCTGCCATCTATCTATGCTTGGAAACGCGTGATAGGCGCTTTCGAAACAACGAATCTATTAACAAATGTACTTACCATTGGCTTACGAAAACCAAGAACCACTCCGGCACCCAAACGCAAGGGCCGTTGAATGGTCCCTGTCCAAATACCCTTGAATGGAGGTACTCTCCCAGTCTCATATCCATAACGATTTCTTTCGGTAGATCAATCACTATAGTAAGTAGTGACACGTTAACACTATGCTCGGGAATGCCAGTTTCACTGAATCCGGCGTCGCTAGGCGTCGCTACGGCGCACATGCCGATGGTAAATCGCAATACCTCCGCTAGGAGTAGGCCTAGATCGAGCGTGACGTCACTGTCAGAGACAAAATATGAATTAACCTTGGACAAAACTTTCAGTCAGGACTCAGGATTGCCGGTGGTATCGAAACGAAACCGCGATTGCCCGACTTCTAGAAGCTGGTTGTGACAATGTGTAGACATGAGTGTCACAAGAGTTTGGTCATTGGGGGGGGGGGGAGGCGCAAATCCAGCAGTGGCAAATATCCAAAAATTCGCAAGGGAGGGGAGGGGGCTTAGTGCCAGTGGCGTATCCAGGAATTTATAAGAGGGGGGGGGGGTCAATTCATTCATAGATGTACTGAAGGCTAAGCGGGGAGTCTGGGGGGAATTTTCTCCTTGAAGGTCATTTTGGTGAAAATCTGTGCCTTATAAAGGATGACCAACTGTGGAAAAAAGGAAAACCAAGAAATTATTGGGGGGGGGGGGCGAGGATTGCGATTGGGGAAAGGGAGGCGCAGACCTCCCCCAAAACCCGCTAGTGATGCCATTGTGTATAGTCCTACACAAACAGTCTGTTTACACCAAAGAAAAAGGATCACTATACGCCTTGACTCCTTGTGGTGTTACAGTGCCAATCTTGATTGCCAATTATTGGCAATCCGAGCTTTTCTCAATTATTGCCCAGGCCATGCTCCTCTTCAGGTGTCTAGCTATGGATAGGACAATTGTGAAGAGATGTCCGTACATGTCCAGTACCAGGGCGCCGATTATGTGGGTGCTCAGGGGCTGAAGCACCCCTCAGATTGTTTGGAGGGGTGCTGCGCACCCCTCCAAAAATCTTGACTAAAAAAAGTTAGGCTTATAACTATCTAAGTTTTGAAGTAACTTATTTAAAAAAAAAAAAAAAAATTGTTTCTATTTTTCACTTGGAAGCAATCAAAGTGATTAAAACAATGTTTTTGCATTTTGAAATATTTTTGCAACTTTAATGGTAATCACAATTAAAGTAACGAAAACAATATCCACTGTTACCCAATCTATCATCAACTGATTTTAGAAGTAGTTGTAAGCCATAGCTAATTTACAATGACGTTATATTATTAAACAAGTATGGTTAATCGCATTGTGATTGTTAATTGTGCTTATGAGTATACATGCCCTTCTCCACTTCCATATGCTCGAACCGGAATCCCCACCAAAAAGAGTGGCCATGTTCGACACTCGACAGTGCTTGCGCTGATAACTGATACGCTATGCTAGAGCTAGTCAAACGTCAAACTCACTTGAGTCATGCAGGAAGGCTCATGATTGTTGGACGCGATCGCGAACGTAATGATATGCATATTCGATGGTTGTAACATGGTCTATCTCGCACTTCCATATTTTTTTTACGGTTTTCTAGTTATTACTGTAAAAAATTGCATTATTTTGGTAACATGGTGATCTACCTCATTAGTGTTCCAATTCTCTTGTTGGTAGTTTTCTAGTTTTAGCGGTACAAAAACTACAGTGTTTCGGTATTGCATCCAGCTCCCTATTTTTGTCTAAAACGCACTAAATGCACTCTAAAAACGTGATTTTCAAAATTTTCGCCTGCGGCGCTAATGTTGGGGGGCTGCGCCCCCCAAACCCCCCGTGCTTGGTCCCTTCTCCACGAAGTTGAGCACCCCTCGGAATTTTCAAAATCCGGCGCCCCTGTCCAGTACATCTATGAATTAATTGGTTTAACCCCCCCCCCCCCCTTATGAATTCATGGATGCGCCACTGAGTGTAGTTTAGTTCTTGAATGACTGGTTTCCCGGGGCAAAGATTAGTAATAGGGAGGGTATAAAATTTCCGCGGTATGACCGTATGATCGATGTCCTCTGCTCTTATATTTGTGGTATGAAAGTGTTGATATCAATAATAAGTAATTGACTAGCGATATCTTCATTGCATCCAGGCGCTTATGAATGGGAGGGGGGATGGGGGAATTACCGACCACCCACACTTTCTCCTTGGACCCCTTTACTTTTTTCCTTAGAACACTCCATTCATCACCATACGACTACAACCTAAACACTTGTTGCAGTCGTCAGTGTATCTAGGATTCTAGGGTGTGCTGACTTGTCGTAAGTTGTGTTGACAAGCATAAGCCAAAAAACGCATCAGCTCATCATTCCGCTGACTTGTCGTAAGTTGTGTTGACAAGCATTCGAAAAAGAAACGCGCCTGATTGCATTCTTTCCTTTATCTTTGGAGCTTGTTTAGGAGACGTTTTATTACGGTCGCCAACTTTCAAAATCACACTTGGCCTGTCTCACATCAACGCGATGCTTGCATTGCTGGCGGTGACTTTTGACCCCCCCCCCCCTCCCCACCAGAGATCGCATCACCGACGTCAGCTCTGTACCACCAGTTCGAAATAAAATAACACACATTCCTCTCCTCTAAAAACTGCCTCCGAAAATACTCTACTTTTGGTTGGCCAAATTTCGTTGCCCAAAAGAGGGAGCGAAGCTACTTAAGCAACAAATCGTCGATGAATAATACAAAAAATTACAAAATAATTATTTTGAATTGTTGAAATTTCCATAGAAACTAAAAATATTTCCTGTTCGTGCATTGATATCTCATTATTGGTGAATCCCAAAAATTTCGATGTTATGCTTGGGTGACTGACGCTAGCCCCGCACCCTGACCCCCAAGTTCCCCAAAAACCATTCTGTATCATTCTTGGTGAAGGGTAATGTCACAAGAAAAAAGAAATGCATGTCAATCACAATGAACTTAGTCGCTAACTTATCCGCTAACTTTGCCGCCATCAGAGAGCGCCTTTACAGAATAAAATATTGCAAAGATGCCAAAGAAACAACAACAAAATTAGTTTGACAAAAATGCTGTTCGTTTTATAATTTAATTTAAACTCCCAGTTAAGAACAAGGAGATTGTTATTTGATTTTTATATTTAAATTCAAATACAGGTAACAATAGGAAATAGGATATACATTGTATAACATTTATAATGGAAGTTAAGATTATGTACAGCGCGAACTTTACCTCGGAAAATGTCATCGTGAACAGCCGCCTAAAAGTAAGAGAATAAGTTAGCGGGTAAGTTGGAGGAAAAGTTGAGACCGGAGACGTGACACACGAAGTCACGCACAAACGGACGGACGGACAGATAAGAGCTTCACTATTTCTTACCAGATTTTGGTACTGTAAAATAGTGTTCTTGGGACATAAAATTGCGGTCTTTTGCACAATAGGTACCGTATAGTATATATAATATAATATTTGACATAAATAAATAATATTTGACATCAACAGTTTGTCGGACAACTATACCACCCTATACTAAACAAGAAGGCCTGAACACATAAATATTTTTTTTAAAGTTAGCACTCGTATCCATATTGTTGGAGTCATATTTACGTCAGTCTGTACTAAGTATAAGAAAACCGTATCTGCATGCCAAGTGAGTCAAATCGACTACCCTAGTAAATATATATTATCTACAATTTTGAACGAGAAAGTCTTATCTACTACTTCTTTTGTATGTAGTTATGGCTTTAAGAAACTTGCAGATAAACCTGGCAGACTGTGCGCTTTTCTGAACGCTGGTGTGTGATGTAGAAAGTTTCCCAAGGTCGTTCCACATTTTATAGTTGGGCCGCCCGCCGCCTCCATTTTTGGGGGCTGAAACCGCGCCTGGTTCTGAGAAACGAAAACGTTGTTGTAGCAGGTACGGGCAAGCGCTGTCCTGTATGGCTTTGTTCCCGAAGGTTAGTTCAGTTCTTCCTTCTTCCTGCGAACCGGGGGGTCGGCCATAAAAACTACGCGTCCTGTCAACTCAAATTAAGATCTATTGCTTTATTGCTTTTCTCGAGGATTTTGGAGGTTGGTGAAGACTTGTGTCTGCATGTGTTTCTGGCCGGGTTTGAGGGGGGGAGGGAAGTTTCCACAACGCTTTCCAGGAAAGAATCTGTGTTTTTCGTACGGCCCGAGTGTTTGGATGAAAGAAGTCAGTGATGCAAAAGCCAATGCCAAGAGTTTCTTCATCATGATTTCTTCCTCGCCGTCAATCGTAGCCATGTTAAAATCACCCCACCAGGCGCACAAAGCTTGTCAATACTCTGCCACCACATTGTAATAATATTATGTAAAACTCGGTTCATTTATAAAATAATTTTAATTTGTTTTCGGATGAAGTTAGCTTTTGAGAGTAATTTTATTCCAGATCATTCACTCAGTCATTGGTCATTGTGTGTTGATGACGGTGTTTCGATATCCTATTATTTAGGTGCCCGCTATAGGGCACCGCAATCAAGCAGTAGAGCGCTATAGAACCATGACTAATCTTTGATTGAACTAACATCCAGACAACAATTAAAATCTCTTTCACCGTTTCACTATGTTAGTTTATCAGACGTGAAACAACTCCTATCATCAATGCTCCTATTTTTGCATAATTCGTCAGCAGAAAATCAGCGATTCTAAACAAACTGGTGAAGCCATGGAAATCCATACTTTAATATGCATTACGAAATTGTTGCGGCACAGATACGTTAGTTTTCGGTGGTTTTAGTCTATCGAGTTATTTATGTGAATTGTGAAACCAACAAATATTTTGTAACCTGCTTTTTTCGTACTTCTATTGCTATATTAGATCTACGTGCGGAAATACGAAGAGCTATTTGAGAGTGTCAGGTCAGGCTCATTGGCGGATACAGGGGGCCGTGTGCGGGGGTGGCGGGGGGGGGGATCACTCCCCCATAAGTTTCTGATATTGATTTCGTAGTCAATAATTATTACAACACCTATCATGCAATTTTTATATTTTTTAACGTGATTTAAGTCCTTTGAAGTTTGCAAATTCGCAAATTTTTACAGCTTTGGCGATAAGGGGCACTCCCGGCTTAAACCCTGATTTTGCTCTTCCCCCCCCCCCCCCCCCTAGATACGCTACTGCTCCAAGTTCGTTTTTGTTTGATAATTATCTGAAAATCAATCTTGAAGTTATTTTTTTCACCGCCACTGCGCCACACCCATGAATCAGGGCTAGATCCACCACTGGTCAGGCTACAAGAAGTGCAACAGAGAGGCGTGTCGAGTGGATGGGTTTGTCTTCTGCAACTGCAAGCACACGTGGCTATTATCAGTTCATCCCATTCCCTCCTGACCTGACACTCGATTATGAGCCGACATTCCAACATATGCACTTGCAGGCCCCGCCCTCCCCCCACCCCCCCCCCCACTTACCCTTTCTTTTGTCACTTGATCAATTCACAAGGCCCACTATGTTCGGAAGGCAATTCCCTATGAGGAAAACCTTGGGGGAAAAAAACTTCAGTCAGGAATCACTCAGGGCGGTTCTATCGGTGTGCACAGTGTTGCATGTGCACCCTTATCATTAAAAAAGTGCAAAAGAGTGCACTATGTTATTGGGTTGTTGCTTGCACGATCCCACCTCCCTGCA
The DNA here is from genome assembly GCA_024449915.1 of Sweltsa coloradensis. NCBI lineage: Eukaryota > Metazoa > Arthropoda > Insecta > Plecoptera > Chloroperlidae > Sweltsa > Sweltsa coloradensis. The sequence goes on along the minus strand of JAMZAV010000238.1, from coordinate 851,047 downwards.
GTGATTGAGTGAGTCTGTGACGACTGACGACGAGTGGGGGTGTGTATTTAAAATGTGTTTGTATTTAGAAATAAATAAAATTTGTACATACCAATTCACTATTTGCTTTACATTTAAAAAAAATTCATGGTACAAAATCATATTAAAACGCATTTTAGGCCACCAAAATAATGCTATCCACCAAAAAAATTCGCCTTCGCCGAAAAAGACTCCGGCGGATGGGGCTTTGCCCCAAGACCCAAGCTTTGCCGCACCCCCTCGTCACAACTCCTTATCTGTGCACACCTAATGTACAGGCCTAGACGCCACTGCTGAGTCAGGATTGCCGGTCTCGACGGGATTCGAAGAATCGGTCTGTACTATTCATTCGCCTTGTTGGCTAAAGAAACAGTAAAATCTTCGTCAGTGGTAGGTCTCGAACCACCGGAGTCCGGACTCTCGAGTCCCGAAGTATTGCGCATTACGCATACTTTCTGGTACGTTGAGCGCATGGTGCATGGATTAATTCTGTCCCGAGCATTGTAAGGGGGACAATTGGAAATATAGGTTAGGCAATGACCTGAGCCCCCCCATATCGCTTGGGATCGCTTGGGATCGCTTGGTATCGCTGAGATCTCCCACAACTATTGCGTCGCAGGCGATTTTAAAAAAGTACTTTTTGTACGTGGTTTTAAGTGTTTTCTGAACTACTTTACTGTACTACTTACTTTACTAAAATCTTAAGAATCTTATTGAAAGTATTGCACTTATATGCAGAGATAAACAGCAGCGCAACCATTGAGTAAATAAATGTATTCGTCTTGACACTTTCACCGTGTTTTACACAAGGACAAGTCTACACAGGCACCCAGACACAGGTTAAGGCTAGGCAATTGTACTCATCAGAGTTGAGTAGTAAAGAAACTAGGCCTAGTAACTTTGAAAGTAAAGATAACGCGTTACTTTTTACTAGGCCGTTTCGCGAACGCTTTTTCAGTCGCGTTGATGGATGAGCTTTTTTTAAAAAAAATCTGTCCAATGATTACTACGTTTTAGTATAAGTGGGATCTCATTACTTTTTTAAGATCAATTACAAAATTATTTTTTTTAAATGAGAAAAAGTTTTATATAGTATTAATTGATATGGTATTACCAATTAACAATAGAATGTAAAAATCTCGAGGCCCAAAGACATGCTTTTTGTACGCATTGTAGGTGATTGTTGTCAAGTTTCTATAGTTACTTGTTAATTACACCTGTAAAAGGCTTTCATTAATACCTTTATTTCTATGAATTCTGGCCAATTTTTTGTTATAGAAGGCACTACATCACCATTACCTTAATGTCCATGTAAAATATGAACGTTGTAGAGCCTCACTCATTTGGTCAGAATCGGCCCAAAAATCACGAAAATGTTGCATTAAAAATCGGGGAAAAATCGTAAAAGCACGATTTCTGAGAAATAATTTTTCGATTGTCCCCAAAATAAAATAACATCAAAATCCAGTGATTTCAAACGTTCCCATAAAGTTTCATCAAGATCGGAGTAGCCGTTTGCCCGGTCTCGAGCTAAATATCTCGAAAATATCGCATAAAAAATCGGAAAAATCAAAAAGTACGATATTCATGAGAAATATTTCTACGACTGTACTCACAAATTTGGCAGGTCTAATTTCAGAGATTTCGAAGGTCCCCTCCTATTTTCATCAAGATTGCATTATGCCGTTTTTGCCCGGGTAGAGCGCGAACAAACAGACAGAAAAACAAAAACTACAAACAAACAAACAAACAAACAAACAAAAAACACCTGAGCTAATTTTTTTTTTTTTTGGGGGGGGGGGGGGGGGTGAAATTAAAGTCTTCGCTTCGCTCATCCAACTATTAATGAGGAACTTTAAAAAAATCAAAGGTTACTTTTGAAACAGACTATACTTTGTAAAATTATACCAACAGCAAAACATTCTCACAATGCGGCTGTTTCCGGTCAAAAATCCTCGAAACCCCCACCCCACCCTTTCTTAGTTAGATTCCTAGAATTCATACATAGGCTGGCATAATCCGTCTGGCGCCCGCCACCATGGATTAGCAGGTTGAATGAAACCTGAAAGCAATATTAATGCTTTGTTGGGGCTGTATGAAAGAGTTGGCATGCACTCATGCCCTGACCGACCGTCCTAGATGTTGACCACTTTTACTTATTAGGAACAAAACCACCATTCCATTCGTTAGCAAAGTGTCTGTTATGTGTGCCAACAACAAATAAAATAAATAAATCCGTATTTAGTCTATACTCTCTCAGTCACACAACTGATTTTCAGTGGGGGACAGTAAACCAAAGTGACCAAGCCAACCCTGCAGGCCCCAACAAAGATGGTCTCGGCATGCCGAACGTCGTGTTTTTATTTGAATAAGCATTTGAAGGTATTAAGCATGCACATTGTGACGTTATTACTCATATTGTTGTAGGTATTAGGGATTTTAAGATGTTTTCTGTTTTGACTTTTGAGTGCTCGATTGAGTGGTTATTGCCGCCAGCCGCGGATAGGTATCCAAACTCGCTTCATGGAAAGTAGTCGTGGTCATTATTTTATATAAAACAAATAACCACCCGAAAAGGATTGGGTATATAGTATATGGATTCGGGTAACCCGGATACCCTATGAGTGACATCCCCAGTAGGTATGCATCAATTCCATATTATATTATACTAGACGGGGCACAGCCGTATTCATCATTGTCTTACCGGTACGTCTACAAGTTCGCATGTATAACTTAACTACAACGCACTCTAAAATATGGAATAGGTCATTTTCATTTATCTTTCATTCTTTCTATGTAAACTACTATATTTATTTGAGCTAATTTACCTCAGAGCACGTATTTGTTTGCCTCTAAGGGATATTCCACAAAATAATGTGAACCGCATATATCATAATATTATAAAGACGGAACTAAAATAGCATAATTATTATTGTTATGTCATGCAGTTATTCACTATTTTGATAACCGGTAGTCCTAACTGGTAACCATCTGAAATTACGAATATTAATTCACCAATAGTGTCACTAAATAAAGTACAGTACTCAGATTATCTAAGCCTTATTTAAATAAACAAACAATTAATTAACCATTGTTTGTACGTTAACGTAGCCTACGCCATTGTATACGTCTGATGATGTTTCAATAAATAATCTCTTATTAGGGATGGACTGTAAGAAGTCGTGTTTGTCATTTCTATAAACTGCTGCTCTCCCCGACAATATTTCCTGAAAGTTACTTTTAAAGTAACTTTCAATTGTCAGAGTTACTTTTAAAGGCAAGTAACTTAACTTTTTAAAGGTTACTTTTCAAAAGCAACTTACGCAATTAAGACTACTCATTGGATCATGGGAAATGCCTACCCTAAGCATGCCTGGAATCAACACTGGTCCCGAGTCCGACCTTTGTTTTCTTCACGAGGTCAGTTATGTGTAGGTACCATACTTGATAGCATATCGCAGTAGCGTCGCCAACGAAGTGATATAACCAAGGTGATATGGTCGAACTTGGGTGGGCCGAGGTTGAAGATCAAGTCTACAGAGTTGCGACAAAGAGCCGAGAGCTCGGATACTTTTCACTTCCCAGAAGCAAACTTGCTGCACGCGCAAACAAAACGGCGAGTCCAATCTTCGATAGTCTGCCGTCTGGGTCTGAGTCACCGGATGTCAGATCTGATGACTGGCCATTGCCACCATCGCAACATCCATTCCATGAAGAGGCAGGGCAGGGTCATTCTATAACTACCGCCCCAGCCCCACAGCCCCCGCGATCGCAAGTGGTTACGAGAAATAGGTACTGTTACGTGAAAATAGCGTTTTGTGAATAGATGCTACAAAGCGCTATATTTTCACGTAAAACTAAGGTTTTCAAGTCCTATTTTATTTTCCATAGTATCTATAATTTGTTAAAACACATATTTATTCAGTTGATATTAATTCAACCTTGATGACCAAATTACAAATTACAAATCTGAAAAAAGTTTATACTTGAGATTCTGAAATTATACAAAAAATAGATGCTACAAAAGTACAAAACGCTATAAAATGACCCTTGAAAATGCTATATACACGCACCTCTAACTATATGTTATGGCCTAAAGTTTGACATTATTGAAGTCAAATTCAAACTGCAGTTAAATGAACCAATATTGTAACCAAGCGTTCCAAACAATAAATTGGCTTCGGTAATGGAGCAAATAGAAACTAAATAAGTTAGTGATATACCGGGCCATAATTAGGTATGGGTCAAAGGTCACAAAATAATTTAATCCAAAGCATTGCAAAACACATTTGTACAAAACGCGAAAACAAATGAGACAGAACGAGTGGTCACACAATACATTTTTGTAAATATTATAAACATTAGTTACTGCAGGTCAACGGTCACTTATATCTGCTAATATTTTAAAGGGATGGCTAATATGACATTGTCTTCCAAATATGCAAACTTTTATCAAACTTTTTTGAGGCCTCCTCTTGGCAGTTTTATCAGAATAACATTATAAGTGTTTGCTCCAAAATTCACGTTTCTATTCAAAACCCCGAATGGTTTGGATAATCTGCCCAGCTAAAAGACGAAAGTGAGAAAACGCAACATTTTATAGAACTCAGAAGCAAATACAATCTTCATCCACCTTCTAGGACTGCTTGAGTGCTTGGTGACTAAATTAATGGTCAACATATGAACAAATAGCAATTTATTTCTAAATGTTTCAAAATATAAAAAATTAAACCACCCTAAAGTTATTATGTAAATTGAACCTTCCTCCCTCCAGTAGCTCACCTCCCACATCGCCTGGGGGGGGGGGGGGGGGGGGGCGCTTAGTAAGTTACGCCACTGGAGTTGCAACGGCACAGTGCGGTCCAGAAGAAAAAATGTCTTTGCTGTTGTGGATATTCTTACCATAGATAAGAATGCACTCGACTAGAGTGACTGCTTTGTGAGAAATTACATAACATCACCTTTTGTATAGTTTGGTTCAGTGGTGTATTGCTAAAGAAAGAAGTAGGCTACCGGAACGGCCCGTATAAGGTTTTTTAAACACGTGCATATAATAGGCAGAATTTTTTTTACATTGTCGAAGAGCCAAGGGGTGAATGGTTGTCATTTAAGAAAGCGTTTATGAATAATAAAAAGGTCATTTATGACTTACCCTCATAAGCAAGGATGTAATTAGGCGTGACAATGTTTAGTTCTATTTCCTATATGTTTGGCAATAAAATATGAGCTTCTAAAAACCTTGTTAGTGGCCTCAACTTCGGATTCATTTGAACATACAATACTATTGATTGTGCTTTAGCTCCCTGACTAATGTTTTCAGCGCAAATGTGTGATTGGGACTTTGAGTGCTCAATTTTTGTTTTCAGTAACGTACACCTCGTTCCGGCGCGTTCCGGCCCCAATACACCACTGGTTTGGTTCTTGCGGAGATGAATTAATGTGGGTCAAACTCAAACGTCCAATTTGGAGAAAGATGACTGGCATATAATAGTACGTGACGTGGGGAATGTACATGATATATATACATACATACATGCATACCATGATAATACTTACAAAGAAAAATACATTTTGTCTGAAGAATTCCTTTTTGGCCAAATTTTATCCTTCGCGGTCCGTGGCACTGAAGCACCGAAATATCGTGTATTTTGTTTGTATTTTAATACATCAATGTCAAATTTGATTGCCTTATTGTATTTCTATACTGTGGTTATAATGTTGAAAATGTAAACGAGTAAACGAGAGAGTATTAGTCTTGCGTTACTTTTAAAATAGTGGCGGATACAGCTCAAATATAGTATTCCATAATATTTTATTATTCTATTGCGCAAACAGCGTGGCGAACGGCCTATATTACAATAGTATATATATAAACGGCAACCTTAGAAAGTATGATAAATATTTAATAAGTATAAACAATATTTGGAATTATCATGTTCTTTTAATAAATGATATATTAAAAGAATTGCTTTTGCTTTAATTTAATATATTAATTTATTAAAAGAACATGATAAGTCCAAATATTGTTTATACTTATTGAACATAATTGTTCTAAGTATCTCAGTAGTTATAATATGATAAATATAATCACGTAGGGCGGTAGGGGAGGGAGTGAAGGTGGAGTGAATTGTAGGATCATGATGTGATTGTGCAGCTACAGCAGGGCACGGCCTGTTGAGCTACAAGGGCTGCTTGGTCCCGGTCCCACTGCCTAATCGCGTACTGCCTAAAAAAGGTTTTTATACCTGTTTTATCTTATTTTCTCGTACTGCCTAAGATTTTTCTCGTACTGCCTAAAAAGGGACAAGTGGAAGTGGCTGTCTCGTACTGCTTAAGATCCCCTTGTTTTGGTTACGTACGTCTTTTTGCGTTGTCTTTATTTCTTGATACCCTGTATTCCATTTGGGCGCGTTATTTAAAATCTCTCTCTCCCCCCCCTCTCTCACTCTCTCTCTCGCTCTCTCTCTCTCGCTCTCTCTCGTTAGTTAGCTGGTTAGATGTAAAAAAGGCCCCGTGGCCTTAATCTTGCCAGCAAAAATAAAACTTTTAATCAATCAATTAATCTCTGTATTTCTATCTCTAGGCCTATATTTACTTTTTAGTTTCTTATATTTTTAGAAGTCTATGTTAAAATTTATTTTTAATTTAAATTTTGGTTGAGCAAAGCGAAGACTTCAATTTTACTTACCCATCAAAAAATTTAGCTCCAATATTGTTGTATTTATTTTATTTTTTCCTTTGTAATTTCTTTGTAACATATGTGTACACGTATTTATCCTATTGTTCGAATAAAAGTCGTCTCTCACTCTCTCTCATTGCGTGTAGGAAATAATGTATATTTCCTGTTCTATTTTACTATATTATTATTTGCTTATAATAATAAAAGTATGCCCTGACTGGGGATCGAACCCAGAACCTCTGGCTTAACGCGCCATAGCTCTACCAATTTAGCTATCCAAACTCAAAACACATCTTCAATAAATTGTCATTTGTTGTGACTGTTGACATCCATGATACTAGGGAAACGCCAAAATCGTTGGTTAACGAGTGAGTGAGCCATGTGTTGAGTACCCGGTAACATTACTTTTCTCCCTAGCCTATCATAGGCTAGAGTGGCGCATTATGGCCTTACAGTTGAAGCGCCCTCATACCAACCTAACTTAAAAACCCTATTATTTATACCAATATAATTATCAAACTTAAATGCAAATGTTCCCGGGTACTCAACACATGACTCTCTCACTCGTCTAACAACGACTTTGACGATTCCCTATCTAGTTGGCTAAGGCGCCCTTATAGCCGAAATGTGGGAGACGTGGGTTCAATCCCCTGGGAAAGATTTTGTAATATCTGGATTGTATTTTAAAATTATTAAACATGTTTTGAAATACATATAACGCAGTGAAGTCCATCATATTTGACAATACTATGGAAAACATAGCCAGTACGAAATACGTGTAAAGATTGCAAGGTTTACTCAATCTTCGAGCGAAATTTGTGGGTACCTTGAGCGTGCAAAATTCGATAAACTTTGGGCACGGTATTTCACAGCCAGGCAAATAACAAACAAAATATTTTTTTTCAAAATCAAAATCATTGTCGTTAAATAATTTCTACACATTGGCAGCCTATTTTTCAATTTATTATTTCTTTTAGGTTTAAATCGCAATGGATCTAGCTGATTTTGTCAGCAGTTCACCGGATGTCTGTTTAAAATATCAGCGCAATCTGTTCAGCGTTTCGGCTGGTTTTCGATGTACACACACGCAGACTCACAGAATGAGCGCCGTTTAAGTTGAATAGTTTTCTGAAAATAACAGTTGGTATACGAATTTAAAATTAATTTGTCAAACAGTAAAAAAACGAGTTTTGTACCGTTTGACAAAAAATTCGTACACCAACTGCTATTTTCAGAAAACTATTTTAGCTATAGTCAAGTTATAGCTAAAGGTGTTTAGAAACTATGTCCAGAAAACCGATTCTCAAAATTTAATTTTTAACTAGTCTTGTGTATTACACTTTTGTCCAAAAATCTAAATCTAATTTCCAAAAATGAGGTTATGTCCCGCCCAAAAAAATTCACGTTTTTTTTCTGTTATTTTAAAGGCTTTCTTTCATTCAGCAAACTTTTCAGACATGTTTCTTCGACTTTTCAAATTATCGGCCAAAGGTGGTACAATAGCCTTTAAAAAAGAAAAAACCCGTAAAATTTCGATTTTTATAAAAAAATAATTTTTCGATTACGCTCAAATTACACACGAATATCTTAATTCATAAAATTAAGGTTCTGTGAAAAAAATCATTAAAGTCGGATAAAGCATGTAGGTGTTATAAGTCGAAGAAATTTTAAAAGAATCGAAAAAAATCGTAAAATTGCGATTTTTATGAGAAATAATTTTCCGATTGCGCTCAAAAACGTGGCAGTTCTAAGTTCAGAGATTTCGAAGGTCTTCAGAAAATTTCATCGCAATTGGAGTATCGGTTTAGCCGGAATCGTGTTAACAAACACACAAACATACAAACAGAAAAAAGAAAGAAAGAAAGAAAAAAAAAACATTCCGGATTTTTTTCTCCAGTGTAGTGAAATGGAATCTTTGCTTCGCTCGCTATGCTCATCCAAAAATGGCCCTTTATAACATCGTGTCTTGAAACTGGGCACAAATATACACTCACACACTAAAACATATGCATTCAAAAATCACACCCCTTCTTGGTAATCAGCATATTTTGACCGAACCACTAGCCCAAATTACAAAACAAAATATAGAGTAATTACAGAAAAGACAGTAGAGTGCGTCAATAATAGCAAAATATATATATTTTTAGATCAAAATCCTCCAAGGTCACGGGGCATAAAGATAGTCCCCATATTATTTCTTATGGAAGATTTTTGTCTATGGGACCTAGCTAAAAAAATACCAAGTTTGACCATTTTTGGGGGGTCAATCGTGGACCCAAAAATTTACAGTTAATTTCTAAATTCACTAGGAAAACGCCTCAGTCCCGCCGCGTTGTTTGATGGTAATTGGTGCATTGAGCTGCCATGTGTTATGCGAACTTTCTGTTGATCTGTGAAAAAATTATTACTAAATCGATTTTTTTTTTTAAATTAAATTAAATTAAATTAAATTAAATAAAAAATTAACTTTATTTTTTTATTTTGTTTATTAATCGTTATTTTAAAAAAAGAAAAAAATCGTAAAATTGCGATTTTCATAAGAAATAATTATTTGATTGCGCTCAAATTTTACACGAATATATTAATTCATAAAATTAAGGTTCTGTGAAAAAATCATTAGAATAGGATAAAGCAATAAAGCATGTAGGTGATAAGTCAAAGAATTGTTTTTTTTTTCAAAAGAAAAAAATGAAAAATTTTGATTTTCAAGAGAAATAATTTTTCGATTCCGCTCAAATTTCACACGAATATCTTAATTCATAAAATTAAGGTTCTGTGAAAAAATCATAAAAATCGTATTAAGAATGTAGGTATTATAAGTCGAAGAATTTTTTTTTAAATCCAAAAAAAATCGTAAAATTGCGATTTCATAAGAAATAATTTTCCGATTGCGCTCAAAACGTGGCAGTTCTATGTTCAGAGATTTCGAAAGCCTCCATAAAATTTCATCGCAATTGGAGTATCGGTTTAGCCGGTATCGGTTTAGCCGGAATCGTGTTAACAAATACACAAAAATACAAAAAAAGAAAGAAAGAAAGAAAGAAAGAAAGAAAGAAAAATAAACATTCCGGATTTTTTTTCTCCAGTGTAGTGAAATGGAATCTTCGCTTCGCTCGCTACGCTCATCCAAAAAGTCCGCTAGGAGATTCAATAGATCTTGCAATAATACATCGTACTTCGTTTACGTTATGTTTTTGTTGTTGTTGTTGTAAGTTATGCATATTATATGATATTCTACAATGGCGTTTCAAAATGTATGTGGGAAATTCCATATAGTTTAAAGTGAATCGTTCGGCCAAGTTTAAAATTTTCAAATAGGTTATCTAAACAATGTACAAAGTTTATCAATTAGATTATCTGACATTGCCAAAACTTCGTTTTATTTATTTTTGGGTTTAGTATAGTGCACCCAATATAGACGATTATAGAGAATTCAATTACGTATACCCTGGGCATATATTCCTGCTCAAAATTTTTGGATTGGAAGGCTGATTTTTGTTGCTATTTTCCACACATATTCTTGACTACAAACTGGAATAGTACGGTACTTCAAAATGTTTTCTCCTCAATATACTATTTTGTACCGGGTGAAGATTAAAATTGTACCCTGAAAGATATTAATGAAAAAAATTGCGTAGTGTGTCAGTTTATAGACATAAGTATGTGTTACAAACCGAAACAAAAATCAGCCTTCCAATCAAAACATTATGATCAGGAACGTGTGTCCTGTCCGGCTTTATTAGGTGTAATACTCAACCCCAAAATAAATAAAACAATTTTTGGCAATGTCAGATTATCATAACTAGGAAAACGCTTAAGTCTCGCCGCGTTGTTGGATGAGCGTAATTGGTGCATTGAGCTGCCATGTGTTATGCGGATTTTCTGTTGTTCTGTGAAAAAATCATTACTAAGTTGAAGATTTTTATAAATTTAATTTAAATTAAATAAAAAATAAACATTTATTTTTTTTATTTTTTTAATTAATCGTAATTTTAAAAAAGAAAAAAAAATCGTAAAATTGCGATTTTCATAAGAAATAATTATTCGATTGCGCTCAAATTTCACACGAATACATAAATTCAAAAATTAAGGTTCTGTGAAAAAATCATTACAATCGGATGAAGCATGTAGGTGTTATAAGTCAAAGAATTGTTTTAAAAAAGAAAAAATACGTAAAATTTCGATTTTCATAAGAAATAATTTTTCGATTGCGCTCAAATTTCACAAGAATATCTTAATTCATAAAATTATGGTTCTGTGAAAAATCATTAAAATCGGATAAAGCATGTAGGTATTAAAAGTCGAAGAAATTGAAAAAATCGAAAAAAATCGTAAAATGCGATTTTCATGAGAAATAATTTTTCGATTGCGCTCAAAAGCGTGGCAGTTCTAAGTTCAGAGATTTTGAAGGCCTCCATAAAATTTCATTGTAATTAGAGTATCGGTTTAGCCGGAATCGTGTTAACAAACAGCCAAAAATAAAAAAAAAAAAGAAAAAAAGAAAAAAAAACATTCCGGATTTTTTTCTCCAGTGTAGTGAAATGGAATCTTCGCTTCGCTCGCTACGCTCATCCAATTAATATACTTTGTCCCTTGTTTGATTACCTAATATTACTTAAAATTAAACTAGGCCGCTAGATTCAGTTTAAAACGATATATTAAACAACAATTTTTTAATAACCTTATACCTAAAAATAAATGATAGATTTAGAATGTCAGATGATTATAATGAATGATAAACTATGTCCGTTGTTTTGTTTATTTTATATAATATAAATAATAAAACATAAGTGTATCACTACATTTTCAATACATATGAGCACTGTTTTTTACTGATACCATCTGAAAACTTATTAAACGAGGGAGCGAAACGACTGAGTGACTCCATTTAACTCAAACGGCGCTTATTCTGTGAGTCTGTGGGTGAGTGTCTGCCTTTCTGTAGGCATCGAAAATCAGCCGATTCGCTTAACAGATTGCGCTGAAATTTTAAACGGACATCCGGTACGGGTTAACTGAGAACTGCTTACAAAATTAGCCAGATTCGTTGCGATTTCAACCTACAAGTACACAGGTTCGTAGGAACGGGGGGGGATGGGGGGGAAACTCCCCCCCCACTTGTTGGCTTGACCCCCCCAGTGGGGGGGGTCAAGCCATGGGTGTCATTTGCTAACTTATAGCTTGTTGGGTGATTTTTAGGATTTTTACTATACAGTCGGGCTTGCAAACAAAAAGGAAGATTTTTGTTAACATTTTTTAGAAAGATTTAGTAAGAGACGTACGTGATTTGCGAGACTAGACTATATAGCCATCTGATTTTAGACTAATATTCATTATATTTGTGTGCAGTGTTTACACTCCCAAGCTGAAGCAGACTGGCGACCGATTTTAGTCAGTGTAATCAATCTTCAATGCAATATTAGCTTCAAAATATAACCCTTATTCAAAATTAAAATTCGCCTGAAAACGTGTTTCAGGCCACCTATCAAGGGCACTTTTTTTTTAAATCTCGCCTACGGCGAAAGAGCCTCCGGCGGCTGGGGCTTCGCCCCAGACCCCGGTTTGCCCACCCCACCTCGAAGCCAACTTTAGTGTGACCCCCCCACTAGAAAAATAGTTTCTACGCCACTGCAAGTACAAGAAATAATAAATTGAAAAATAGGCTGTTAATATATAGGAATTATTTTAACGACAATTGTTGTGTTTTTGAAAAAAAAATGTTGTTTGTTATTTGTCTGGCGGTAAAATGCAGTGCCCAGGTGTATCGAATTTTGCACTCGGGGTACCCCAAAATTCCGCTCGAAGATTGAGTTAACCTTGGAATATTTTCACGTATTTTGTACTGGCTATGTTTTCCATAGTATTGTCACAGATGACTACACTGCGTTATATGCATTTCAAAACATGTATAATAATTTTAAAATACAATCTAGAAATTACAAAATCTTTCCCGACCAGGGGATTGAACCCAGGTCTACCACATTTCGGGTACAAGGGCGACTAGTGAGCGAGTCATGTGTTGAGTACCCGGGAACATTTGCATTTAAGTTTGATGATTATATTGGTATAAATAATATGTTTTTTAAGTTAAGTTGGTATAAGGGCGCGTCAACCATAAGGCCATAATGCGCCACTGTAGCCTATGATAGGCTAGGGAGGCCAAAGGAATAAAAAGGGGGAATAATAGGAATGTTTCCGGGTTCTCAAAGCATGGCTCACACACAATTTTTTAACATCGACTTTGGCGTTTTCCTAGTGTGTTCCTTAAAACAACTTTAATATTTAATTGTTTTAATTTTAATAAAAAGTGACTTTTATCTTGGTTGATGTGTATTCAGTGCATTAGGAAATTAAGAGCATTTACTAAGTGTATGAGTGTTACTAATACGTACAGGGTATCTTAGTATTTTGTATAATTATATTGTTATATGGTTCTGATGATTGTATAAAAAGTTTGCCGTTGAACAAGGGTACAATGAAGAGAGAGAGAGAGAGAGAGAGAGAGAGAGAGAGAGAGAGAGAGAGAGAGAGAGAGAGAGAGATTTTAAATAACGCGCCCAAATGGAATACAGGGTATCAAGAAATAAAGACAACGCAAAAAGACGTACGTTACCAAAACACGGGGATCTTTAGGCAGTACGAGACAGCCACTCCCACTTGTCCCTTTTTAGGCAGTACGAGAAAAATCTTAGGCAGTACGAGAAAATAAGGTAAAGCAGGTATAAAAACCTTTTTTAGGCAGTACGCGATTAGGCAGTGGGATAATACACCGGGCTGGTCGGTTTTCAGCACGTATGCTGTGAATTGTAAGCTCGACGTGACGACAAAACAATTTGACGCACACTGCAGTGGTGTATTGCTAAAAAAAGAAGTGCCGAAACGCACGATGTACGATCAATTAAAAAACACACGTGAATATGATAGGCAGAATTTTTTTAAATTGTCAAGGAGCCAAGGGGTGCATTGTTGTCAGTAAGAAACATAACTAAATGTTGACGTCGAGTATTGCGTCTATGAATAATAAATATGTCACTTATGACTTACCCTCATAACTGCATGGATGTAATTAGGCGTAATAATGTTTAGTTCTACTTCTATTTCCTATGTTTGTCAATAAAATATGCGCTACTTGTTAGTGGCCTCAACTTCAGATTCATTTTTTTCTATTGATTGTGCTTTAGCTCCCTAATGTTTTCAGCGCTAATGTGAAATTGGGACTTTGAATTGAGTGCTCAATTATGTAACGAAGTGCCCCGCCGCGCAAACAGGCTTAGCACCACATATTTCCAAGAAGGTAAACATGTCCATTGGGACCCAGTGAGGCTTGATTGAGCAAAATTTACAATTTTTCTTAGCACAAACATAACATTTTGTATATTTGCGAACACATTTGGACCATTAAAATACTAGAAAAGAAGAGGAACGTCGTTCCGGCTCGAAAAAAGTACCGGAACGGTCGTTCCGGCGCGTTCCGGTCCCAAAACGCATTCAGAACACCACTTTTTTTTCTAAAACGCACCAAATGCACTCTAAAAAACACTTCTCCCATACCCCCATGCCTTTCTCACGGATGTACATGCACGCGAGAATCGCCTCCCCCCCCACATGATCATGTCCTAGATCCGCCACTGTTTTAAAACTTGTACTTTAAAAGTTACTTTTAGGAAATATCAGGAAACGTGGTACAACAATTTAACCAAACCGACGCATTGAGGGAGTTTTGCTGTTGGTATATTATTTTTTAAATAATTGTCCGTTTCAAAAGTAACTTTTAAAACTTGTCTTGTCTTTGAAAGAAGCTGCTGCTGTGAAAATAGTAACAAGTTACAAACGCATTGCTTTCACTCAACTCTGGAGAGAAGTGACCCCTGAAACTGGCGGCACAAAACAAAGTTTATTGTTGGGGGGGACATGGGACTATTAGTTTTACGACACGTACTCCGCTAATCCGTAGCATCCTGCAGACCCTACCCTCCCAAATCTATTGAACAATACCGATACTTTTGAAAAGAGAGTGAACAGCCCAAGGAATTAGCCCTACCCATCCTCTGATGTTTACTGTCGTATTTGTCATATTTATTGCAACTGTATAATTGAGGGATCACGCCGCCCTTTGCGGCCGAAGAACAATTCCACATGTTGGAACGAAATATTAATTTTATTCTCCGGCACGCATTTCGCATTACACAAAAGAAAAACAGACAAAATGCCCAATGGCGACCCGTCACCCCGTCGCCATAACCCTCTAGATTCCATAAATCTATACAACACACATTGGAAGTTCTGCTAAAAACAACTGAGGAAAAACATGATGTGATTGCTTAGAAATTATCATGTAAATCTTCATAATTCGGTGATATTAATAGATTCTTTTTAGAATTATGATTTCTTTTTAGGTGAGCCGTCCCACAGTGCCGCTTCCCGTAAGGCCATCAACCTTTTTTTTTTCCCCTATGCCATCATTGCTACCTGTCTATAAAGACCATGTTACGCTTGTGGCCTAAGGGGAATTGATTTATTCCCCTTAGGCCAAACACCCTGCATTTCATTATCGAAATACAAAGAAGGTTTGTTGGGCGTTAGGGTAATTGATTTATTCCCGTTAGGCCAACAGCGTATATGCATCGTTTACGGTAAGGAGCGGGCGTTGTTGGCCTTGGGGTAATTGATTTATTCCCCTTAGGCCAACAGCGTATATGCACCCCGCTCCTTACCGTAAACGATGCATATACGCTGTTGGCCTAACGGGAATAAATCAATTACCCTAAGGCCAACAAACCTTCTTTGTATTTTCCATAATGAAATGCAGGGTGTTGGCCAAAGGGGAATAAATCAATTCCCCTTAGGCCATCAACGCTTCCTGTAACATGGTCTTTATCGACAGGTAGAAATGATGGCATAGGGGGAAAAAAAAGGTTGATGGCCTTACGGGAAGCGGCACTGTGGGAAGACACCCTTTTTAGAATCTTGATACTTCTACAACATTGGCCATTCTTCGCTCGTCGATGGCGTCGGCGCTGAAAAAAAAGAAAAAAGGTCCCGCATCGAAAATCGGTTGTATGACTGTTGAGTGGGTATACAAATACGAGTGTGTGTTTATTTATAGATTGTTTTATTCCAGTGTGCTATTTTCCCCCCCCCCCCCCCCCCAGTGCTTAATTTGTATTAAAAAAGATAGTGGTACGCTATCATGCGACTTTATATTTGGCCGAATGAGAAAATAAATTAATAACTTTTCCCATCTAACGATTGGCACTGACTGTAGTCTACCTAATAATGGGGGTTCGGGAGCTTGCCCCCGGATTTTTTTTGGTTTTATAGATTTGATTTGTTGAGTTTTAGAGATGTTTTAGGGTAATTTTAAGAATTTAGAGAGATATAACACGACTTCAAATACTACAGTAAACTTAAATTGCAACTATAGGGATGTGTTAACTATAAGTAGGAAGTCACCAGCACAAATTAAGAGGGAATGGGACACATTTGGCAGTTAGCAAATAGCTATTCGCTCGGCCAAGATGCCTACGAGGGGCTCCGACGTATATGAAACTTTGCAAAGTTGTCAATGAAGCATACGTGGACGACTCAGCGGTCATAGATTTTCCAAATTTTGTCTTGATCGTCCAGAAAAAAATCACGAATATAGTCAATTTTGGACTTTTTAACGAAATCAAAATTCGTGAAAACTAATTTATTTGTCGTAAATTATTTTAAAACAAAATTTGGAAATGTGTGACTTCAGAGCCCTATATTTCCACATTTTTGTCATATGTTCAAAATTTCAGACACCTGTGGTGTCAGTCGTCCGAGCGAACAGCAATTTTCCTAAAACGCATGTCCTATACTACTCTCTAAAAAATAGCATTTTATGAAATGTGATTGAATTTTTACTCGGAAGATTTGCTGGCTCATTTGAAACTTTACCATGATTATGTATGTGTTGTATTCATCGGGCCGTTCGCAGTGGCGTAGGAACTATTTTTTTAGTGGGGGGGTCACACTAAAGTTGACTACGAGGTTGGGTGGGCAAACCGAGGTCTGGGGCGAAGCCCCAGCCGGCGGAGGCTTTTTTGCCGTAGGCGAGACTTTTTTTAAAGGTGCCCTTGATAGGTGGCCTAAAACAAGTTTTCAGGCGAATTTTAATTATGAATAAGGGTTACATTTTGAAGCTAATATTGCATTGAAGATTGGTTATCTGACTGAAATCGGTCGACAGTCTGCTTGGGAGTGAAAACACTGCACACAAAATATAATGAATATTAGTCTAAAATCAGATGGCTAGTCTAGTCTCGCAAATCACGTCTCTCAACTGAATCTTTCTAAAAAATGTTAACAAAAATGTTGATTTTTGTTTGCAAGCCCGACTGTAGTAAAAATCCTAAAAATCACCCAACAAGCTATTAGTTAGCAAATGACACCCATACCTGGCTTGACCCCCCAGTGGGGGGGGGGGGAGTTTCCCCCCATCCCCCCCGTTCCTACGTCCCTGGCCGTTCGGGCGTATTTGTATTTTTATTTCATCGGCCTCTACACCAGCAGACTGTCTCGGATCAGAGGTCTTGCTCGGTTTCATCGTGCACTCCTGTCCATGCCTCGACGAATAGAAAGTAGCCTACTCGGCGACATCCGGATTACGTCTATCTACCTTGTTTAATTTTAAATTTAAACAATAAGTGAGTGTGATTTTAATTCGAGAAATGTGTTGTAAACGAACATTACACTGTTTCGAAACGAATGCGAAACGAATTTTTTAATTTTTCGTCATTCTATCCTTAAATCGCTCAAATCTTCCTCGATTAATATTTTCTCATTGCCTGTGCCCTGTAAGCTGCAATACAACAAAAGCAAATTTACTTACTCAAATCAAAATATTTTTTAAAACAAGCACTGACGCAGGAGTACTAAAAAAAATGCAAAGGATTGCATTAAATGTTCGTTTTTATTTATAATTATTATAGAACACGGAAGTTTTCCAAATTATTTGAGTTGACTAATAGATGATAACAATTTTCAAACCTAATCTAAGAAATGATTTGCACCTACCAAGAAGGAGCAATATTCGGTCCATGCATTCAATGTTTTGTAGTGGAATTCGATTATAGAAATTAAGAATACAAAACATCTAAAAAAAATTAAAGATTGCTGGCTTACTTTTGTAAAAATAAAAATATTAATTATATGTTTATAGGTTTGGTAAATTTTGTAATTTTGTACATGTTGTCAATTTTGTAAATTTGGTTATTTTGGTTAATTTGTTGTTAGTATGGTTATTTGGTAAATTTGACATTGTGCTAATTTAAAAAAATGGTATTTTGTAAAATTAATGTATTTTGGTATTTTATAGTGTGTTGTATTTGTATTGCAAAAACTATATTTGCCTGCTAAATAAAATAATCATAATAATAAAAGAGGGAGCGAAGCTGTATTATCAAAGATGGTCATAGAAAAATGAATTAATTCCCCGTGTGTTCATCTTTTCGTTGGTAGATCAAGAGTTACCATACTATTAAAAATGTTCAAACTTTCTGGGGGCTAGCAACTCCCCCTTTAAAACATTCTTTATCCTTGTTGGAAGAGCAATGCCAGCTCAACCGCCTGTAAATCGGACGTCGTGTTCGGGTTTTATCGTGAGACGTGACTCACGCACGCACGGACAGACGGACGGACAGACGGACAGACGGACGGACGGACAGACGGACAGACGGACGGACAGACGGACAGACGGACGAGACGGACGGAAGGGACGCGGACAAGACAGTGATGCTTATGGTAATGAAATGGGAGTTTCGCAAATACAGTCACAAACGTCGATTGCGTCCGCCTTTGGGACCTAAAAATCAGTTCTTATATGACTGTGTGGGTCGACTCTAAAATAATACGAATTTATTTAATTTCTATTTATTTACAAATTTCGGGGAACTAAAGAAATATTTGAAAATTTCTTTCATTACCGGTGCATTCAAGTTAAAAGTGACAAGATTTGGTAAACCGACTTCACAATTATACAAATTGTCAACGAAAGCACGCTTAAAACAAGTAAACTGTAAAATGCCCCCATTTGGAATGTCAAAAATAAAAAATGTATCGGCCATCACCCCAGACCTTTTATTGTACCAGGGTACATACTTTTCCCGAAACAATTGTTTCAATGGCAGTTCTAAAACATCCTTATAGGCCCGTCGAACGTCCGTACACTTATTACTTTAGAAATTAACTACTGGATGTACCCAACCCCCTTGGATGGTTGGGTGACCACCATAAGTGTATGGGTTAGAGAACAATTCCTGGGGTGGGCATGATAGTGCAAAATGAGCTATCAGTTCTGTTCTATTAGGTCTAACTACTAACAGCCGGATACAGGGAGCCCCCCCCCCCCCCCCCCCGGAATATCACCTTCAAATATCACTATCTCCCTTTAATCTATATTATATCATTTCAAGTTATTTTTTAGTAAATAAATAAATAAATTTGTATTTAGAGTCTACCCACTCAGTTATATAACTGATTTTCAGTGGGGGACAGTAAATCAAAGCGACTAAGCCTTAACCCTGCAGGCCCCGACGCAATCGACGAGTGAGCGATAACCAACCAAAGATCGGTATTTTTAATAGGAAATATAGCAATCAGTGCTATGGACAGTGAGAACACCCGCGAATCAACGCCAGAATCAACAAGGCCGATTCAGAACAACTCTGAATTTATTATGTGCTTCGTTGCTAGGACGGCTCCAAAGTCACCGTTTACAAACTCCTAAGACACGAACTGATGGACTTAAGTCCAAATCAGAAGGTAAAAACTTTTGACTTTGGCGGGAATCGAACCCTGGAACTTCTGCATTGGAAGCAGATACGCTACCAATTTCTTTTCTACCAATTTTACAGTTCCTACTTGTAGATTAGTCCCTAAGTGTATAATAATTATATTATTATTACTACTATTATTATTCTTAGTATTATTGTAAAATATAGATTACGTTACATGTTTTAGATTCTATTCTTGAATATAACACAATCATATATTTAATTACCGTAATACACAATGTGCTTTTTTTTATATAAGTTACTCCAGATGTATGGAAATTGGAAATTATGTAGGTATGTCAACCTGTTCTTATACTCTATATTCACTATTGTATATGTATTGGTTATGTAGCTGCAATAAGCAAGCATTACTCTGCAATTTAAGCATTGAATGTAATATTTTACAAAATTTATGTAAAGCTATGCTTTAAAGAAACCCTAAATAAATAAATAAATAAATAAATAAATAAATAAATAAATAAATAAAATAAATAACAACAGGACCAACCAGCCACACAAGTCTTTTCATCAAAGTTACAAGTTTGCAATAATTTTGTCGCCTTTGGCGATAAGGGGTACCGGTACCTGCACTGCCACCTCCATCTTTGCC
The DNA here is from genome assembly GCA_024449915.1 of Sweltsa coloradensis. Classification (NCBI taxonomy): domain Eukaryota; kingdom Metazoa; phylum Arthropoda; class Insecta; order Plecoptera; family Chloroperlidae; genus Sweltsa; species Sweltsa coloradensis. The sequence goes on along the minus strand of JAMZAV010000238.1, from coordinate 830,940 downwards.
TGGGAAAAGTTATTCTTCTTCCAATGTTCGTTTCATAATAATTAGGTTATAATGAAAATGACATGTAAAAAATGTTTAAAATAAAAGACACGACAATGGCTTATAAACTATTGCCATTGGCACAGTCTTGGAAGCCGACCAAAGACCAAAAAGCTTGTCGTCTATCCCTCCCCCCCTCCCGGGCTCACGTACCAATAAGTCAAGTCAAGGCCAGGAAATGATTCGCCCCCACGTTTAGTGAATTTAGTGAACGATGTTCCCATGATTGGAATTTGCCAACTTTTTAACTCTGCGATGTTAGGGGAAAAGTAGGTAGGGGGGGGGGGAGCGCGAAGCGCGTATGTTTTACATTATTATTATTATTATTATTATTATTATTATTATTATTATTATTATTATTATTATTATTATTATTATTATTATTATTATTATTATTATAAAACATACGCGCTTCGCGCCACCACCCCCCCCCCTCCTCCCCCTAACCTACTTTTCCCCTTGTCAAAAAGTTGGCACATTCCAACCGAAGAAGTACCTGATAACGTTGGTCACAACTCACAAACGCGATCTAAATCCTTCCTATGGCCCATTATATCTCACTAAAGGAACTTTTTAACATTTCCGGAACGATGACGATTTTTACCCTAGTTATTAATAAATAGTTAGTATCTTCCTTCAGTATCTTTGATTTTATTTTACCCGCCTCATTATAGTCAAGTGATGCTTGTACTTGAGAATGTAAGCTTCGCCTCCGTTCTCGCGTGTGTTGGCAACTTGTTGGCTGATCTGACATCTGACGCTGCCCACCCTCCCTCGCCACCACCATCAGTCCGGCTCCGGCTCTGGGCCAAAGCAAATAGCTCTGGGCTCAGCCCCCGCGTCCCGCTTTTCACCAGGGCACCACTCTGGCACGCACTCCACGGCTCCACCTCCGTCCTCCACCACTCGGCACTCGCCGGCAGTGTTGCCAACTTGGGGGATTTGTCGCTAAATATAGGGGATTTCAAAGTGCCTTTAGCGACAATATTTTCATTTTGGGATAAGCGACTTTTTTGGGGGATTTTTGCCCTTCAGAAGATATTTTCTGGAGAAATTTGCGTTTTAAGATAAATGTTGAAAACGTAAATAAATCAACTTTTTCATTGTGTGTTTGTATATTTTCCTTGGCCTTTTCAAATTGCTAGATGTCAAGTGTTGCTAGCACAACACAGTAAAGACTGAAAAGTAACCGACGCGAACCCCCCCCCCCCCCAACCCTCGCTCGCACTTCGCTGTGAAACTAGTCAGGAAAGCAAATCAATCGTTTTTTGCAATCTTTTTTTTTAAAGTAATTACCAATAGAAGTAATCAGTATCGGTATAAGTATTAAAAAAAATAACATGTTATGGTACGGTATTTATTATTAACCGTAGGTCCTCTCTGGGCCTTAAACACGTATGAATTTAAATAGCTAATGTGTCATTATTTTCATTTTCATTGACCATTTAAAAAAAAAATTTAAAATTTGGGGGATTTTCTCCCAAAATGGAGACTTTTGAAGATTGGATGGGGACTTTCTTATTTCCTATGTTGGCAACGCTGCTCGCCGGCCGACGCCAGTTGCTTCAGCGCTCTCATCGTGCAAGGTTGTGTAGGTCTCCAGCGCTGTTAGTGATCGGACGCGTATTTAGCAAATAGCCGTAGCCCCATTATTGTGTTCAAATCAAATGTTTTATTATTTTGGTGAAGTGTTTCTGTTGTTGTGCCGAGCTATGCCTTATGCCTCAAGAAATGCAGTGAAATTTGTCAAATTATTGTCGTAAATTATTGCCTCATCATATCGTGTAAAAGCTGTTTCCGTTTCGTGCAGGGCTACGGTTTCCTATATTTTTCACTTCAGTGCAGTGCAGTGTTATCAAGAAAAGTGTTTTTCATAGGCATAGGTTATCTATGATAGCCTAGGCCTAGGCCTACTACGAGGTGTTTTGTAAAAGAGTTATTCCCAACGAGTGCAATTTCGTTGGCGAAGCTAGTGCGTGGTTTCATATTTTTAAAGTAGCGATTTATTTTTATAAAATAGCGTCTTTCTTATCAGCATCAGCATTGTATTATTCTTCGTTGCTTCACATACCAACGTGTTAATTATTCTGCCAGTTTCGTCTGGAAATGTTTTGCGCTCATTCATACTCGTCAGTATCGGCGTCGAAGTCTCCATGCAGACTTCATTACGCAACGTGGTAAGTCATGATAGGGCCTAATCAATTTTTGGTTTCTTGGGTCTTTTTGGTGGTTTGCAATTATCCTATATATATATAGGGCCTATAGGCCTAGTCCTATGAGTCCTATATTAAACAACCAGACCGTTGCGACCACAATTGTTGTAAATGCAACGAAAGAGGATATAATGAAACTACAAAGAATACAAAATAAGGTGATGCATTATCCTACTATATGAGCGACAAGATACTCCTATTATTGATATGCTGATCAGACTAGATTGGTTGAGTCTTTGGGTTTCTAGAACACTAGAAACCCAACGGTTGAGTGTACAAGAAGAGACAGTGAATGTAGCATCGTATGTTTTTATTCATAAAAATAAAATCACACTAGGTAGTTCAAAATTATTTAACAAATAAGATAGAATATGTTGGTACTAACCAACCACAACCACAATACGAGGGGTGGTGCGGAAAGTAATATATATCTTGAGCTTTGTACCACTAGGGTTTTTAGCAATAGGCTAGGCCAGCTTATTTTATAAGAGTGTAAGAAAGAGAGTTTTATAACTTACCCATAAATTTAAAAGAGACGAGAAACATAAGTAATTTTAAGAAAACTATCTGTGACTTTATTGTAAATTTAAGATAATAATGCGCAACTGTGCTAAATAAAGAAGGATTATTATATATTATTATATAAATGTTGTCGGTTGGGGGGGGGGGGTGGGGGGGGGAAGAATGCATATTGCCGCCTAGCCTGAGCCTACGACTAGCCCGTACGATTTCCCGCTCAATTTTAGCGAGTAGTGCCAACGTAGCCAAGGGGAACAATCCCGAACAAGTATAGGCCTATCAACCACGCTTTGCGCGATCCCCTACAAATTATGCCTAGGCCTTCAGTTACAAAGTAACGAAACCTCGTTTTTGGTAATAACCTCATAGGCCTAAACCATAATCATAAGCAATCAATTATTCATTGGTTAGACTGTTATTTTTTTATGTATACCGTTGGTAGTTTCGAATGAGACTCGAACATGGCGGCGAACATGCGGGATGATTAACTTTGAAGTGACATTATGCCTATTTATCCGGTAAGTAGACAGACATGAGATATACAATGAGAAGCATTATTATGCAGCATTCAAAGATCCAGGGATGGTTTCCACGACTCACGTCGAGACGAGGCCTGAGTGCTGGTAGGGCCTAACTTTCGAAATAGGTAGGCTTAGCTAGGGTAGGCCCTAGGCCTATTGTCAGTATGGCCTAGGCCCATAGGCTTTTTGAAAATTGAACTTTTAAAAGATTCAGTTCATCAGTTAAAAAAATAACTTTTATAAAGTTCAAGTTCCTCAAGTTTGTTTTAGGGCCTAGGCCTAGCCCTCCCTACCCCTAGACCCCCTACCCCTACCCCATTTTTTTTTTACCACATTTAATCTATAGCATAATACCTACACTAAAATGGCAGTTGAAAAAATTATATCTTGTCACTGTGATTTTACACGCATTTTTCAATTTTTTGATCCAGAAATTTGCAAAAATTGGCGTTTTGGGAAATTTCTTAAATCGGCTTTAACCACTGGCGTAGTGGAGTGCCCCGCAAACCCCACGATTCGAGGGGTCCACGATGAAATAGATCGCATTTTATGATAATTTCAAATAAGACAACAAATCACTCAAAATTGTATTTTAAATAATATGAAAAAATTCGCGGGGCCCCCCAAAAATTAAAAAAAACGAAACATTTCCGAAAATGTTGTATCAGCCAGAAAATCAGTCACAGGTCTCAAGAATATTCACACAACTATCACTTTAATTATCATATTAATTATGAAGAAGACAAGACACCATAGAATTTTCTAGGCAACCAACATTTCCGTTTGTGTATACAGAGAAATATTTAGACACTATAGCAACAACTCTTATAACAGGCAAGCCGAGTCATAAACGGATGGCTGTGCTAAAAGGGTGATTGTGAGGGGATCGAAGTGGGTCGCCATTTGGCATTTGGTCTGTGTTGGGTTTGTATGCGAAATAAATATGTGTTTGTAAATAAAATTAATATTTAGGCTAATTCCAACATGTGGAATGGTCTGTTTTTGACCACTAAGGGCGGTGTGCTCCCTGAATTACACGGTTGCAATAGATATGACAGCAACGACTGTAGGCCTAAACATTCGAGAACGGGAGGGGTACTTCTTTGGATAGTCTTGCTCTCAAATTCTAAATTTTTGAGACCGTTCATGAATTTGGAGACTAAAAAAAGATGATGACAAAACAAATTGACGCACACAAACTACATTGTTTCGGTATTACATTCAGCCCACCACTTTTTTCTAAAACGCACCAAATGCACTCTAAAAACCTGCTTTCAAAAAATTTTGTCTGCGGCGCTATTCATAGGGCCCCCCATGCTTGGTCCTACTATGTCCAATGGTCAATGTCGCGGGGGGCCGCGGGGAGCCAGTGGCGTAGTGCAGCCCGACTTCTGCGCTACGCCACTGGCTTTAACCTCTTTCTTTTTTGTTCCACATCTTTTTTTTTTGTTTCATTTTTGTTCTAGAATGGCACTTTATAACATTTTTTTGTTTCATTTTTGTTCTAGAATGGCACTTTATAACAAAAATATGCATTTCAAAATCACACTCCGTGGTAATCAGCATATTTTGACCGAACCACTTGCCCAGATTACAAAACAAAATATAGGGGCCTAGAGGATTTACAGAAAAGGCTGTAGAGTACGTCAATAACCACCAGTATTATTTTGGATCAAAATCCTCCAAGCACGGGCATAAAGATCGTCCCCATGTTAGGGGCCTATTTCTTATGGAAGAATTTGGCCGATGGGACTAGCTCGAATAAAAACAAGTTTGATAAATTTTTTTCGGGTCATATGGTGGACCCAATAATTTTTCTGTTAATTTCTAAAAATTCATAACTATTTAGCCAGAATGAAATAATAGGTCTATATTTTTTTAGTTTAGTGGGTGAATGTGAATGTCCCTCTAATGCAACTGCAGAATATTAAAAAAAGCTCATCCATCAACACAACTGGAAATTTATGTGTTCGTGAAGCGGCCTAGTTTAATTGCACATTTGTCAAATTATGTAGGCCTATCAGTACAAATATCAATAAACAATCAAAATCTAATGAAATTTTAACTTTTTTCAACCCATTCAAAATAACAATCATGTCTTATGGACATGGTCCATAAACTCCTTATACCTAACTGAGTAAAATGCCATGCTTAAAAGGAACTGTTTTACTTTGAAGTTTCTATCTGATTTTAATATTTGCTTGATTTTATTTCAGTTTTCCGTGTGCACCACATCGCCATAATCATCGTCATCATGATCGTCGCTAAGGACATCGTCTTCATCATCCCCCGTAACGACGTGTTTTCATCAATCTCCCAGAACTTCTCATAGTAGGATAAAAACTGTACTAGGCTAAGTGTGCTTTGTGACAATGCAATTATTTCCACAATGTGTGTGTGTCTAGGTGGTGTTGTTTAGGGAGCCGGGGGTGCGTGCGTGGTATAACATCGTGTCCCTTCATTGTTCCCACTCTAGGCAGGGCCCCACTCACGTACCCTTTCAATTAGCTAGTAGACACAAGGAAATCTTTGCGGAATCACACTATACGGTTGTTGTTTTGTTCAGAACTGCCATTGCTGGCAGTACGACTTTAGCAGAATTTGAAATTATTTTCAAGTATTATTGAATATAAAATGATGCTGCATCAGAGTTTTTTGTTGTCTTAACTCTTAATTCAGTAGGCCTATTTATAACCCAAATAAGAACTGTAAGAAACGCTAGTAAGTGCTGGACAAAACAACACCCGTTGTTTCAGATTGAGTTGGTCTTCTTGCCTTCAAGTCTCATTCTAGTCGCTCGTCATCACATGAACACAAGTACTATCATTGGTGAGCACCTCCTTTACTATACTTTACAATTTACATACGTTATATGCCTACAATAGTCTGTTGGGAATTAGTGGGGCTACCAGGCCTCAAGATGTTTGTAAAAATATTGTTTCTTATAACCTAGGCCTACAGAAATTAGAAATAAAAATACTCAATTTTTTAAATGTAGGTAGGCCTAGCCCAATGCATTTTCAATTTTCAATTGTTAATAATTATGGTTTATTTCATTTTAGTTAATTTGTTAACAACTGTTTTCTTAGTGGAACAACTGTTTTCTTAGTGGAATCATGTGAAGAGGGGACGCTGAGCTTGGCCCAACTCAAATGCGTGCACTCGGGTGTTGATGATTTCTGCTGAACGGTAAATAATACGGTATACCAAATTTAGCATAGATGTTAATAAAGTACTTTTATATTGATTGATATCTGCAATTTGTTGCAAAACATGTCTTATAGGTAGATCCATTGTGAATGCGAGACATAGGTCTAAGTCCAAAACGTGAAAAAATGGGAAATCCAAAACATGTATTTCAATTCTAGAAATTCTCACCAACCTGTTCTTCGTACGATAAAACTAAATTAACCTGCTGGTTAAAATTGATTTAAACGTTGATATGCAGTATGGAAATTTGAGTTAAAAAAATTTGTCGGCTACATTTGGAATTAATTCCCAAAGTTGACCAAAATGGTGTAAATTTTGGTGATTTCACTAAATTTTAATTCAAAATTTATTAATTAATTTAGGAATTTGCGTACTAAATAGCATAGATTTATTCTTTATTAACGTTCGTGTGAAATTTCATAACGGTATTATTTGAACCGTTTACCCGGAAAAGGCAGAAAACTGAGCGTCTAAACTCCACTCCACTCCGCGCCAGCCTCAGCGACTCCTCTTAATTATTATTGATTCTATACCTATATATTCTCAATACTCTGGGCACTATTAGGGCCTATTATTATTAGGCTATTATTATTTATACATTTTTGTATATATGCTTACATGATGCCTAATAGTAAAAAGCCTAGTATAAAATTGCATTGGAGTGTAATAGATGTTAAAATACTTATGTTGAAATACTGTTAATGCCTTGTAATGGAACAGTAGAGCCCAAAACAATGGTCAATAAATAAATACACATATGTATGTACATACAGAAATCTTAATGAGAGGGATTTTAGGTGCAATTAGCAAATTTATGCCTCCATGGTCAAAACTAATACCTTTTATGTTTTTTTGAAAGTAGGTGCCGAGTGCGCTCTTGTGTCGTCACGCCAGCGACAGAGGAAGAGAAAAAAGAACCTGGAAAATGGATTTCATTTCACCGAGAGTATCCTATCTGTCACCTGAGTGAAGATGATGAGAGAAAATGAGGGCAGACAACATTCTATCCATGAGCAAAGGGACCCGGAGGAACTCAACAACCAGCTTGAAGAGGATAATCACATGATGTCAGGTTCTGGTAATGGGCATTATGCAATGTAGGGTATGATGTTAGATTGGTGGAACTTGGGGCATGCATGGCCCTCGTCTACATTGCTAGGTAGGATCCCCAAGCATACACCCATCTGAACAACGCATTGCATAATGTCATGTGTGAATTAGTACTGTTCTGCTTTCTGTTTACAATAGCCTGTACTACAGTGATGTATCTTGGTCCTGTGATACAGCGAGGAACTATTGATGCCTGTCTTCCTCGTGTGTCATCCCTTACATGTTCGTGGAGGAATCCAAAGACAATCTCATCAACCTGCCTAAAGAAGATAATCACATTGAGTAGGTACCGGTAAAGGACATTATACAATGTTTGTTGTTAGATAATTGGTGGAACTTGGGGCATGCATGGCCCTCGTCTACATTGCTAGGTAGGATCCCCAAGCATACACCCATCTGAACAACGCATTGCATAATGTCATGTGTGAATTAGTACTGTTCTGCTTTCTGTTTACAATAGCCTGTACTACAGTGATGTATCTTGGTCCTGTGATACAGCGAGGAACTATTGATGCCTGTCTTCCTCGTGTGTCATCCCTTACATGTTCGTGGAGGAATCCAAAGACAATCTCATCAACCTGCCTAAAGAAGATAATCACATTGAGTAGGTACCGGTAAAGGACATTATACAATGTTTGTTGTTAGATTGGTGGAACTTGGGGCATGCATGGCCCTCTTCTACATTGCTAGGTAGGATCCCCAAGCATACACCCATCTGAACAACGCATTGCATAATGTCATGTGTGAATTAGTACTGTTCTGCTTTCTGTTTACAATAGCCTGTACTACAGTGATTTATCTTGGTCCTGTGATACAGCGAGGAACTATTGATGCCTGTCTTCCTCGTGTGTCATCCCTTACATGTTCGTGGAGGAATCCAAAGACAATCTCATCAACCTGCCTAAAGAAGATAATCACATTGAGTTAGGTACCGGTAAAGGGCATTATACAATGTTTGTTGTTAGATTGGTGGAACTTGGGGCATGCATGGCCCTCTTCTACATTGCTAGGTAGGATCCCCAAGCATACACCCATCTGAACAACGCATTGCATAATGTCATGTGTGAATTAGTACTGTTCTGCTTTCTGTTTACAATAGCCTGTACTACAGTGATGTATCTTGGTCCTGTGATACAGCGAGGAACTATTGATGCCTGTCTTCCTCGTGTGTCATCCCTTACATGTTCGTGGAGGAATCCAAAGACAATCTCATCAACCTGCCTAAAGAAGATAATCACATTGAGTAGGTACCGGTAAAGGACATTATACAATGTTTGTTGTTAGATTGGTGGAACTTGGGGCATGCATGGCCCTCGTCTATCATTGCTAGGTAGGATCCCCAAGCATACACCCATCTGAACAACGCATTGCATAATGTCATGTGTGAATTAGTACTGTTCTGCTTTCTGTTTACAATAGCCTGTACTACAGTGATGTATCTTGGGTCCTGTGATACTGCGAGGAACTATTGATGTCAGTCTTCCTCGTGTGTCATCCCTTACATGTTCGTGGAGGAATCCAAAGACAATCTCATCAACCTGCCTAAAGAAGATAATCACATTGAGTAGGTACCGGTAAAGGACATTATACAATGTTTGTTGTTAGATTGGTGGAACTTGGGGCATGCATGGCCCTCGTCTACACTGCTAGGTAGGATCCCCAAGCATACACCCATCTGAACAACGCATTGCATAATGTCATGTGTGAATTAGTACTGTTCTGCTTTCTGTTTACAATAGCCTGTACTACAGTGATGTATCTTGGTCCTGTGATACAGCGAGGAACTATTGATGCCTGTCTTCCTCGTGTGTCATCCCTTACATGTTCGTGGAGGAATCCAAAGACAATCTCATCAACCTGCCTAAAGAAGATAATCACATTGAGTAGGTACCGGTAAAGGACATTATACAATGTTTGTTGTTAGATTGGTGGAACTTGGGGCATGCATGGCCCTCGTCTACACTGCTAGGTAGGATCCCCAAGCATACACCCATCTGAACAACGCATTGCATAATGTCATGTGTGAATTAGTACTGTTCTGCTTTCTGTTTACAATAGCCTGTACTACAGTGATGTATCTTGGTCCCGTGATACAGCGAGGAACTATTGATGCCTGTCTTCCATGTGTGTCATCCCGTACGTGTTCGTGGAGGAATCCAAAGACAATCTCAACAACCTGCCTTAAGAAGATTATCACATTGAGTAGGTACCGGTAAAGGGCATTATACAATGTTTGTTGTTAGATTGGTGGAACTTGGGGCATGCATGGCCCTCTTCTTCATTGCTAGGTAGGATCCCCAAGCATACACCCATCTGAACAACGCATTGCATAATGTCATGTCTGAATTAGTACTGTTCTGCTTTCTGTTTACAATAGCCTGTAGCCTACTACAGTGATGTATCTTGGTCCTGTGATACAGCGAGGAACTATTGATGTCTGTCTTCCTCGTGTGTCATCCCTTACATGTTCGTGGAGGAATCCAAAGACAATCTCATCAACCTGCCTAAAGAAGATAATCACATTGAGTAGGTACCGGTAAAGGACATTATACAATGTTTGTTGTTAGATTGGTGGAACTTGGGGCATGCATGGCCCTCGTCTACATTGCTAGTAGGTAGGATCCCCAAGCATACACCCATCTGAACAACGCATTGCATAATGTCATGTGTGAATTAGTACTGTTCTGCTTTCTGTTTACAATAGCCTGTACTACAGTGATTTATCTTGGTCCTGTGATACAGCGAGGAACTATTGATGTCAGTCTTCCTCGTGTGTCATCCCTTACATGTTCGTGGAGGAATCCAAAGACAATCTCAACAACCTGCCTTAAGAAGATTATCACATTGAGTAGGTACCGGTAATGGGCATTATACAATGTTTGTTGTTAGATTGGTGGAACTTGGGGCATGCATGGCCCTCGTCTACACTGCTAGGTAGGATCCCCAAGCATACACCCATCTGAACAACGCATTGCATAATGTAATGTCATGTGTGAATTAGTACTGTTCTGCTTTCTGTTTACAATAGCCTGAAGTTCAGTGGGCTATTGTACAAGTGAATCTTTAGTCAATTCTCCACTGGTAGTACAGACAATAGCGCCACTGACTAACACGAGGCAAAAAAGGAATGCAGCTATTGTGCCTACTAGTACCAGACAACTTAGATCAGCAGGGGTCACTCACACCCGTTCCACTTGTGACAGAAATACAATAGCTGTTGATGATGCTACTACTCAAGACATACCACAAAACGGGCCTACCACTCGAAGCCGAACCAGGGAACGCCAAAGAACCTCGCCGGCGAACTAACATACGAAACTTGGTAATTTTCAATCAAGGTCTTATCGGCAAAATGTCCCATAAGAAATAACATTGGTTCGATCTTTATGCCACGTGGCTTTGGATAATGTTGGTAAAAGTAGGCGATAATTTTGGTGCAAAAACATGATTTCGACCAATTAGTCGTTCAAATAATTGTCAAAGTTTAAGAGTCTGTAATACCAGTGATTTTTTTCTGGAACTTTTCCTGAAGCCAGTTTTCATCAGATTGTTACCACACTTTGCACACAACTTATGGTCATGTATATACAGTCTTCTATGAAAGCACATTTATTTTAACCATCACAAAAAAGTCTAAATAAAATAAATGGATTTTTAGGATTTTGGATTTTTGTAAAATCATCAACATTGGTAAATTTTGGAATTTATTTCATTGTACGTATTGTGCAATAATTTTTAGTAATCTTTCACTAGAGAAGAGTGACCTTGACAATTATGCAAAATTGCATATCGATCAGATGACAAGTTGTCATCTGATCGATATACAATTTGCACACGTTAAACATGGTGGGTAAGTTGTTATTCGAGTGCATCATAAGCGCGGTAAGTCATTGAAGCGAGTCTCTCGAGCAGTAACGCGATATTCTCAACCTCAGGCACAGTGGTGTGCGTGTGATATAACTCATAAGGGTCTTTTGTAACCAAACTAGGGGCTACGATCGCAATCAAACTCAGTGAGTCAGTGACAGACGGTGATAAACATTAAAAATGAGTGACAAAGATGAAGGTAACATGCGACGCCACCCAAAAAACTTTACGTGTGTAAACTTGTATTACTTAAAGAAATTGAAAGCAACTTCCTTTAAATTTTTTTTCTTCTCTATTTCGTTCATTAGGGCCTATTGCTTTGAAAATTTCACAGAATTACTCTCAAATGCATTTAAATTAAAGCCCTTCCCTAAAACCCTAAATAAATTCGCCTCTCCCGGCTGGGGCTTTGCCCAAGACCCCAGTTCCATTTTAGCCAAGCCCTATCCCGTATTTCAGTTTCCTTACGTAATCTGGAACCTTATTTCACACTTCTACGTGATTTATGTGATCGATTCTTCATCTGTATACGCGTTTAAAGTGAAATCCAGGGGCAGCACTGTCGGTGGGCGTAACGTGCATCATGGCCGGCCGGAGTAGCATTAGAAGTAGTCCTTCCCTAAGCAGCAGTGTATAAACTGACGATTTGAATGCTCAATAATCAATCGTTGATGAATGTTGTGATATGTGATTTTGTTGTAAATTAATGTTATGACATTAGTTAGCCTGTTGTCATGTTCAGAATCATCCTGCAACTCATTGAAATATATTTAATTCCCTTTTCTGAAGAGTCAATTTAGGCCTACTTTTTCCGATCGGTCCCGATTTGATTTCCTACAAAACCAGATAGTTCCGGGCAAAATTATAGGAAATTATTTTACTTGCATCCGTGTAATTTCTAAAAGACTAGACCTACAGGCATTTCGTTAACCCATGTTTTCGGAAAAAGCTGTTTCCCGTAACTTAACCAAAGATCTTTGACTTAACGTACGTCGTTGGTGGTGCTAAACTCGGAAACTCCCTGCTAGGGCCTAGGCCCCCCTACGGAACGCCTAGATCTGTCCGGGAAACAATTTCGTGCTATAAATTATTATTACCAGAATTATTTCTCCATGGGCGTTATATTATTAGTATTGACCAGCGTTAGTTTATATTAAATAAGTTGCCGAGCAGGCTCGAAAATATCAAACAAATGATTGATATGGTGTGTGTGTGCGCGCCCACTTTTAGGCCTAGAAATGAACGACCTTATGACAAGCTGATGCTTGATCATCGCATGTTTTTAACAATCTTGCAATTTTATTTCATTCATAGATAGTTTTAATATCATCTTATACTATTTAAATGTCGCCTACAATATTTCCCCCGATTTAACTGACGAAAACATCCGCCTACATTGAGAGCTGTGTGTAGGCCGCACACACGCCCACTTCTAGGCCTAGAAATGAACGAACTCATGACAAGCTGACGCTCCATCATCACATGTTTTTAACAATCTTAAACCAGTTCATTTCATTCATAGATAGTTTAAATATAATCTTACACTATTTAAACGTCCCTACAATATTTTTTCCCCGATTAAACTGAAGAAAACATCCTACCTTTTAAGGGTTACTTCAAATGTTATCGTCACCTAAGTTCAACTTTCACGCTTATTTTCATTATCATTTTTCTATCTAGGCTGTATACGATGTGGCTACAAATATTCCACTAGACTTACAAACTCAATTCATAAATAGGTGGTGTGGTTTTGTCTTTGTTGAGTGTTTATTTCAGTCATGATCCATTGCAAGTGCCATAGGAAAACATACTTATAAGCGGCCATATCGCAACGCAATGCTACTCCGGCGGGTTCGCGCTTCGCTCACCAGATGTCAGCCACTTTGCTTTTAAATCCGAATAGGCCTAGTTGGTCAATTGGTTGACATTCACCTGTTATCTGTACCTTTACACTGATAAGCTGTGAATATGTTCCATCATAACTTGGTTGTTGTAGGCACAGTTTCCGCAAAGTGGCATGTTTGATCAGTCTCGATAACGCAATGCACTCTTGCGCAGGCGTTCCAACTTGCGTCCCTTTGAATGTCTGGTCAATAGTGAATTTACTGGTGCTGTTTTTTACTCTAGATCTCGGCTGAGAGCTGCAAATACAACCCAAAAGAACTCGAAAGAAGAAGAGCATACAGACATCACAAAAGGTGGAAGAAGTAAGAAGAAGACTGCATGAACATCCAGACGTCATACACGGGAGAAGAAGACGAAGACTACGTGAATATCAGACGTCATACATGGGAGAAGAAGACGAAGACTACATGAACATCCAGACGCCACGCAAGGAGAAGACACATATCTGCCTATGAAAGGAACTTTGTAAGTTAAATATAGGTAGATAAATTTTGCACATAGCCGTATTTAGTAACTTCATCTAAACCCTTTCCACTCAAATTATTTTCCGAGGCTAATACTCCCCAGCTCGCATTTATTTTTGTAACTAGGAAAACGCTTAAGTCCCGCCGCGTTGTTGGATGAGCGTAATTGGTGCATTGAGCTGCCATGTGTTATGCGGATTTTCTGTTGTTCTGTGAAAAAATCATTACTAAGTTGAAGATTTTTTTAAAAATTAATTTAAATTAAATAAAAAATAAACTTTAATCTTTAATTTTTTTAATTAATCGTAATTTTAAAAAAGAAAAAAATGGTAAAATTGCAATTTTCATAAGAAATAATTATTCGATAGTGCTCAAATTTCACACGAATATATTAATTCATAAAATTAAGATTCTATGAAAAAATCATTACAATCGGATAAAGCATGTGCCATGTAGGTGTTATAAGTCAAAGAATTGTTTAAAAAAAGAAGAAAAAACCGTTAAATTTCGATTTTCATGAGAAATAATTTTTCGATTGCGCTCAAATTTCACACGAATATCTTAATTCATAAAATTATGGTTCTGTGAAAAAATCATTAAAATCGGATAGGCTAAAGCATGTGTGTGTTTTAAGTCGAAGAATTTTTTTAAAAATTGAAAAAATCATAAAATTGCGATTTTCATGAGAAATAATTTTTCGATTGCGCTAAAAAACGTGGCAGTTCTAAGTTCAGAGATTTCGAAGGTCTCCAGAAAATTTCATCGCAATTGGAGTATCGGTTGAGGCGGAATTGTGTTAATAAACACACAAAAATACAAACAGAAAAAATAAGAAAAAAGAAAAAAAATTGTAAAATTGCGATTTTCATGAGAAATAATCTTTCGATTGCGCTCAAAAACATGACAGTTCTAGAGCTAGGCCTAAGTCTAGAGATTTTGAAGGCCTCCAGAAAATTTCATAGAAATTGGAGTATCGGTTAAGCTGGAACCGTGTTAAGAAACACACAAAAATACAAACAGAAAAAAACAAGAAAATCGAAAAAAATCGTAAAATTGCATTTTTCTTGAGAAATAATTTTTCGATCAATTTTTTGAACCGTGCAGTTCTAAGTTCAGAGATTTCAAAGGTCTCCAGAAAATTTCATTGCAATTGGAGTATCGGTTTAGCCGGAATCGTGTTAACAAACACACAAAAAAAAGAAGAAAAAAAAACATTCCGGATTTTTTTTCTCTAGTGTAGTGAAATGGAATCTTCACTTCGCTCGCTACGCTCATCCAAAAAATGGGGAGAAAAATCAGAAATACACTTTTGCTCATAAAGTCTGGTATCAACCATTTTATGTTCTATGTTTTTTTTTTATGTTTTTATGTTTTATGTTAAGTTTTGAGTGTTAAGGGAGAGAGTTATTGCCTGTACTTTTTTCAGTGTGATACTTTTTGAAACAGTTACCAGGATGAAGTCCCGGTTTCCGTGTACAGGTTTCACAAAAAAAGTTTGTTTCTCTGCGCCCCCCCTTTACTTTTCTATCACTGCACACAGTACAGTCTTTTGAACTTTTTTATCTGTGACAGCAATGAAATGCGGCTGTTTGTTCAGTCGCTCCTCCATGTCGCCGGAAGATGGTCGGCCTCTTTTGAGAGTGCTTGTATTTCGAATATCGCCAACCATTTGAACAATAAGTGCCTTTTGGTACATCAAATGGCTGACAGGTTTCAGGCCATTCTGTTCTCTCTGGATGTTGAACAAGATGTAGCTGTTGACCACTGCAACTTCAAACAACCAGAAAAACATCTTTCGCCACCACTTTAAAGACTTCCCGCATGAAGCCGTAGCTCGCGCAGTAATGGTCGGCACGATCAACCGCCCCCATGTTACGTGTGTAGTCAACGATTGCAGTTGGTTTTTGAAAAACCTCCTCCACCCCCCGGGAAATTTTCCGCGTAACCTCCTCTGTATTGGCATTTACGTACTAAGCATGAAGACATTACGTTTGTCCTTCCAGCCAAGAACGGTGACTTGATCGTCCTTGCGAAAGCTTTTTGTTTTTCTTAATTTATTTGGGCAAGCCCTTACGGTTGGCAGTAATTGTCCCGGTTGTATGTATTCCCAAATGCAAAAGTTCGACAGCCAATTCATAGCCCGTATAGAATCGGTCGGTGTAAAGATGGTAGCCCGTACCATTGTAAGTCATGATCTAACAATATATCTCGTTACTAAGGTCTGCCGATGCGCATGTGGGCGGAGCTTCCCGCCGCGCTGTGACGTAAGCCGGTGCGCAAGTTGGTTCCCGTCCACTCATTCACTCCATGCATTCACTCCATTCCACTCGCATGATTGTTTCGGTTTGTTATGAATAGTTGTAAATCGTGTGTACCATGGTGAAGAGTGTAGCATGATCCGTGTTTGGCTTCAATAGCAACTCGAGAAACAGTGTGAAACATGATGGCTCAGATACACTTTTTTCGATTTCCAAAAGATTCAGACCCGTGCAATGAGTTGGTTCGACGGTGTAAACAAAAATACATACATTATCACAAGAGATTATCGTCGCGTCTGCACGAATGTGCTCTGAACATTTCACTGAAAGTGACTTACATTGGAACCTTTAACATCAACACTGTATTCCCCTAAAAATGCTAAAAAAAAATAATAAAACCTGGTAGTGTTCCATCTCTTAAAATGCCACTTACAAGTTCACTCACAGAAAAAGACACTGAAAACCGAGACAAGAGAAAAGAAAATCGCGAAAAGAGAAAGCTGGTTGACGATTTATGTGTGTACCAGTATTGATACATTTACTTGTTTACATAATATGTCTACTCTTTTTTTATAAAATTTATCGACAACATACATAGGGGAACCGGATTGCATCCCCTTCTTTGAGTCAGTCAAACCAAATATTATATATTAAATAATAATTGAAGTATTTAAGTATACGTCGGATACAGAGAGGATTTTCTGAGGGTTTTGTTACATACATCGTAACTATGACTGTCTTATTATATACGCATAAATAATGGTAAAATAAATAAATACATTTTTGTAGGATGCCCGCTGTAGGGTAGGTATACACATAAGATTTAACCGATGTGTCCCTCTTCAGGTTACTAACTAGGTATATTGCGGATAGGACAATTGTGAAGGGATGTCCGAGGGCTATTTATGAGGAGTTAATCCCTTGCATTGGAAAACCTCAGAAAAAACCTTCAGTCAGGATTGCCGGTCTCGACGGGATTCGAACCTGGGACCTCCCGAATCAGAGTCGAACGCTAAAAAAAAAAAAAAAAAAACGCTCGAGCCAACACTGTCGGGATTAAAGTTGTTTCTTACGTTAAAAACCTATATCATGTTCTAAACAGGAATACTTACATTAAATCTGTGAAACGTGGTAATGATGGTTACACAAAGAAAACGCGCTACTTATTTGTCTCGGTTTTTGATAGTAATAATTCTACACTAGCACGTGTCAGGGCCGTGTTTAGGCCGAGGTTACCCAGGCAGCTGCTTAGGACGGCGAGTTTTAGGGGGGCGGCATTGATCCAGAAATACTCAACTATGTATTTCCTACGTTTTTCATAAAATGTCTGAAAATTACAAAAAACAAATACTTTTCGAAAGAATTATAATCCTTCATTCTGCAGTATATTGTATTTATAATATTGAAATCCTTTGATAACCCGCCTCATTTCCGTCATTGACACAATCGGTTGCCGTGCTGCTCTTATTACAGTCGAGCTCCAATCCAACACTTATAACACATTCATATAATCCCTTTTATTTTGCAATGTTACTATGCCCATACTACCAAAAACTTATGCTTTCTTTGTATGTCGTCATTAAAAATCGAGTGTTGTAAATGTGTAAAACTGATTTTTATGATGTTGTTAATAATTTCTATGTATACATCAACTAATTATTTAGTAACTTAATCTTGCAAGTTTTAATTATTCTGGTTAAAATTATTTTAATCTCCTAAAAATATACAAGAGATAATAAATAATATAAATAAAATAAATAAATATAAATAAATTAATTTATTTATTTATATTTTATTTTATCAGAATTATGACTATTATTATTGTTACTATTGTTTTTATGTTTATATTGATATCTTGTTAATGGAGTGTGTGGTGGATATGATTCGAGTTCACTTTTTCCATATCTCTGATGATTATTTTAGTTGTTTCTTTTAACGGAAATAAAAGAATACGACACCAATAATTGAAGATGGTTATGAAACATAACTGCGCGATGTAAATGAATCTCGCTTTGAAATTGATTAATAATAAACACTCGTTTTGTACACATGTTTCCCTCACCCTCACTGTACAGTCCAGGCAGGTGGCCGGCCGTGCGCACCGGCTGACGTCATGCGCGGCCTTGAACGAAACTCGTCGCGGGACGGGCAGACCTTAGTAACGAGATATATTGTTAGATCATGATTGTAAGTTGGCAGTAAAGTTTGGCATAAATCTAGAACTATCCTGGCAGTAAACGGTAGGTCTGGTCGCACTAGTTGCAAGGTAGTTGGGGACCCATTGTATGGAACCAGTACACTGACGTAACAATCAGCCAGGACGTATCCGCGTAGGCCCCATTTTGTTGGTTTTTGCGGGTTGTACCTGTTGGACTGTGCGCCCTTTGTTTACTCGAATGAGTAGGCTTATTAGCCCAAATGACTTTAGCCATGCTATTGTGTTTAACTTAGGCCTAGTTTACTAGATCGCATAAGTCGATGTTTGCAAGATTGGTAGTAATAGTATCGATTACGTTTCGACCTCTGTAGTAGGCCACGCCCAGAAGCAGACATTCTTCACTGTGCAAGCAGTTACTACAACTCCCGCGGTTTCTAGGCGTCCCCTCATCTCTGATCGTACCATCAAGTCGCCTAAAAGCTTAGTCTTTTGTATTGTGTCTCATATTATTAACTGTAAAGAATAAACGTTTCTGTTCATCACCTAAAGTGTTTCATCAGTACATTTTAAATACATCGCGTCCTTTGAAGCCTACGGTACTTTCATCGATGGCTATATTCTGGCCCGGTACAAAGTTTTCCCTACATTTTGAGTTTACATAATCAAACACATGTTTCACCTTTTGTCCCCTGGGCTGCACACCAGCAGGCCTAGGCTGTAGAGGAGGGTTCACATGGAAAGCCCAGAAGATTTGTAAAAAACGGGTCGTGGTGAAAAATCATTAAAGAAGGGTTGCCTAGTAGGCCACTCTTCAGAAAAGTAAGCCTGCAAGTCTGGCTTTTCATGCATAGCCATATTTAGAGTCACCCCTAGAAATGCTTTCATTTCTTCAAGGCTGACATCAGTCCAACTTACCCACATGGATCTCTTACGTAGTGGTGTTTCCTTGAGAATTTTCTCAGCTGCATAACGATTGGTCTCGGTTGTAATTTCGAGTAATAACTCGTCAGTAAAAAAGCAGTTGGCAAAAGTCCCGTTCTGTAATAGGTCTAGGAAACGGCACCTGAAAACCAGGAGCAGTAAAGGGAATTTTAGTAAAATCACCATCATATCATAATTCATAATGCTTCCCATTTTTGCTATCCCTCAGTGTCAAGACCGGCATCACCAGCTCCACCATCCTTGCATCATCTTCAGAACCAGATAACTCTTCTTGACTGTCACTCTCTTCTCATCACGCACACTTTCATTATCTTCACTACTATTTCTATTATCCAAATCACTTTTGTTGAACGATACATTATCTTCGGAATCATCAATAATATGACCAGGACGTATCCGTTTTCGTGAACTAGACGCCATTTTTCTTCCAACTTATGTTTATTTCAAGTCTCAGCAACATTATATACTCGTAATTACATGTTTACAAAGCGGTGACTCGGTGGATCAGTCGAGAAATATCAACCGAGTTCCAACAATCACCCACAGATGGCAACAAGCGTAACATTTCAACAAAATCGGCGCCAAATATGAATAATTGAAGAACGATTGACGATGTCAGCTGTAAGCCGACACAGCCAACATGCGAGTGGAAAGGGTTAATATAATATGCCCACATTTTTCACCATTCATACTATCAGGGCCCCTAGGCAATGAAATTTTACCGCACCTTTTTCGGTACCTAGTGGTAATAGATGTGTACTACAGCTGTGTGCGGATCTCTTTTTGCTGAAGTCAAAATTTTTACAAATTTGAACTTTTTAAAGCTCCAAAACACACTTTTTAATATCTTAAATGTCATAATACATCAGAGAAAATCCTTAATATTTTCTTGCATAACGTATTTTTGTTTTTGTAATTTTCACTCATTTTATGACAAAAGTAGTCTTAAATACCTCTGGCAAAATGCCGCCCCCCTAAACTTTGCCCCAGCCAGCAAATTTTGTTTTAGGTATATTATTGTTCTCGAGATGGCCTTGGAAGCAATGTGAGGAAAATTTTGGGGTATTTATGCCCTCGAGATGGCATTAGAAGCGATCTGAGGTATTATTTTGAATCAATATGTGTCAATTGGTGCATTATTTATTAACATTAGGCCTACGAGATGAAGTCACTTGATATGTTATGAGATGAGATGGGAATCCAGAGTTGGGGATTTAGCCATCCCCGGCTGGGCTACCTTTCAGTAAAACAGGGCCAGGGATAAAATTGGGGAGATTTCCCCATCCCCCCCCCCCGTCAATTCGCACCCTGTCTGTGATGTTTGACATTTCCAGTAGTTACGGTATGTTTTATTTTGCCATACTTCGTCTTTCCCTTTACTCATCCACTCCTTTTGCACTTTCCTTATGGTTGCTGAGCTAAGATGTGTTACCGTAAACTGTGACAGGTTCTAGACTACTTTGGCCATTTTGCCACCTCTGTTCAAATGCCGAGTAATCTGCCTTCTCATTAGTCATTAGCTACTCATTATCATACAGTAACAGTACACTTCACAATGTGCTTTTTTACTGTGACAATTTTTCCGGAAATTTTCCAAAAAATTATTTCCCGGAAAAAAAAATCGAATTTTTTTCAAAGAGGCAGTGCACTCTTTATTTTGGGGCATTTAGCTGTTGGTAGAAAAGTGCAATATTTGTTAAAAATGTATGTTAATAAAAAAAATCATAAAGATTCTGCTCTTTCATAATTCATAAAAAAATATTTTCAAATCCAGTTGTAGGCCTAACTTTGTAGGCCCTACCTCAGGGGCCAGGGCTGTCATACTATATTATCTGCCAATCCTTCAAATTGTGTTTTTTTATGCCCTTTGGACTGCCCTGCAGCCTGAAGTTACCATTATTTTTTTTTCCTCAGAAATTTCCCAAAATATTTTTTTTCTGAAATTTTACATCACTAATAGTAATAGGGAAGTCTCACAATTTTTTTTTATTCATCATTATCATTATCCATCGCCGTTTCCTGCTTCTGGCAGGGTCAGCTTGGGTTTCGCAACCAAATTCTTCCACTTCTTTCTATCCTCCCACAGTCGAGTCTCATGCTACATGCTCCCAGCTCTCTCCTCTAGTATATATGTCTCTTGCTATGGTCTCCTTCCCCATGGTCTCCCCATCTCTTCTTCCTTTGATCCTTTTCTCATACATTCTCCTGGGCATCCTCTCTCAAATGGCCGAACCATCTCAGACGTGTCCTTCCCATCCTGTCACCTAACTTATCCACCCGAAGCATCTCTCTGATGTTCCTATTTCTAATTCTATATCTTCTGTCTTGCCCACTGTGCTCCTCAGGAATCTCATCTCCGCCGCCTGAATTTGGCTTTCTTCTCTGTCACCCATAGTCCAGGTTCTGCCGCATATGTGAGGATCGGCGGTATGAAGTAGGTCTTGTATAGTGTCATCTTGCACTGTGTATGGTATTTCCCTATCCCACACCAGGCCTTTTACGTACTGGTAGAAGTTACTGACCTTTTTAATTCTGTTGGTAATTTCCTTTTTTATCTTCCCGCTTGCCATTATTTCACTTCCTAGGTACCGTAGCCAAAACTCTCCACCACCTCCAGGGTTTCTGCTCCAATCTTGATATCTGCTTGATAGTTCCTTACATCTCCTTCTCCTAGCATAGTCACAACCTTGCTCTTGATCACGCTTATCTTCATGCCGGCCTCTTCAATGTGCTTCTTCCAGTGGTCCGTATATTTCTAGAGTATCTCTTCATATTCCGATCTTGCCACGAAATCATCAGCAAACAGCATAACCTCTACCTCCTCCGTTTCCTCCATCTTTACTTTGTTGTGGAAGTCATCCATCACTATTATAAATAGTAGTGGTGACAGCATACTTCCCTGCCTCAGCCCTTGTGTTATTTGGAACCACCCTGACAGCCCAAACTGTGTTTTTACACAGCTTTCACATACTGTGTACATCCGCTTCTAACCCTGTCTATCAGTCCTTTGTCCACTCCCTTTCTTTCCAAGCTTTCCCACACTGCATTCCTTGGCACACTATCACACGCCTTCTCGATGTCTAGGAAGACCATAGCTACTCATTCTTTTACCCAGCTCTTAACTTTTTTCTATGGCTTGTCGAAGTACAAATATCGGGTATCTTCCCCATCTGAACCCATATTGTTCTTCATTCAGCATATGGTCCACCTCTACTCTCATCCTTCTGTCTAGTCCTTTCATATCTTTTGATGCATGGCATAGTAGAGTAATGTCTCTGTAGTTGCCACACTTCTTTCTATCTCCTTTCTTGTATATATTGGTACAATCACTCCTTTCTCCCAATCTATCGGCACCTTCTTTTCTTTCCAAACCACTCTGATCACTCTGTATAGCCATTGCATAACAAGTGGTCCCCCAGCTTTGATCATTTCCACCACCGGTTTCGTCAACTCCTGCAGTCTTCCCATTCTTCATCCTTTTAATTGCCATCACCACTTCTTGCCAGGTCGGTCCATTCTCATCTGCTTCTTCCCTCGCCCCTTCTAACTCTACATCTCTGTCTTCTGCTTCTGCTCCCGCATTCAGCAATTGATTGAAATACTCTTTCCAAGTTTCCTTGATCTCATCTGCATCTCTAATGAGTACTCGATTTCTC
Organism: Sweltsa coloradensis; assembly: GCA_024449915.1. Lineage (NCBI taxonomy): Eukaryota > Metazoa > Arthropoda > Insecta > Plecoptera > Chloroperlidae > Sweltsa > Sweltsa coloradensis. Next base: position 808,078 of record JAMZAV010000238.1, on the reverse strand, counting down.
GAGCTTTTTCGAGCTTCAGTTTTGAGCTCACCCCGAGCCAAGCTTGGTTTTAGGCTTGATTTATTCAAGCCGAGCCGAGCTTGGCTTTAGGCTCAATTTATTCGAGCCGAGCCTACAAAAACACGCAGTACATGCGCTCATTTTCATCAACACTCAACAGACAGTCTTGTCAACAAAGACTTTCGCGGAAGAATGCGGCAGCCTGAGCCAGCGATCATCAGTCAATGCGACTCGACGCAGTAGAACCTCTATACAGTAGAATGCAAACGTGTTTTTCTCTCTCATATGGGAAAACCTTTTACTACTATCGCCCGCGCTGAAGCTTTCGTCGCGAAAGGAGATAAACCAAAGAATAACAATCCACAATCAAGAAACATGATCACATCGCAATTCTTCTTCCACCTAGTTCCACACCGACCATCTTTTGTTCTTGGTCAGCTGTGAGTTGAGTTGGTTGGATCGATCGAACGCGCACCTAGTTCGCGCAGGTGTCACATGTTGGCTGACAACGCGCTCTGTTGTCGACTTGAGTAACTCTTTAATCGACAAAGAAGTTTCCCCGGGTCTTCTTTATCGACTCTGCAGGCAGCGGGCAGGCTCTGCGGGAAAGACCCCATCGACATAGCCCGTAAAATAATAAACCCGTGAATTAGCCTAAAAATGGCCGCGAAAAATACCTTGATCTTATAATCGGCTCAGGGTAATTTCTAGAACCGGGTACTCGATGTCATAGATGTCGATGTCCCTAGATTGTAGGTCATTACTCTTCTGAATTGGAGGGGTAAAAATCGGGGGGGGGGGGAATTCCCCCATTCCTATATGTCTGCACCACCAGGGACATGGGCGCCCGCAGGAATTTTGGCAAGGGGCAAATATTACAACTTGTACTTTCGTTGGGCCATCACGGGGGGTTTGGGGGCAGAGCCCCCCAACAATAGCGCCGCAGGCAAAATTTAAAAAATCAAGTTTTTTGAATGGTGGGTTTTGGAAAAATGTAGTGGGCTAAATTCATTACCAAAATTATGTAATTTTTGTGCAGTCGACACTCAAAACTAGAAAACCATTCAAAATATTTTACGTCCCATTTTTTGTCGTTCAATCAAAGGCTTCAGATTCCCAACATTGAGTTGGACGAATATTAGCTTTTTTGTCCACTGAGATAATATGACTTTACCACACCTCACATTTTCGCTTTCGCTAGCCTTTTATTGTGACAGTCAAAACTCGCGTTATTCCATGGAGTGGTATTCTTTTCAAAACTCAAGACGAACTATTGCAGGCAAAAGACACAATAAGCTACTTATTTCGCAGAAAATTGGCAACCATTAAATTTAACAAACGTTCATCAGTAAAGAAATCGTCTTTCCATGCACATTTTAAATACTACAAGTTTAATCATAAATCCACACATCAAATGAGGGCAAATTAGCACTTCTGCTTGCTCGGGGCGATGGGGGGTAACTGCCCCCCCTTGCCCCCTCCTTCGGGCGCCCATGCCCAGTGGTGGAAAGCAACTTAGGAGGGGCGAACAATAAACGGGGGAAAAATTTTGTACTTCAAGGTCCTGTTTGGCGGCAATCTGCGGTTTTAGAGAAGCAGAATGAAAACTAGTAAATGTTTTTCCATCATTAAAAACCCTACTTTTTCCAACTTCAAACTAAAAGTTCAATCATAAATCCTCCCATCAAATGAGGGCAAATTAGCACTTCTGCTTGCTCGGAGTCATGGGGGGTAACTGCCTCCCCTTGCCCCCTCCTTCGGGCGCCCATGCCCAGTGGTGGAAAGCAACTTAGGAGGGGCAAACAATAAACGGGGGAAAAATTTTGTACTTCAAGGTCCTGTTTGGCGGCAATCTGCGCGTTTTTGAGAAGCAGAATGAAAACTAGTAAATGTTTTTCCATCATTAAAAACCCTACTTTTTCCAACTTCAAACTAAAAGTTCAATCATAAATCCTCCCATCAAATGAGGGCAAATTAGCACTTCTGCTTGCTCGGAGTCATGGGGGGTAACTGCCTCCCCTTGCCCGCCTGGGGGCAGCGTGTCGCTTGCTGCAGGGGACTCCTTTTTTTTCCTTGTGCAAAGTTGGCCTCTTTAGCCATTCTTCTGTCTTGCTATCCAATATAAGATTGCCTCCTTTTCTATCCTGCTCAGTTCATCGGGCAGGGAGTCAATGTCACTCTTAAGGGTGGCGCATCTTAAGAGATGCGCTCTATCTTGGTCTTCTAAATTACAAAGTTTACAGGTGGCCGGTTCCTTGGTAATGTTAAAGCGGTGCAGGTGGTGTTGCAAGACGTCGTGACCGGTTGCAAGCCGGAAATGGGCGGTGGCCGTCCTTCTCAACCAGTCTTTGTCTGGCCCTTTCTTGATCTCGGTCCACCAGTTCCTTAGTCGTTAAGTCTCTTCTGTGGTGAATTCCTGAAGATCTTTTTTGCGGTTGATTTAATCTCCCTCCTTTGAACTCCCTAGCCGCTTTGTTGTTGTTTTTGGCAGGTTATTTAAGAGACACTGGTCAGCCAACACCCCTAACGCATCCCTCAACCCTAGCCCACCCTCTTTGGGGCTATGGACGCAGCCGTTGACCGTTTTATTGGTTCTTTCGCCTCCACCCTTTATCCTCCCCCTGCTGCGAGGACGACACTCTAGGTAGGCCAGTCCTATGTGTAGCACTAAGGCATTGCCATATCCTAGGTAACCCATGTGGGGTTTTTTGTTCGAGTTGTTGCTCCTCTAGATCCGCTGTGTTTTGCATAGCTCAGTACCACCTCGGGAAGGTTGTGACTCTTCACCACGCACAAGACGGTCTTGGGTATGTAGAGGCTATGTGGACCCTTTCGTCCTGTGTTGCACATATCATACCTCTGGGATGTGCGGGACCAGTGTCGAGGCATTGCTGGTGAAAGGTACTACCCCTACACACCCCTTGGTGCCTACCTGGTACCCTGCCTACTAAATTATATTTGTTTAAATTGTGTGTCTCTACATTAGACCTAATGGCATTATTGTGTAGGCCCACTGTAATTTGATAGTAGTATTGCACTATGTGTTGCCAAATGTTGTTTTCATCATAATTTTTGTGAAAAAGTAACAATTTGAGAATTTTATTAATAATCCTGCAGCAAAACAAAAGATTTATTTTTGAAAGTTCAAAAAACTAATCATCAAGTCATTTTGAGTCTTCACACAGTTAAAATAAAATGAATCATTGATTAACTATCATCAATATCATTGTTGGGAATATGAATAAAAATGTTTCAGTGTACCTTTCCCCCCACTGAAACATGTTTATTCATGTTCCCAGTTTCAGGCCACATCTATACCTATGCAACCTGTCAAATCATTATCATTGTGGTATTCTTGTTTCCAGGTTTTTGCTGACTGGACTTGAGGTTTTCCCGAGGTTTTCCTCAGTCGCTACTCATGCAACCACACTTGCCGTCAACTTTCCTCGGACAACCGCCCTCACTTACTGACTCTCTGACTTGGTGCCCTACACACGGCAGAGCACAAGCGATTATTTTTTATACTAATGGTCATACCTACATGATGCATAACTTAAGTATGGAATCTTAACTGAAGTAAATAAGGGTGTGATATAATTGTGGTTTTGTTGATTTTGATCCTTGGTATCCATAAATGGTGTGTGAGTACCCAAAATTTCAGGTTGGGTATTTGGCGGCTGACCCGATTTTTTGGTAACAAGAAAATATAGGGTGGAGGTGCCCGTCCTGACTTAATATTACTTGTGTGATTAATAAGATCTTTCACAAATATTATTCATGCATATATATATATTATTATACATGCAGTATTACAAATTCTGCTGTTTTTTCCTGACCCATAGCAGTTTCGTTTAGCAGTTCAGCCCTACCTGATTGTCAAAACGTCTACCCGCGCAGTCCAGGCTACTCCTTTCATATGTTGTTACTATTAGCCCTTAGGCAGTGTTGTTTATTATGACAGCTGTAGGGCCTTATTTGCAATGGCAGAAGCAAAGGTGTGACATTCACATTTTTAAACGAGTTAAAGTGTCCGTTCACCTATTTAACAAGTTAGCCTTAATATCAAATAGAAACATAAACACTAAGTAGTTTGTGTATGTTTCCCGACCTACATCAATAGGGGTCTTTAAATTCATCGCCGAGCTCAAGAACAGTGACGTCACTGTTCTTGAGCTGGCGATGTGTTGCAACACGGCACATCCACTAGCGATGTGTAACGCGCGAGGCAGGTCCCGGTCTATCTGTCGAAATAGTCTGTTCTACTAAAACCAAAGCGGAAGACCTGCGTTCACAATCCCTAACAATACATAACACTGGTCAACAACACTTGTTTTGTAAAACATACTGCTAATAAAGTAGCTATGGGATGGCGTCAGTTTTCGTAAAAACGTAAATGTCAGGGTTGCCAGTGGTAAGTATCGAACATTCGAACCGGGGACCTCCCGAATAAGTCTCGTGTGTTACGCTTGTAGTATCTATCTATTATAATGCACCGTAAAAAGATAAAACAATATTATATCAGTGACACTGACTGTATACGTATACCTCACCTCATTATTACTAGTATGATATACTAGTATTGAGTAATATGTATGATATACCGGTAATCATAATACAATACTATGTGAAAAAGTACGCGTAGGTTTTCGGGCAGTGTTTGTTTACTTTTACTAATTAATAGCTTATCTTTTTTCGAGTAGATGCAGACTGGCACATAATAATATATTAGAACCATTCCAAACATAAACATAGATAAAAAAATCACCGTCAACAGCATATTGGACAACATAAAAAGAGTACTGGCATAGTGCATCAGCATTAAATATTTATCTTTCGACTGGTAGCCCGGGGAGGGGGGGGGGGGGGGGTTGGGGGACACACTTTAATGTTAAAAAATGTGACATTAATTTTCATAATGATAGATAAAAAAGAAGTGTAGCGTATGTTATGTGTTTCTATTCTTAACTTTATATATTCAGAATTAGGTAATTAGCCTTTATCATACATATATATAAATATTTTTATGTAGATTTTCTCGGATATAATGTGACATAATGAATTCTTTCGAGTTTCCAAGTTATAATAAGTTTAATTAAGCTACCAACATTTTGGGCTATGTTGCTATGACCATTTGCAGTGACTGGTTTTGCCTTTTAGGCTATATTATTTGTTATTGTCTTGCTTGTTTACTTTATGTTTTTAATTTGTATGTCGTTACCAAAGTGTACGTAAACTAGGCCTATTATGGAAAGAAGAAATATCATCCAGGTGCAAGATGCTATTATACAAAATGTATTTCCTCCCAATAATATCATATGCATAGGCCTATGGACAATAGGAGGAAAGGAAGACAGCAGATTACAAGCAGCAGAGATGAAATTTTTAAGAAGTTCTGTAGCCTTAACAAAAATAGGCAAGGTACGGAGCAAAACAATAAGAAAAAACTAGGAGTGGAAAGTCTACGAAATAAAATAGGAAGAGAAAGACTTCGATGGTATGAGCACGTACGAAGAATGAAACAAGATAGAATCCCAAGAAGAGAATTTGAACACACATGGGGGAGAGTAAGAAAAGTTGGACGCCCAAGAGATAGATGGAGGGACCAAATAAAATGGAACGTTGAAGAAAGAGGGAAATCATTGGATAGAATTAATGTAGAAAGATTCTAGGAGTTATAGAAAGAAATGGAGAGAACTGGTAGAAATGCCTGTCATAGAAGACATCGAAGTAGATGAGGAGGTGTTGAGCCTGGCTAGCAAGCACTGAAAGTCCACAGCCCGAGAAACTGGTGATGCGTCACCCCCAGACCTGACTTATGTTGGAACCGGGTGTTTGTGATTATTATTATTATTATTATGTCGTTACCTTGATAATGGGCAGGGAGATCTGCCCGAAACGTTGGTAATTAAACTTATTATATCTCGGAAACTCGAAAGAATTCATTTTGTCATACGGTATATGTAAATAATATATACAGTATATATATTGTAGGTACTTTAGACAGAAATTAAAAAAGTGACTACACCGGGAAACGAACCACCGGGACCTTGGCTTTCCGGGCCATGCTCTTACCAACTCTAGGGTTACAGAGATGGTTTGTATTTCTCCAGGTTATTTTGTATGTAGTCTAATAGGCAGTGCTCTACACACGTTATTAACAATGTATAAACAGACCAAGTATTAGGCAGAATTAAATTGGTGGCTGCATAGCTTAGTTGGTAAGAGCATGGCCCGGAAAGCCAAGGTCCCGGGTTCGTTCCCCGGTGTAGTCACTTTTGTAATTTCTGTTAAAAGTACCTACATATCAGCGTCATAGTCGCCTACTATAAAACCAAGGTTAAACATCATATATATATAAATGTATGTTTTTGGAGATTTTCGTGGCCGATATGTATTAATGTACGGTACTCGGTTTTTCGGTTCTTATGCCACGTATATTTTCGTTGGGCCGACGTTTTGATGAGATTTCACCCATCATCTTTAGGGCCAATACAACTTAAAATATTAAAAACGAAAACTACATAACTATTGATAAATACAGAACAAAACTGGAGATGATTGGTGAAATCTCATTGAAACGTCGGCCCAACTAAAAATACGTGGCATCAAAACCGAAAAACCGAGTACATTAAATATTAATATCTATAGGCCTATGTAGGCCTATATTCTTGAAAATAAAAACCTAGTTTTCTGAAACGTTGGAATTAAATAATTTTTCAAAAAAATACTGTGCGTAATATTTACCGTAAAGATAGTTATAACATATATGCCGGTGTGTATATATATTAGTAGTAGGCCTACTTCAGTCAGAAATTAATAAAGTGAGTCACTTTTTAAATTTCTGTCTAAACCTAAAGTACTAACTTATCAACGTCATAGTCGCCTAATATAAAACCAAAGTTAAGCAATATATATATTAAACGTTTGCTTGTGGTAGGCCTACTGGTAAGGTAAGTACCTCCACCCCATCCCTTTAAGATAAGTGTAGAACTGCCCTGTGTCCCCCTTGCGATGCATCCAGATGTGGAGGCTGCGATGTCGTTATACCGAGGTGACGTGGCTGGAACCTCCCCACGATGTCTCAGTTCGTTGCCAGAGTCCGTGGAGACAGTTGCACTCTTCATAACTACAGGTAAGACAGGCTGCCTCGTGTTGTATTGCGTTCTTTATTTACAGTTTGATAAATTCATTGTTCATGGCATTCCATATTGAATTTGATAGCCTTTCACTTTGTTTCTAGGTTTGTTTGTGCATTTAATTAAATAACACGTATTAATCCTGTGTGTGATTGGGAAAGGAGACCAACAGCTTACCTTAAACGAGGTGAGCAGCTGCCTGAAACTTGCTAGTTAAACAAATATATGTAAAAAGTTCTTTCCCCAATCACACACATTAACCTAGCCAATGGGCAAAGTCACTTTTTGTAGTTCTGAGATAAACAAGAAAAACTTTGTCAAAATGAAATAATCGTAGTAAATGCTTCAAACTGTACTTCTTTTAAACACGTCATAAATATGCATTAAAACATGCAATTACTACATACAATTTATTATGTATATTATAGTCTGACCAGAAAAAAATATTTTGTGTCTCTGACTCATCCCCTTTTCAAACTTACAGTTTTAATATCCATGGTAGGTTGTAGTAATGGGATTTTTTTTTTTTAATCAACATGTCAGAATTATATGTAATTTAGAAAAAAAAAAAAAAATTAGAATCTATACCTAGTTTAACCATTACAAAATATTTTTGACTCATTCCGTTTTCAAAATAAACTAATTATTTCCATGTGAATGGGAATGAGATTTAATCTTTTCATTGAAACATGATGGCAGTATATGCTATTTACTTCATTTTTATTAAATTTTAAATAAGTACACAAGGGTAGGCCTATACTATTAATTATTGGAAATAGGATATTAGAGAGAAAAACAATTTACTAGCTGCTGACCAACCATTGTAGGGTGGCCACAAGGATCCAACTTATTAAAATAAATAAAAAGTACTTTTTTAAAATTATAAAATAATTACAGTTGTTGTGAAAATGGTTTTGCAAAATAATGGTCGAAGCCTTCAGAATTGATAGAAATATTTAACTTTATGTTTAGTTTTTGTCTTGACTGCTAAACTTCCAGAAGAGTCTAGAACGGTTATTTTAGCCGACGATACAAGCTTGGCTTGGTGATAGTTGGGAAAAACTAGGAAGAATTGCAACACATTAAATTTCATTTTAAAAGGTTTGGAGATCTGGTTTAGTGGTTTATAATGATTAAAAATAAGTTTATCTGTGCTGTATAGGGTCTAGGCGGTTTCATGTAAACTGGCACTCGCCGAGAGATCGTAGGCCTACCACTTGTGTACCACAAATGGGCTCTCTAAAACTGCTTCCAAAGAATATGACTATTTTAAATTCAAGTCTTGCGTAATATACCGTAAAAATGGAATATTCACAAAGCGTGGTTTTAAATTGATTTGACGTTGACACCAGGAAGGTAAATTTAAAAAAGTAATTGCCATCCAGGCAAGATAACTTTGTGTACCTGTAGGGCCTAATCTCAGTGGCAAATTCAGGGGGGGGGGGAAACCCCCCTTTTGCCAAAAAAAGGTGTGAAAGTGCTCTTTAAATGCTTTGATGTTTCAATGGAGAATACAGTATATATCTGTTTTATCGCAATTGCCAATTACTAAATGCAAATTACCATCTGACCAAAAATCGGACATACCATAGATCCACTTCTGAGATCTTGCCAGGCAAAAACTTTACGGCCACGGGATTGATATCGCCTGGCCGCCCCACAACATAGGCTACTATTTCTCAATCATATAGTAACATGCGTCTACTGTAGGCTGTATTTATACTGTATTATTTAGCACAGATGCGTCGACTTTTATTCTTGACTGCGTCCGTTTTGACCCTATTGAACTTAATGTTTTTGGTGAAATATCATTAGGCTAGGCCCTTTGCAATCATAGCATGGTTTTGTTTTATTTGTGCGTGCCATAACAATTTAATGCAAAACCAACTTTATTCACAAAAATACTCCACCTACAAAACCTTTCACGTCACTATTTAAAAAAAAAAACGGACTTTCAACGGAAAGTATTTTCGTTTGAAATAGCGACGTTAAAGTTTTTTTTTTACTATAACAGCAAAAATGTGATTATTAAATTTTAGATTATGAAAGTTATATTATTGTAAGGTTACTGGCAGTGAGTGAACAACAGTGTACAACAGACTTACAAGATGGCTGACAGAAAACGGTGAAATATGCGAGTGTTTTGTAAGTGTAATTAACTTATAGAATTGTGTATTTTCTGCGTGTTTAGTGATACCACATCGTTATTATTGACTTATTAGTTATTCATTTCTCATTTGTAGTTGTTTTTCAGTGTTTTTACTGTGTTATAATAGGGGAGCACACCAACCGAAAGAGTTCCTTAGGTACAATATAAATATAAATAAGAAATTAAGAATTAGGTCACAATCAGTTTGAATGCTTATTCAAATATGTGTGGATTAGAATTAAAGTTGATTAGGTGATTGCAGTTTGGACGGGATTGTTTCAGCAGCCAGGTATGTATGGCTCTCTTGAAGGAAGGTTTTGAAATCAGTTGACATGATATTAAATGGTAAATTATTATAAGATCTAGGACCTAAGAAGTCACAGTGTCTCTGACCTAGACTTGTATTTTTTCTAGGGATTGTTAGGTGGTCCACTGTTCTTGTAATTGTAGTGCTTAATTTTGTGGGTTTGTATAGATTAGGATGATTATGTACAAAGGTGAGTATGGTTTTTAAATATAGTTGTCTAATGTCTAGGAGTTTGATGTTATTTAAAAGTAGTTCAGAAGGGTAATATTTGGGTACTGTTTCGGTTATGGCCAACTTTTCACCAGCACTTCCACCGAGCCGTACACTCACTGTAAGTAACCTTACAAAACCTTTAACGTCGCTATTTTAAACAAAAAAAACTTCAAAACATTTAAACGTCGCTATTTTAAACAAAAAACCTTCAAAACCATTAATACACACAACACAGTTTACAAGTGTTTAAAAGTTGGCCATTCTTAACCGAAACTAAACAGTGCCAATATTATTTTGTTTGTTTTTGTGAAAATTGTTATTTTAAGTTTTTGTGTAATTTCAGGTTTTAGGACTGTCAACCACACCTTCAAACAACAACAAACAAAAGTAAGGATATTTAACTTTAACTTTTCGTCCGTTCTCTTGTGACATTTTTAAATTTCCCGGTTTGGAATGAAATGACAAGAGTGGCACGTCTTTCAGTTGGTGGCTAACCTGAGGAGATTGCCCACCAGTGATGTTAAAATGGCGCAAATGTTGGTACACTGAGCTGAGCTGAGCTCAGTGTGTTGGTATCACTCGCTCACCAGCCAAAGGCTTGGCCAACGGGATTGGATACACAAAGGCCCCACCAACATCACTGAAAATCACCATTCATCAGTGGACTGGATTATTTTGGAAGGTAATTAAAATGATTTGAGAGGTATTACTAGGTTTGTGGAGTGTTTTAAGTCGACGCACGTTCATTTGCGTGTGTTTGGGTCAGTTAAAAGATTTGTGTTGATTGAAATATCTTACTTCTCTTCTTCTCAAATACCTACATTTGGGCTAGGCCTAGGCCTAGGCCCAATAACGTAGGCCTAGTTATTAATAGTATTATCTTTGGCTAGGCCTAGGCCTATGATGCTATGCTTGATCTGATCGATGTTGATTTTTACGTTGTGAGAGTCTTGTATGTCGGCTGGGGTAGGCCTAATGATTTATTGTAGTGCTGGCAAGTAAAGCCTTTCCTGGGGGTTGGGCACTTGTTCGGCTAGGGGGGTCCAACTTTAATACACCTTGTTAACACTGCTATAGGCCTATTGCCTTGTTACTACTTATGTTCAAGATGCACTTTCGTTAGGTTAGCCGAACTTTTCGCTGGCTACAGTGTGCCGCGCTAGTTCTAGGATATAATCGATAAGAGCGCACTCGAAATCCTTTCTGTTACAGTGTAGATAAAAGTTGGACCCCCCTAGCCGAATAAGTACCGGGGGGTGGGGGTAACGCCTCCAGTCAGTTGCGCATCAAATTTCATTTTGTAATTCATAATAGGCCCTAGGCGTAGGTCTAGTCAATAGTACTGGCAAAGATTGGCACTGGTTTAGCTGAATTTGAGTTCGAAGATGCCTGCGTTTGGAGGCGATAGGCCCAGCCTAGTCTGGGTTTAGGCAGAGGATTCGGTAATTATGAACAATTCCGTATTATTGTCAAATTTGAAAAATAACCATTAAAAGACTTTACTAAGCATCACTAGTCGACATATTAACGTTTCAAAACGGCGCTTACCTTAAAAAAGTGTAAAAAGTAGGAAAAACATTAGTGTCACCTGCAAGGCTGTATGCCCAAGTGGTGTACTAACCTCGCCACGGCGCTTCGCGCAACCCCCCCCCCCCCCCAAACCCCGGCTAACCTTCTTTTCCCAGCAATAATCCACTGCTAATTGAACAAATTACCTCAATTATAGTTGAAACTTTACAATGCCAACCCGCGTAGGCGGGAATATGGAAAAATGAACACAGATTGAACACGTAAACAATCGGGACATTTCACTGTTGTTGGTTTACCATGTTGGACATTAACATCTTGCTTTTACGTAGTACCAACCTTTTGCACTAAAATACTCAACCTACAAACCTTAAACGTCGCTATTTTAAATATAAAGGACTTTCAACGCAACATGACTTTCGTTTAAAATAGTGACGTTAAAGGCCGGTTTGAAGTTTTTTTGTTACTATAGGTAACACCAGAAACGTGATGATTCTATTTTGGATTTTTAAATTATGTTATTGTAAAGTACTTGCAGTGAGTATAACATCTCAGCACGGTAGGCCTAGGCTGCGTCACTCCTCGCCACTTATAGTTCATGTTTTTCAACTTTTTACACATTTCCAAGGTAGGCCTAAGCGCCGTTTTGAAATATTAATTTGTTGACCAGTGATGCTTAGTAAAGCCTTTTTGAAAGTTATTTTTCAAATTTGACAATAATACGGAATCGTTCATATTTACCGGATATTCTTATGGCATACTGTAAGAATTACTAGAAATTATTCTTACGGTAGGCCTATGTGTTTTCATCGGTTGTCTCATCACGTGACTCATCAACAGGCGCGCCGTAAGAATAGTGTATAGTAATTCTTACGGTCTATGCCTACTATGACCATGCACTAGCCCTAGGCAGGCCTAGGCTAGGCCTAACGTCGCTATTTTAAATCTTAAGTACTACCTACAAAACCTTTAACGTCGCTATTTTAAATCTAAATTTCCTCCAAAACCTTCAACGTCGCTTTTTTAAATCTAAAGTACCTACAAAACCTTTAACGTCGCTATTTTAAATCTAAAGTAGGTAGGCCTAGCCCTACCTACTGATCAAAAACTGGGCATACCAAACGAAAAAGCTCGCTCCATGCCGTAAGAATAGTGTGTAGTAATTCTTACGGCATGCCGTAAGAATATCCACTCCGTTGGGTTTATAGGCCTAATGGTGCTAGGGCCTAGGCCTAGTGGTTGTTTGTTACGTGTTGTTAGTGTCTGTTGTTTTGTGTTTTATTTTGTAAACACTTGTGTGCGCCTATTTAAAAAGGATTTAAAATTGTTCTGTTATGGTACTTCTGGTGTTTTTCCAACAAAAAAGGATTAAAAACATTGCTGAGTAACCCTTCACTTTTACCGGTCACTTTGAAGTGTAATTTTCCTCTGTGATTCGAGTAGGGAATGTAGCCTAAGTGTAGGGCCTATTAAATAATGTTCTGTAAAACAAGTCGTCTGCTAGATTCAAACACACCGTAAACATGCAGTTGCTACAGAGGATTAAGTGACGTGAGCCTATGTTCTAGGTTAGGAAGACGGCGCTGTCAATTAATTTTTAAATTAAAAGAAATCAAGAGTTGTCATTAGTCTCAGTGATCTAACATGCATTAAAAATCATGTGCTCTCCTAGTATGCCAATGTACAACATTTCCCTTGGGTAGGCATATTATGCTGTTATCTTGGCCGAGTAGGCCTAGGATCATGCAATGTCAAAATAATATTGCTTTGGTTTTGGTACGGTAGGCTCTAAGCCAAGAGAGATGTAGGCCTAGGCCTACCCTAGATTTTAAAAAGGGTGAAACATCATTTAGGGACTTGAAATGATCTCGGAAGATTTATCCTGTCTCATTAGGGCCTAGACCCTACTATGCCACACTTATTTTAGGGCAAGACCGGCTGGTTGTAATTGGTTAGTATGGCCTAGGCCACGACTCAGTGAAGGGCCTACATATTACTGATTAGGCCAAATAAATATAATGTAGGCTAGCTGCCAAGCTGGGCCTAACTAGGGACCTAAACCCTACAATAATTAGACCTACCGAAGTACCTCTGATGGTGGGCGGCGGTGGAGGTTAGTTCGATGGTGACATGCACATGGTAAAACCTTGGTAAAACTCATATTACGCGTGTGAAAAGTAATAAAACATACACGGTAAGGGGATAACTCTGTATCATATACGTGATGAAGTATTAGAAGTGGACAAAGCACCACTAGGATGATGAATAACTTGAAACTGACAGGCCACCACTTGGCAGCCATAGACCCGTCTAGGGCTAGGCCTAGGCCAGGAACCAATTTGCCGACTCTTGAAAATCAAACTTTTAAAAATCAGATTCAAGATCTAAAATGGGAGGTGCACAGAATGAAGAAAGAAATGGCTCTAATATCTCAAGCCACTTGGGACAAGTATAAGTGCAAGCCTACGGAGATCCTTGGCCTTGGTTCTAGAATTGACGATGGGGGTCAACATAACCTCATACCAGAAGTGCCGGTCCGAAGAAGCCTAGGCCTAGGCCTAGGCCTAGGTTTAGAGAAAGAATTAAGCTTGGATAGTGCGCAAGGCTATAAGGCTGTACCCATGAATAAACACATTCTTAGCAATGATTCTGGATTTGAAGCATCGAACCGCTGGGCAATAACGGAATTAAGTTTGAAGTTGTGAAGGAAACTGAAGGGGATATTTTCCTTGCCCCGCCAAATTACTCACTGGCCCACTGCGTAGCAGAAGATATGGAAATGTCCGCGGGAATTGCAGTGAGATTTAAGAACGAGTTTGGTAATATACCAAGTCTAAAAAACCAAAATAAGCGAACAGGGGAGGCCGCAGTCTTGACTAACGGTAAGAGGAATGTCTACTATCTTGTTACCAAACGGAAATCGCAGGAGAAGCCTGCCCTTAGTGACCTTGTAAGATCTCTATTTGACATGAAAGAGCATTGTTTATCAACTGGAGTGACCCATTTGGCCGTACCTCGTATAGGTTGTGGTCAAGATGGGTTAACATGGGCGCAAGTAAAGCTAACCTTAGAAGCGGTGTTCAGGGACGTACCTTTTAATATTACTGTATATAATTTCAAACATAGGCCTATAGATAAAACAGATGCACAGCAACATAAGCCTAGCTCTGTGACTGAGTGGCCGCCATTAGGTAATCATCATAGGCCTAAGGCTAGGCCCACACTGGGGATGCATAGGCCTAGAACAGTTAGCCGGACAGATACCAAGCATGCGGAGAACTGCAAGATTCCATGCGACCACAATGGGGGAGTGCAAGGAGGAGCATATCAAGGAGCATATCAACGAAATCATAGGAACCACCCCCGTATCCACCCACAGCAGTATGACCATCGAGGAGGACAACAAGGAAAGCAACAGGACTCTGGCCATGAAACAGGTTTAGGACCGCAGGCACGCCGGGAACAAAGAAAGTCATCCTCACCAGCAGCAAGTGTCTAATAAGCTTAATGGGATGTTGGTAGTTGGAGACTCAATAGTAAGGAGAGCAGGGGAAGTGATTAAGGCAGCCGGAGGAAGTGTGGAGCACTACCCAGGCATTCGGACAGAAGAACTTCAAAGACGTGTAGAAGAAGGCGATACACGTAAATACAACCCTAGTGTAATTTTGCTCCATGTTGGGACCAATGACCTAAAGAGTTCGCCCACACCAGATCATCTGATGGGAGAAGTTTATGATCTTCTAATCAGTGTCAAAAAGGTACACCCTTCTTCCCGATTGATCTTCAGTGGAGTGATTCGTAGAATAGGTTTTAAGAGTAGTCATATAAATAGAATCAATAATACTTTAAATGGATGTGTGATGCACTAAATGTAATGTTTGTGGACCCAAATAGTTGCCTTAGGCGGAGAGACTTAAGCGCAGACGGACTTCATCCAAACTGGCTAGGGGCATTTCGGCTTGGGGCTTCTTAGAGACATAGGTTATAACCAACTAAATCAGGGAAACTGATAAACCCTTTGGAGGTGAGGGCAATAAACTTAGCCCTGCAGTCTGACATGGTGTCTGATGAGGCAGACATAACAGTAGAGGATATTTTAACTCATCCTGTGTCTGTATTGTTACGAATCCCAAGTGAGGATGAGGAGGAAGTAGGAGGGACAGATCAGTTGAATGCTTCCATGGTAGAGGATAGACCTGAAAATAGTATTACAAATAGTCTTAATGATACTGCAATCACTGAACAAACAACCCATACAAAAAATACAAAAAATGATGAAGTGCAATACAGTCTTACAATAGTCCATCAGAACACCCAAATGTGCGCTAATAAAACCGCTCAACTTGAAATATTTCTATCGGAGATAAAAGCAGATGTAATCTGTTTTTTCCGAACATGGTTTGACAAAGGATGAAATGTTAGTGTTTACACTCCCAGGTTATTCGAACATAGCCAGCTACTGTAGAGATGAGCACAGAGGGGGAGGGGTAGTTATCTGTAGTAAGGAAAATTCAAATACTGAAGAGTTCATGGAACATGTCAAAATTAAATACTCGGTAGAGAAGCACTTTGAGTTTGCAATAGCAGAATAGTAGGTAGAAGCCCAGTACCAGTAGTGATTATTGCAGTCTATAGACCACCAAGTGGAGACTTAGATGTATTCTTCTCAACGCTTGTTACGATCCTTGAGATGAACACGTTGAAAGATAAAGCCCTAGTAATCTGTGGGGATATAAATATAGACGTACTAAAAGAGGGAAGGGATACAAGAAAATTAAAAGAAATACTTAGCAGCTTTGGCCTCGCATTAACGATTAATACTCCAACAAGAACCTGTATCACGTTGAGGCAATACAGTTCAACCGCAATTGACAACATAATAACTAATATAGAGAAAAGACTTTACAAAAGCCTAGTAATAGTATCAGCAATCTCGGATCATGATGCACAAGCATTAAAGATATACCCCAACCCTACTAAGCTTAGTGAGAATGAGGAAAACGAGGCTTCTAATTATTATGAGTTCAGGATTATGAATGCTAGAAGTGTTGCTAAACTCTATGACAGGCTATCAAGAGAAAGGTGGGTGAGAATGTATCATGCAAATACAGTAGATTACAAGTATGAAGCCTTTATACACACTGTGTCTATACATGCGCGGGTTTGCTTCCCAAAGAAGCGAGCTAAGGTACAAAAAGGGCACTCAAAAAAGATTATTACAAAGTGGATCACTCCACAAGTGGCCGCACTACGAAATAAAGTACAGCGCGCTTGCGACCAAACTTAAATTTACACCCAGCATTGAACTTAGAGAGAGACTCCGAGCACATAAAAAAGTGTATAGGGACCTAATTAAGAAAGCAAAAGCACAATCAGTGGTAAACCTGTTTAGGAATTCGAATAGTAAAAGTAAAACTATATGGAGCGTGGTTAATAGCGAAAGAAATAAGAAAAACCCTAAAAACTCCGTAATAAAAGTTGAATTAAACCACGATGGCCACATAATAAACGATCCAGGAAGGTCGTTGGTGCCTTTAATAAATATTTTGCGGAAGCAGCACAGGGGTTATTAGATTCAGAAGGCATTAGTGGGGACTTATTTACACCAATTCCAGATTCTGGATGTAGCTTTCTCTTAGAAAGAGTAACTACTGGCGAGGGTTCTTAAGCTTATAAATCGTCTAAAAAACAAGCACTCGCAAGGCCCGGACGGACTATCAAGTAACTTAATTTAACAACTTGCTCGGCCTCTAGCAAAACCATTAGCTTATCTTATTAATGAATCATTTGATGCTGGAATCTTCCCAATTACCTGAAAGTGGCCAAAGTCACTCCTATTTATAAAGGAGGGGAACGATCGGTAATAAGCAATTATAGGCCAATATCAAATCTAAATGTTTTCTCAAAGGTATTTGAAATGGCAATGAATGACAGAATTACTAAGTTCATGGAGATAAACAGCTTATTTGTTAAAGAACAACACGGTTTTAGGAAGGGTCGGTCTACGGAAACGGCAATTGGTTCTCTAATAGACCAAGTTTTAGAAGAGTTAGACAAGAGTAATCACGTGCTTACAATATTTATGGATCTAAGCAAGGCTTTTGACTGCGTTAATAGGGATAATTCTTGTCAGCAAATTGTACTCTTATGGCATTCGAGGGCTGCCCTACAGTGGGTTAACTCATACTTAAAAGGGAGGAATCAGTATGTTAGTGCCACATGCAAAGAAAAAAATAAAGAGTTTTCGATCAAATATTGTGGAATTAAGTCAAGGGTTCCACAAGGATCTATATTAGGGCCAGGTTTTTTCAATGTCCAAATAAATGACCTGCCAAAGTCAGCTTCGGCTGAATATCGTGCTGTATGCGGATGATTCTACAGCAGTGTTAGCGCATAAAGATATTAGGGAACTGGAAGTAGATGGATTTGTTGTATTTAATGAGATTGCGCAATGGTTGAGACCTAATACCAGGTACTTAATGTTAGTAAAACAAAGTTCATGATCTTGAAAACCAGGGGAGCAACAGAACAAGACTTCCATCTTAGAACATTGGAAGGTAGAGATGTAGATCAAGTAAATGTCGTAGGTTTCTTGGGTGTATGTATGGACGATCGTCTAACCTGGAATGAGCATGTCGATCATGTAGCTAAAAAAATTAGCAGTAGTCTTTATGTACTGCGTAAGCTCAAATATACCGAAGCTCGGAATAATGCTATCCGTTTATCACTCTTTAATAGCATCACACTTAAGTTATGGTATTTTTGTATGGGGTGATAGTTCTAAAAAAAACATGCAAAGGTTGTTTGTACTTCAAAAAAAAGCAATCCGGCTGATCTGTAACATGAAAAAAGGGGAGTCATGTAGAGGAATTTTCAGGAACTGTAAAATAATGACACTACCTAGTATTTATATCTTTAAAACCATCTTGTATCTGAAACAGTATAGACCTGATAGATTGAGGAATTGTGATACTCACAGCCACAATACCAGGCGGAAGCAGGATATGTATAAAGTGCCCCACAACTCAACTCTCTATGAAAAAGGACCAACTTATGCCGGTGCCAAATTGTATAACAAACTGCCAAGTAATCTGAAGCAACTGGATACCATAGGATTGTTTAAACTGGAGCTGGAGAATTTTTTAATTGATAAAGAATTTTATGACATAGATGACTTTCTGAACATGTAAAAACTGTACGATTAGATTGAATTTTATCTGTAATTTTATCTGTAATTTTTGACATGTGTCACACGATCTTCTACATGTAATTGTAAAACAAATTGTAAATGGCACGAATAAATAAAATACAAATACAAATACAAACCTAGTAGCTAACCCCTATCCCAAAGCAAGTAGGCCTACCATTCACAACCAACGTAGGCCTACCATTCACAACCAACGTAGGCCTACCTAAATAAGTCAGGAACTATCGTTTAAGACTAATCGCTAGGCATTGACTCTACCTATCAGGGATGGGGTAGCCCATTGTATTTGTAAGTGGGACTGAGTATAAATAAACTCTTCTTGATAGGCCTACGGCCCTACATGATGTGGCTGGCCGGCTACTGTAAACTGGTTACCTAGGTAACTAAAATTTAAATAAACGGATAGCAAATCGTAACTAGTTTTCAGTTGGCCTATCTCATCTAGTATCTGGCTACTTTTAATAAATCATGCTGGTATTAAAGATGGGCCGCAAGGGATCGTATTCGTCGATATTTATTTTCGGAGTCTTCGAAAATATTTAAACGCAAACTTTTAAAACGTTTACCTTTTGGTTACCGTAGTCCTGTTTACATACCCCTACTACCTAAATGTAATACTTCACATATATTTGAATCATGGATCATGGAAAAGGGTCGGCAATATTTTGCCGACCAAATTTCTATGTGTAACATTCATATTCGTGTCTCAAATGACACGACTCAAATGGTAGTTGCTTAAATTCACTAAAATGGATCTCTTTTCTCTTTATATTCCTTTATTCTTTATTCTTTTATTCTTAGTTTAGTATTTAATATCTATTAAAGTAACATGTTTGTTATAACATTCAGATATAGGCTTTTGGCCATATTTTATTTTTACGCTCTACAATAGGCTACGTCTTTATAAAATGTGATCTGCAAACGGAAGTCATTAAATATTATTAGATTAGATTATTGTATTAAAGGCATAGCCTTTACCTTTAGTTAACATTTAATATTTACTATTGGAACATGTTTATTATATTATTTCGGACATAGGTTTTGACCCTCAGCCTGAAATGTTAGCATATAACTAGGTAGCCATCTTTTCTCAATTATTTACCAATTGAGAAAAATGTCAGCCCGCGCACAAGAATTCATTCTTAAGCGGGTTTTCTCACACTAACTAATTAGGTATATTTTTAAAGTAATCCAAAACACCAGTATTTTATTCAATGTTCTGTTGTATTGTGTAACTGTAGGCCTAACAACGGATAATAAAATGGATTTAAAATTGAATTGAAAATTGAAAAAAAAAAAAATGAATTGATTTGGTGGTCTAGGCCTACTCTTCCTTGTCTAGGTGATAAACATCTTCAGGATCTTGCTGATGTCATTAAAAAGAATAGGCATAGGCCTACACAATTTGTCATAGGGCCACAGAACAATACATTAACAATATGTTGGATATATCCTCGTTTTTTCCGCTGAAAAATAGACTACCTAATTGGGGTAACATGGCCCTCCTATTTCAAACTAAATCTGACCAGTTAACCGAGCTACAAAATGTTATATGAATTTAAATGCGGACAATAAACGAAGTATCATAAACTCCGTTATTAAAACCGATTTACAAACACAGACGTTAAACAAAATTAGGATTACCCGTATCTACCTACACAAATTAATATTGCAAAAAATTAATAACCAAAGTAAACTACTAGGTACCGTACCGTACACAAAAATTAGCTAGTTGTGTGCTCTACAACCTCAAACTATCTAGCATAATATTGTGCGGTAAGTGTAAGTTTTACTTTTGAGCCTCAAAAGTGAACTCGAAGGTTGAGCTCGATCTAAGAACAAGCAAGGCTATGATCAAAGTTTTTTAAGATTCAAGGAACATGAGGCCTACATGACACTGAAGCATACATTTTAGTATTTTTTAGGGATAAAAATTGCTTGATAGCAACATGTAAGATCAATTTAATTCAATGGGTTGAGATTGAGATGGGACATGGGGAGGAAACGTGAGAAAATCATTGCATTTTACAAATTATTTATTTAATAATATTGCAAGAAGAAAATTAATTATCAATTAAACATCTCATTTCCACTGTCAGCTGCGGTTTTTTCTTTCTCTATGCACCTAAGATCATCTGCGTGGAACGCCAACATCAAAATCTTGCTGTAGGCCTAGTTAAAGCTCGGGATGTGTAGACCTACAATGTCCTCGATCAGCCCCCCACATGAAACATTAGTAGCTTTAGAAACCCAAAGTTTGTAGCGTACAAGCCAACTTATATTATCAATGTGACACTAATAAATTGTGGTGCCACAATATTTAAAAAATTTTACAACTTTCTAATACAAAAGAATCAAAATTGGTAATTTTACGTATGGCGAAGAAAGATGAGCAGACATTTGTGTAGGCTATTTGCCCGATCATTAACTCTGGCCTATGATTTGATAGTTTACTAGATGGCTTGTGTAGGTCTATACTCCTGCAATAAGATATGCAACAAATTTGTTCCTCTTGTTCTGTTAAGAAAATTAGTTGAATAGGTATTTAGACCTAAAGACAAATAGGCCCTAAGTAATTTCTCATTGCATGCCAACAGAAATGTGTAGACTATCCTCAATTTCAATTTTCAATTTCAATAAATTTTATTATTTAAAAAAAAAATACATTAAACCATTTACCATGCAATATTCAAATAACAAGACAAAAAACCACTGCACATTAACTTTCTAGAGAGAAAAAAAAAGAAGCCCACATAGGGTAACACCCTGTGTGTGGGCAGCACAGTAGAAAATTAAATTTAAATTCTAATCAAGGAGACATGATGCATAAAAAACATAATAGGGCTAATATAAGAAAACATAGTACGTACTACAATACTTGTAGCGAAGTTATAAGTACAAACTACAGAATATAAGCAAATCAAACGATACCTATTAGGCCTATAACATTGATGAATAATATAGTGTAAAGAAGCAGGACAAAGATGAAACACGTCCTAATTTAAAATGTCAGTAGGCCTAGCCCTATAGCAAAGGCCTAGTGCCAAAGTAGGCCAAATGCTATTTAAATTTGGCAAACGGAATAAGGTTAGGCCTACATCACGACTAGCCTAGGTCATCTAGTTCCTACAAAATATTTGTGCCTCAAAATTATTCTGTCACATGGATTAGGACCCACTGGCCTAACCCTACTTCGTGTGGTAGGCCTAGATAGTCTAGCTAGGTTGGCCCTATTCCACACACAATCACAACATAAGCCTAGGGGCCAGGGCACCGGCGTAACTAGGCATCGGTAACCCGGGTAAATACCCGGGTAAAAATTCCCTAAGAAACTAGCCTACAATACAATGATTACAATATTTCACCAGGACCAACCGCAAAAATGTCGCAAAAAATCAACCGAGGACTTTTTTGTTTGTTCTCGACAACTCAAAAGCGAAGGGTTGGTGTCTGGAGGTATATAATCGCACGTGGTGTGCAGGTGTCATGGGAGGGGGGTGGAGGGGGTTGATTGGTCAATGGTTAGTGCATGCCATTCATCTCAAACAAGCTCGATTCCTGGGAATACAGACACTCACTAGTCACTTGACAATATGGGGTTGACGACCGTTATTTTGCTCATTTTCGCTTCGTTTCAGTCTTCTCTTGACCTTACAAGGGTTGACAGTGTCGGAAGTCTAGCTATAATACATTATGTAGAAGTTCAACAGTGAGTGTGTTTCATATCGAATTATTTCGTTTCCACGTATGTGAATTAAGTGACTGTTTTGTGAAATACTTTACGTGTGTGGGCTAATGGCTACGTATAGATATACTACAGTTTGTGGATGTTCAATTTTAATTGTGTTGTTAGCGCAGTTTTTTCCCATTAGTAAGGTTACGTACAATCACGAGTGCTACAAACTAAACAATATAGTGATTAAAACAAGTAGGTCCTAACGACTTTTTTGCGCTTTTCGGTTTTTGTTAATATGTTAATGTGTGATTTGTGTCCACTTTTTTATAGTACATAAAAGATAAACATGAAGAGACAAAAAACTCAAAGTTTTCTAGACTCATTTGTTTTTAAAAAAATCATGTGCAAAGTTTACTAGTGATACAGTCTCAAAATAATCGCCACGATGAAACTCAAGATAGGACAACAAAAGTACAAGAACAAGGAGAAATCGCAAACAAACCGGAAATCTCGTTTGAATCTACATGTGTTCCTACGCTTATTCCTAATTCACACACTCTAAAACACATCACACACATCACACCCACACACACACCCCACTAATAACCTTAGTGTTGTGTGCCCTTAAACCCTAATAACTAACTAACTAAATCAGACTCAGAAACGTCATCAGAACGTAAGTCAGACCATGCATTTTAATTCATAATCACTAACTATACATTTTTTCATCAACAACATTTTTCAGTGTTCAAGGCAAGCATGGCTTATCTTGTACCTAATAGGAATATGTATATTTATTTGTAAGTACTTTAAATTATTTTTAACTATTTTCATTCAAAGTATACGTTTAGTTTGTTTTGATAATAACAATAAATTAAAGTTAAACTATAACTTATCCTAGATGAAATATTAATCTTCGCCTACTAAAGTTGTTAAAAATTAAAATTATTTTTCAAGGTTTGATTTTAACGATTTGTTAATTATTTGGTAGTAAAAAGACTGACTATTTGTTTGTCCCAGAACCCCCTACTGACATCGAAGATTTGGGTAATTTCTGTTTTTGCACTACATAAACGAAAATTTTTTCACTTTTGCATTCAGTCCGGTAATTTATCTGAAACGCTAAAAAATCACTCTAAAAACCCAAATTTTCAAAAATCTGTGCTGTAGTTGGGGGGCTCGCCCCCAAGCCCCCCTGCTACTTTCCTTGAAGCCCCTTCCACCGCATCTTACCCGGGTAATATTAGTACCCTAGTTACGCCCCTGGGCCAGGGACATTCTCTAGGACACATTATGTAGCCTAGGCATAGGAGATGAGGCAGATCATCTAGGGCAAAGAGCCTAGGCATAGGGTGGCCTATGCCCAATTTGGGTGTCAGTATTGTAGGGCTAGGGCTTAACCTGATCTATATCACACTAGCCTATAATGAGTAAATAAATAGGTAAATCAGTAGGATAAGGCTGATATGCACTAGGCCTAGCCTAGAACCAATACTTACACGAGTTCTAGGGCCTAGGCTAGGCCTAGCTACATGCACTGGGGTCAGGGGTCACGTTTTCTTGGGGGGGTTTAGCATATCTTCGTATTGTTTATTTTGCCAGATTTGTTGCAGTGTAGGCGTAGGCTAGTCCACATATTCCGGAATCCTTGTAGGCTGGCAGGAACTAAATTCCTTGACGATTGACACGGCGAATCTAGGCCCTAGGCCTACGTGTTCCATGACACCTCTGTTGGTTTCAAACTTTCAGTGTTGTTTAAACATCCCAGTAGGCCTGTACGGCATACTGTACTTAGTTTTTGTTGTGTTATATAATACCTTTAATCATATTCAATGAAATTGAGATAACATTACTAAAACAACCACTAATTACCGATACTTTAGTTGGGGCGTGCTTCCAATTAATGTAAACATCCAGCTGTCAAGTGGCCATGCTGCTACTTCGAGCAACAAATTACCCAGAATCCCTTGCGGAGGTACGCGCATGCGCAGAGACTTTACGAAATGGTCTGTTGTAATAGAAGTAGGCTAGGCTAGCCTACTAAAAGCACTATTGATACAATCTCACCAACTCATACCCAAATTACAACTGCTACAAGAACTAATAACTCGGTTTAACTACAACATCAAAGCCAACACCTTCCCTCTCCTAGAAATGTTCCAAGAAATCTATCATGTTAAAGATCAAATTATTAGATCAATCAAATTGCCGATATTCCATATGGATTATGAATCACTCCAAGGATCAGAGTACAGTATATAGATAATATATGTACACCAATAAAGATCTCCCCCAAGAAAAAATAGACGAGAACACACTTATCAATAGCATAAGGAAAAAGTCACCAGGAATCACCATCATACATACCGACGGATCCAAAATGCCTACACACAATCATGTAGGAGCGGCATATGTGATCCCAGAACAAGGACTAGGCAGGTCATACAAGCTACCCAAGGAAGCCTCAATATTCACGGCAGAAGCAATAGCAATAATGGAAGCACTGGAAGACATCCACAGCTCTAAGATAGGTAACACCACTAGCTGGAATAAAAACTTCATCATTCTCACCGATTCCAAAAGTGTTGTATCAGCCTTGAATACGGAAATAAAAACTGCACGCTCTCACCATTACATTACATCCTAAAGATTTCCAATATGACTTTTAATCTTCTACTAGCAGGATTCAGGATAAGTATAGTTTGGCTGCGAGGACATAGTGGCATACAGGGCAATGAATTGGCAGACTCCCTGGCCAAGACAGCAAGCAAAGCACAAAATATCCAGATACCGTACTCCAACTTCAACCAAATATTCCTAGATGAGATAGGGAAGAAATGGGTCGAAGTCAATTCAGAATACAACACCAAACACCCTGCACAATATAATAAAATAGCCCCTCAAGTCACCAAGACTCCATGGTTCAAGAAGACACAGCTCCCTAGACGAATAATCACCACCATATTCCGAATGAAAACAGGTCATTGCAGCATAGCGTCACACCTGAACAGAATTCAAGTTATCACCTCACCAAACTGTGAATGCGGCTACCCAACTCAAACCCTAAACCATCTGTTTTTTGAATGTACAACCCACCTCGAACATTGCCAAACCCTCCTTCTTGAACTACGCAAACTCAAAATTCCCTCTCCCTATGATATAAAATCCATGTTGGCAGAACCTAACATCCCCCTCTTTGGAGCACTGGTCAGTTAGGGCCTATCTAGTCAAATCCAATATGGATATAAGAAGTCCTAATACAAGGAAATTAAACAGATCCCTCCTGGTAGAACCCAAACAGGAAGGGATTCAAGTACTCCTCACCTATCTTAGAAAGAATAACAAACATGTTTATAAACATAGAGTAGAAACCAGTCTTGGGGAGAAGCGCGCTACATGTAGCATGCTACTTTTACGTGTAGCGGAGCCAGTAGCGCGCTACTTTATTAAGGGGGCATATTGTAGCGGTAGCATGCTACAATTTTTGTAGTGTTAGCGTGATATTTGCGCTACTTTTTAAGTTCCGGCGCCAGCAGTCCCATTACCACGTAAAGTCAAAAGTCGGCACTGCAAACTAACTTGTATCGCCCGCCGCGCCACGTCATGTGCTCGCCGTGTAGACCAGCACACCATCTCCCTCGCTCTCTCCCAGCGAGCCTCTCCCTCTCTCTCGTAGCTTCGTAGAACCAGCAGAACTATGACAGCCACTAACAACGCAACTGACAAAAACTCCCCCAGAACTGTCAAGGAACTGGCGGAGCTTCACTACAGGCTGGAGGGTTCCTTCTCGGCGCAGCTGGCCACGTTACAGGAGACCCTGATGGCGCAGATAAGCCTCCTTGCCACCAAGTCCGGCTCGGCGACCGACGTCTCCAGCAACCACCCCCGGAGCGGCGCCCCGTCTACACAGGAGATACGCGATCTGCAGACTCTGCTGGAGTCTCAGATCGGGGCTGTGAAGGCCAGCATCGCCGAGGAGATGAGGGCAGCGCGGGCTAACATCGCCCGCCTCACGGCGGCGTCCGAGTGCTACCGTCTCGACGCTGACGAACAGTACAGCAGGCGTAACTGCCTGCTCGTGCATGGCCTCCCTGAACGACCTAATGAAGATGTTCTCGACACTGTCCTCCACTTTGCGAATACGACATTATGCATGGACCTGTACCCGTTAGACATCGACCGCTGTCACCGCCTGGGACCTGTCAGGCGTAACTCCGCAGAGGTCGTGTCGTCGGGACGCCCTCGTCCGATCATCATCAAGTTCGTCAGATATATCGTCAGGGAGCAAATCTGGAGCGTTAAGAGGCGGCTGGCGAAGAAGGAGCTCCTTATAACGGAGTCGCTCACAAATGTGAGGTCGAAACTCTACGCCACTGCCAAGGAGATCGCCGGCAAACGGAGCGTCTGGACCCAGGATGGGAGAATCGTCGTCCTTTGTCCAGACAACACGCGACTGTACGAACTGACTCTCAAAAATACGAGCGGTGTATAACCCCCAATAAACCCCGGATTGACATTTGAAAAAATGCGTTTTTACGTGTGGGACTTTCTTCACTCTATTACCCAATTATTATTTGTAAAGAAAACTCTTTTTTATTTTACCTTAAGGTTAAGCAAACCTACTTGTGTTTTTCAAATTTTGTTCAGTGTGCATGTATGTGTGTGTGTGCGTTTCATTATGATTAACAAAGAAGACGGAATCGGAAATGGTGAGTTAACCAAGCATATTAAATCGATTACATTTTCAACGATAGGGAAATTCTCTTATATAAATATAATTATTATTGTTAGTATCTTTATCATTATTGTTGTTATCCAGTTAAACTTAATTTTGTTTAAAAATGGTTCGCAATCATAAGTTGGCAACACTGAGCATTCCAAGTTTCACCCCACCCCAACCCATCCCCACATTGCCAGACAACACTTCAAACTTTATCGACATTTTAATGACGTTACCAGACGTAGTAAACGACCCTTCTCTCTCTCCACCCATGTCGCCTACCATTCATCCTTCGACTGGGATTGTTCTAGAAACACGTTTGGCGGGACATCCAAGGTCTCTCTCAGTGGTGCATCTGAACGCCTCGTCACTGATGGCCCACTGCCTGGAGCTAGAGGCTATTGTCAACGAAAATAATGTGCATGTTATTCTCGTAAGCGAGTCCTGGTTAAAACCGTCACTTTCTTCTAGTCTAGTCAAATTAGATGGATACCGTCTAATACGAAACGACCGCACTAAGCGGGGAGGTGGTGGTGTATGTGCCTATGTCCGTTCCGACATTAAATTTAAAATATTAAGTCAGTCACCAAGTGAATATAACGCTAGGCCCGAATACATTATCTTTGAAATTAAATTAAGAAACCAAACAGTGCTTATTTCACTCGTATATCGTCCACCCAAAATTGGCTTTTTATCTGAATTTGAAACAGCCCTATTAAATTATATTGCACATTATGAACACATAATCGTGATGGGAGACTTCAACACAAATTTGCAGTTAGTCAATCACACCGATACAAATCAATTAAAAACTATATTCGAATCCTGTAATTTAACTGTACTCCCCCTAGAGCCAACACACCATACTTCAACCTTTCATACGTGGATTGATATTATGATAACATCTAATCAGGACAAAGTGCTAAATCATGGCCAACTCTCGATTCCGGGAATTTCCGCACACGATTTAATATATCTTCAATACTCAATCCGAATTCCAAAGCATAAACCAAAATTAATTTCTCGTCGAGCCTTGAAATTTATCGACACTGACAAATTTAAATTAGACTCTATATCTTTGCCCTGGGATGATATACTGACTGCAACTACTATTGACGATAAAATATCCGTGTTTAACACTCTGTTGTTACAACTTTACGACAAACACGCCCCTCTTTAAGTGGTTAGGGTAAGTAAGCCTCCGTCACCTTGGCTAAACACAGAAATACAAATGTTACCCTACTGACGACAACAAAGAGACATATAGGACATTAAGAAACAAGACGAACCAGACGATTAGAACAGAAAAAAAGAGACACACTTATAAGTTGTTTGACCCTAAAACACCTATTAAAAAAATGTGGCAAAGTCTGTCACAAATGGGCATTGGTAAACAAAAAGATGAAGAAGCTCCACTTGAAATACCATTAGATACAATTAATACCTGTTCACTTACACTACCCTAATTGACGCTCAATAAACATTCACATATAAAGAACGAAGACAACCAAGCTAACGAAAAACGACCCATTTCATTTAAAACATGTTAACAAAAACGGCCAGTTGTCACCCATAAAACGAAAAAATCAAAGCTCCCAGGAAATACATTAATACGATTAAACCTTATCATACACTATTAATCTTCTCCATCCTAATCAGCCAATATTACACTATTTTAAGCTCTACAATAACGCCCTTACCTAATATATGAACCCCAAACCTTTGTCCGCCACCTCTGCCTAAAAGACAAATCCATTAACTTACAACCAATGATTACGCCCCATTAGCATTACTACCAATTCCTTCTAAAGCCCTAATATATGACAAATTTGTCCGCCCATCTGCCAAATAGACAAATCCTTCTGAAAATGAAGCCAATATCTAACGGCACCAATCATTTCCCCCCGTCTAAAACACTGGAATATAGCACCATTCAAATAAACTGATTTTGAATTAACAACTCACACATGGAATCAGCAGCACAACTTTACCAAAAAATTACTAGACACTTACTCTGACTTTTACTTTAGCAAAGCTTTTGACTCCGTTGCCATAGACATTCTTATAAAGCAAACTTCAATCTATAAATTTTTCTCCTTCCACACTACAATGGATGAATTCGGATCTCCGCGGCAGGCAACAGTGTATTATCTCAGGTGACAATCAATCGAATTGGCTACCAGTGATGGCAGGTGTGCCGCAAGGAAGTATTTTAGGACCTTTGTTATTCTCATTGTACATTAACGACATTTCAAATTCACTCATTTATTGCTATCACCACCTATACGCAGACGATCTGCAAATTTATATACATGTCTCTCCCTCACTAGTTAATCAAGCAATTGAAATGACAAATAAAGACCTGCAATCTCTTGCTTTGTGGGCAACTAAAAACGTTTTGTAAATAAACCCCAATAAGTCACAAATCATTATTTTAGGCTACCACAAACTTTTAGCAAAATTAGACCACTCGATAATCGACAACGTTTCTTTAAACGGTACAACAATACCCTTTCAACAACAAGTCAGAAACCTAAGACTTATTATGATGACAAATGACCTGACTTGGACGGAACATGTCAAACACGTTTGTAAAAAAACGTATGCTGCACTAGCACTACACTCATTAAACAGACTAAAAAACTTCTTTCCGACAACTAAAAACAATGCTAGTACAATCTCTTATTATTCCCCATTTTGATTACTGCGACGTTGTTTACAATGACTTGACCGAGGACCTGGCTATTCGTCTCCAAAGGGCACAAAATTCCTTTGTCCGATTTATATTAGGAATAAGAAAATCTGACCATATAACCCCGGGTTTTAAGACGCTTGGTTGGGCTAGATTAAAGGATCGTAGAAACCTTCACTTCTTATGCCTAGTTCACAAGCTACTTTCAACATCGTCACCGTCTTATCTCGCCTCTAACTTTCAATTCCTTCACTCAAACCACATGTTTAATACCAGGTCTAAGTCCGGTACGCAACTCTCATTTCCCATACACAGAACTAATCTCCTTGACCACTCATTCAAAATCCACGCTATTCGAACTTGGAATGCTCTTGTAAAGAAACTGACCTTCCCGCTTTTCTACCGCCATTTTTTTCAAAATATATTTCATAAATGCACCGCCTACTAGAACTTTGCCCGCCTCTTGCAGACATTGTCTTGGTTTAAAGGCTAAAAGTAATAATAGCCTAATAAAAATGATAATTACCACTGGTATTGATCTGAATGTGCTTAATAATTAAAATTTAATTAATAGGCCATGCATGTATATACAAACATCTATCAATGCTTATGTTAGATACAACTGTTCGCATCCTGTATCCAGAGCTTGCTATAAATACAAAATACAAAATACAAAGTATATTTTTTTCAGCCAAACATCTATTAATTGCTAGTGTATAAAATCATTGCGGCGTCTAACTTCTCATAGAAGGGTTAATCTCGTCTACAATAGATCGCACATAGTAAAATGCGGACTTCACACATAGGTATAATTCGTTCACAGGATATATTATAAATGCGGCATCCCAGTAATCTAGATATAGTAGTATGTATTTTTAATTGTTTTTTGTAAATATCTAAATGTCTCACTAGGATCAGCCCGGAAACCAGGCGATTTCTTGTGAATTCTAGTATGTGCATGCCATAAGGAACAGCATCCCCATCTGTTGTCCATAGACATTTAAGGGTCATTTTATATTTGAGTGAACGCAGTTGTGTTTTGCCGCGATCGTTTCCTGGCGTCGCCAGTAATTTTGCGTTTTGGAGGGAGTTGAAGGCAGAGTGGAATCGAGTGAGGTAGCGAGGCCGGACGTACGTGGGACCTAGTAGGGTCTCCCACGTTGCTCGCGATATAATAGGGTTTTGGACGGTTAACGTCGGGGAAGGAGTACTGCACCCGAATAAAGCATAGTGTCGTGTGCGTTTTCGAAGTAATTATCATCGGAATTCCTTAGAGGGATTTGCCGATATCCTCTGTCAAATAATCGAGTCCGAGTGTGCTTGTGGATAGCCAAGCAGTCTGAGCGTCCCAGTGACTGACACCAATAGCTTCACGTCGTTAGTTTTGATACTGCTGAGTGCAGAGTGCATTTAAAGTGCGTACAAGGGCTTTGTGAGTCGACAGAGCTAAAAGTTATTTCGATAAGTGAATTTGAGTGAGTTTGAGAGACTTGAGTAGTTTTGGCGCGAAGTCAGAGCAGTTGATCGTCCGAATGCGTGAACTTGTGGTCTACGACAGTACGTGGTAATCAAAGGGTGGAAACACCTGGAGTGGTGAACTTTTGGTGCAAGTAATACGTTGAACGCAGGTTGGTTGGAAAATTGAACATAGTGCACGAGATAAGTTTGTAGTCAGGAGTGACCGCGCGAGGTTGGCGCGGCAGCAGAGCGTAATCTCACGCGTAGAGCGAGTGCTGGAGACCGTGGTAATCACTCTCGATAGAAGTCGTTGTGTGTCGAATAGAACATTGCGAGAAACAGATAGTCTTGTCAAGCGAGGCTCAGCTAGTTGCGAAGTAGAGACGGGGAGTATTACGTCACATGACGGCGGAAAGCTGCATGGGCACGGACCGGGTGATTAGATCGTCGTATGTGGAGTCGTGAGAACTGTCTGAATAAAGTGGAGACCGTCGAACGAGCGGAGCGTTGCAGTCAATATATATTCTTCTTTGGTAATCTCGTGAGATTAGAGGGCATCGTATCGCAGCTGCATTCAGAGACTTCCTCCAGCGTTGTTCCAGTCAGGCTTATGAGCGCATGAGATTCCGCCCTATCCCAAACAACAGTGTCGGCCGCTGGCAGGTCTGCTCATTCCTTGGCTACCAAAGGGGCAATGCTGTTTCTTCCGTTGCGATGAGTACCTTTATCTATCTCTAATCATATTTTTCAGTAATGTAATAACTTGTAATTTTCCTTGTAACTTTAGTATTTTTAAGTGTTTCTAAATTGTGGTCAAAAGATACCACTTTGTCAATTAGTAGTTCTGATCAGACTTAGGTAGGGTTGCTACTTGTATGTTAAATTGTTGGTTCATTTATCAATATAACTCATAATGAACGCTTAATAAGCTTTCTTTGTCACCATAACTACAGAAACCTTAACCTCCTATAAATTAACACCCTGGTATTATAAAATCATATTTTAATTGAACCCCTTCTTTTACTATTTATAAATCTTTCTCTACCAGTTCAAAAGTAACTACTATAATAAAACTAGGAAAACGCCAAAGTCGTTGTTAAACGAGTGAGTGACCTATGTGTATAGTATCCGGTATCATTCCCCATACTGGGCTAAATCGAGCCTTAGATGGGAGAAAAGGCGATGTTCCCGGGTACTCAACACATGGCTCACTCACTCGTTTAACAACGACTTTGGCGTTTCCCTAGTTATTTAAATTGAACATTTAAAATGCGAATCATGTTCAAAACGTATTAGCGTGAAACATTACCAAATTTCCAAGATAAAACAAAATCACCTAGGTTTTATTACCCATTTAACACCCCTCAAAAATAATATGTGGGTGTAAAAATATAAAAAAGTTCGAGCTAATGGGTATCGAACCCCAACCCTCCGTGCGGTAGTCTAAATACTTACCAATAGGCCATGCAAGCCACGTAGTTATCGTCCCACTAGCTACTACTAAACAAATGCTATAGATATTTTAAAAATCACATTTTAATTTATTGTAGGATTAAATCGTAATGAATCTAGCTGATTTTGTTAGCAGTTCTCAGTAAACTCGTACCGGATGTCTGTTTAAAATTTCAGCCCAATCTGTTCAGCGGTTCGGCTGATTTTCGACGTACAGAAAGATAGACAGACAGACAGACAGAATCACAATGAGAGCCGTTCGAGTTGAATGGAGACACTCGGTCGCTCCGCTCCCTCGTTTAATCAGTAAATGTACTTACTAGGGAAACGCCAAAGTCGTTGTTAAACGAGTGAGTGAATGAGCCAAGTGTTGAGTACCCGGGAACATCCCCTTTCCTCCCCTATACCTAAGGATCTAGCCCAGTATGAGGAATGATACCGGGTACTCAACACATGGCTCACTCACTCGTTTAACAACGACTTAGGCGTTTCCCTAGTTATGTAAATTGAACATTTGAAATGCGAATCGTATTCAAAACGTATTAGCGTGAAACATTAACAAATTTCCAAGATAAAACAAAATCACCTAAGTTTTATTTCCCATTTAACACCCCTCCAAAATATAATGTGGGTGTAAAAATATAAAAAAAGTTCGAGCTAACGAGTATCGAACCCCAACCCTCCGTGCGGTGGTCTAAATGCTTACCAATAGGCCATGCAAGCCACGTAGTTATCGTCCCGCTAGCTGCTACTAAACAAATTCTATCGATATTTTTAAAATCACATTTTTATTTATTGTAGGATTAAATCGCTATGGATCTAGCTGATTTTGTTAGCAGTTCTCAGTAAACTTGTACCGGATGTCTGTTTAAAATTTCAGCCCAATCTGTTCAGCGGTTCGGCTGATTTTCGACGTACAGACAGACAGACAGAATCACAGAATGAGAGCCGTTCGAGTTGAATGGAGACACTCGGTCGCTCCGCTCCCTCGTTTAATAACCCCATAAAGGTGATCCTAATAACGTTATTTTGTCTACATTAAACAACTGTGTATTTAATGACCCAGTCTAACCAACTTCAAATTAATTTTAAGGATAAAATTAATATAAATGATAGCATAATTGGTACATA
Organism: Sweltsa coloradensis; assembly: GCA_024449915.1. Classification (NCBI taxonomy): domain Eukaryota; kingdom Metazoa; phylum Arthropoda; class Insecta; order Plecoptera; family Chloroperlidae; genus Sweltsa; species Sweltsa coloradensis. Next base: position 774,410 of record JAMZAV010000238.1, on the reverse strand, counting down.
ACTTGTAAAACTTTCCAGCATAAATCTTTTCATAGATCTCCGACTGACAGCTAGACTGAGGCAATTTCTTCAAAAAGTCATCCTAGATTTTTTGACCTATTTTTTCCAAAATAAATTCAAGGCGCTAAAATTTGAATTACAGAAAATCAAACCCCTTTTTACAGTTTAAAACCCCGTTTCCCCACACTCTTTCGTCTGAAATCAGAGACAAATATATAAATAACTTCTATGCTTTTAAAAGTGCCACTACTTCCTATTATTCAAATTCTTAATTGTACAAACAATAAGTCATATATCAAAACACCCAAACAACCCAAATAATGAAAATAAATTACATATTAATATGCTCGGTTACCTGTGTTACTCTATTTACTTTACGAGGACGCCTTCTTTGTTACTGTAATGAAACTGTATGAAAGCAATGGATGAATGCGGAGAATGAAAGGATAGCTAAATTGTGTAAATTGTTTATCATAATTTCAAATGTTTATGTTTTCAGTTGATTATGTGTAATTTTCATCAGGCCAATTACTTTGTGTTCTAATTATCTATAATTTTCATTAGACCTTCATTATCATTTGTATTATTATTATTAGTAGTATTAGGTTGGATGGAAGATAAGGTTTCACTAGCCTTTAATCCCGCCTTACAATAAATACCTAAATCAATCAATCAATCAATCTCTCTCTCTCTCTCTCTCTCTCTCTCTCTCTCTCTCTCTCTCTCTGCTGTCACATCGTTGAGCTGACTTTACCAAAAATATTGCAGTGATAATTAGATTGCGTGGTGCATCTTGAGAGCTATTTCAGGGTCGTAAACAAAGATGTATCCACGATAATTCGAAGTCGGATTATTGATTTAGAGCATAAGCCGCTCAATAGTTACGCCAATCGTCTGAATTGCATATTAAAATGAAGTGATTAGTGTCATATATCCCCCCTCCCTTGGGACATTCTGGGCTATATCGCTATTGTACAGCACCAGTAGGCCTATTCCGAACCTTGTTTGTCGCATTCTTCTGCAATGCTTCCGCGAAAAACATGTTGTTGAAAATAAGAAATGCAATATGAATGTTGATCATTATGCCTAGAATTCTTAAAAGACGGGCCTAGCCTAGCCTAAAAGTTGAAAGAACGCCTTCTATTACAAAGGAAACCGAAACTATGTGTTTTTGATGATAGATCACGATCGAGTTGACATAAATGGAGTTAAAAATCATCGCGGCACGACGTCAAAAGGCTTTAAAAACGGGATAATGTGAGATCTCGACACCCCCCGATTAAACGTGAACATGTCGTGGAAAAGTAGCGCACTAGGCCTATATTTCTTGTGTAGCGCGAATGTAGCGTTGCTACATCTAAAAAAAAGTAGCGAAAAAGTAGCAAAGCTACTTTTTCGGGGCATGTAGCGTTAGCGATAGCATGCTACTTTTTAAAAGTAGCGTCCAAAAAGTAGCGTCCCCAAGACTGCACATTGGGTCCCCTTTTTGGAAATTAAAACGAAATATAGGCCTAGGTACCTTCCTACCAACCCAATCAGCCTTCTAAAATATGTCAGTTGCATTATCGAAAGCCCAAATTGTAACTTTAACTAAAATTGAGCATAGATTATATTTTGTTATTTTTTGGGGGGAGGGGAGTCTAGGCGGTGATGATTAATTGAACAACATTTGTGGAGGGCCATGGCCTAGCCTTTGAGTGGATGTCAAATAAATACTTTTGCTTCCCTAGGCCTCTAGCCTGTGAGTCACACACACAGTCGATAAAATCATGCGACGCTTACAAAGGAACGCTCGTACGCAGAAGTCCACCAAAAGTTGTCAAATAAATATTTCTAGTCGTAATTAGCAAAAATCAAGTTGGTAGTGCATAGTAAGAGATTCAGAACTTTGATCACAGAGGTCGATGTATGCTTATTTTACAAAAACCTGAGATACAGTTCATTATTTTCACACATGTTTCAATGCACACTGAGGCAGCTAGCCCACTGGAAATGCAGCTTTTCGCCGCTCGCCGCGCCACACGGACGAATGCTCGGTGCCTATAGTTGAAAGGATGCAAACGCAAAGCAAAAAGAAAAGCTCATCAGCTCATAATTTTCTCATCCGCCATCCCCCCTTCGAAAAAGAGTTCATATGCACCTACCCCCTACCACCTCGCTCATTTCTCTCTGTACTTTGTCAGTAGCTCTAGCTGCAGTGCAAACGTCAACGGTGTACAGTATTTTAGTGTTATTATGGTCAAGTCACCAGATCTGCTCAAAGACTACAAGGCTCGTTTGACAACCGGTAGCTACCCGTCACTCACGCTGTCACCTGTTCACCTCTGGCTAGGGCTACCAACTCAACGGGAATGGAATTCCGGGCATAATCTCCTAGGGGGGGGGGGGGGGGGGGGGAGCACATTAGTTTTTTACTTACTGAATACAGTTTGCTGGCTGACTGGATGATAACTTGATGGCATTATAAATCTGTGTAAATAATTGTTGTAGATTTGTCCCATAGATTTCAACAACCGCAAGTTATGTGTTGACGTTACTATCATTCTCTATTGCCAGTATTGGCTTGAGCGCTAAGCGCTCGACTCTGATTCAGGAGGTACCGGGTTCGAATCCCGTCGAGACCAGCAATCCTGACTGAAGTTTTTTTCCGCGGTTTTCCTCGGTCCTTAAACGGAATGCTAGGGATTGAGTCCTTTTAAATAGCCCTCGGACATCCCTTCACAATTGTCCTATCCGCAATATACCTATTAAGTCACCTGAAGAGGGTCACACCATACGGCGGGCATTCTACAAAAAATCATTTATTTTTATCAATCTCTGTGTGTGTGTGTGTGTTATTGGGAGTCCTACTTCAGCTACTCACGTCTCTCTCTCTCTCTCTCTCTGTATGTGTGTGTTGTCTGTCTCTCACTCACCCACCCGCTTTCTCTGTTATCCTAGGAGGTGGGGGACCAAGTGACACCCTTGATCCAGATCCTACGTCAGCTACTACCGCTGGCGCTGAAGCTGACGACAGAGATCATAGCTTGCGAACAGTTCGGCTACCTGACGGACACCAAGGGCAACAAGATCACCGGCTTTGATTCCATCAGCAAAAAACAGGTCAGCCCTCGTTGCAGATAACATATCTGTTATAAATGTGCCAAAGCCTGCTCAAATTTAAATCTAGGGCCTTATGCCAGTGCCACCTGGTGCTAGATGTATGAACTACAAACAGGAAATAACTATAACCCACAGTGCACCATTGCTTCATGTGTTGTCATCCTGTCACAAATGTCTGTGTGCTAGGCCTAGCCTACTAGTGTTTATCTATCTTCAAATATCAATTAATCCACTTTAATCTTTCAATGTCAACGTTATTTTATGCGGTTTTCCTCGGTCCTTAAACGGAATTCTAGGGATTGAGTCCTTTTAAATAGCTTGGACATCCCTTCACAATTGTCCTATCCGCAATAGGCCTATACCTATTAAGTCACCTGAAGAGGGTCACACCATACAGCGGGCATTCTACAAAAAATCATTTATTTTTATCAACCTCTGTGTGTGTTCGTTATCTTGGGAGTCCTACTTCAGCTACTCACGTCTCTCTCTCTCTCTCTCTCTCTCTCTCAAAGACCGGCGCACTCTTCATTCTCTTTGCTTATTACATAGAATTCTTCACTCGTCATCACCTGCTTATCTTTTTTCGCGTTTCAACTTTTTATCCACACATCATAGTAGAGACACCCGTGGCCATTCATCAAATCAACTTGTCCTTCCCATCCACAGAACTGCTATCTATGACAATTCGTTTACGGTGTCCGCTGCGCGGGACTGGAACCGTACCCCTAGTGTCGTCAGAGACTTGACAAATCTAGGGTCTTTCCTACAGGCCGCTCAACAATTATTTCTGGAATAGGGTAATTGCCATTTTCATTTCTTTATATTTATATGTTTTTTAAACAACATTATTGTAATTTTTTATTATTATTATTTTATTATTTTTGTTACCTTTACAATATGATATGTGAAAATTGCTATGAAGCCTATATTCCTGGATTGTATGAACCATTAAAATTTGATAATTTCTCATGTATTCGAAAATATTTTTGTAAGTGAAGAAATAGTAGGCCTATAATAGTGTAGGCTAATAATGTAAGACTATTATTTTCTCAAATAGTTTTTTCTCGTGAAGTAATAGTATAGAAATAGTAAGGAATACAGTTTAAAAATGTAAGACAGTAGTATTTTTAATCATTAAAATGGTCTAATTATTGATTATTATTATTTTATTTTATTTTATTAGACATTTGTAAGATTGAGGAGCATTTAGTGTTAAGTAAAAATTAGTCTAGTGTATAAACTGGGTTCAAATAGTGTTTGAAGGTGTCATTCTTTGTTCTTAACATAAGCTATCATAAATATATATCATAACTATTTTAGTGATCATGTAACCACGTTAGAGAAGTGAACATAAATGTATAGTTTAAGTTTGTGTAGAATGATTTTGTGAAAAATTGTTATATTGTATTCATGTGTATGTTTATAAAGCTGGTTAGATGTAAGAAAAGGCCCCATGGCCTTAATCTTGCCAGTAAAAATAAAACATAAATCAATCAATCAATCAATCTCTGTATGTGTGTGTTGTCTGTCTCTCACTCACCCACCCGCTTTCTCTGTTATCCTAGGAGGTGGGGGACCAAGTGACACCCTCAATCCAGATCCTACGTCAGCTACTACTGCTGGCGCTGAAGCTGACGACAGAGATCATAGCGTGCGAACAGTTCGGCTACCTGACGGACACCAAGGGCAACAAGATCACCGGCTTTGATTCCATCAGCAAAAAACAGGTCAGCCCTCGTTGCAGATTACATACCAAATAGTATTTAATAGTTATTTATATCGCTTGGGAGCTTTCCCTTACCGTTCCGTCCCGCTCCGATGCTCCGCTCAGAGGGCATAGCACTTCGCTATGCGCGCTATCTTTCAGCTTCTTGTTGCACTAAATACGACGCGTCTATAAGGAAGTTGTACTGAACCGATGCTTAGCGAGACTATATTAACCTAACACAAGAGAGTGACCAAACAGGCATACGGCAGCCATGTTTTTGCCAATGTCACTTTTTTAGTTTCGTTACTGCCGTAAAAGTAAACAAATCTGGCTTGAAACAGGCTTGAAAACCAAATGTGGCCTACAACAGACCAACTTAGTTACGTCTGTTTCAAGCCAAATTTGTTTACTTTTACGGCAGTGACGAAACTAAAAAAGTGACATTGGCAAAAACATGGCTGCCGTATGCCCGTATGGCCACTCTCTGGTGTAGGGTTATTACAGGCTTGCTATGCGCGCTATCTTACAGCTTCTTACTGCACTAAATACGACGCGTCAACAAGGAAGTTGTACTGTAGGCGGTTGTTTGAAAATTGCGGGAATTTTTAAATCGTAGCATCGGCATATTATGACGTGAGTATCGGCATCGGCGATTCTGGCGATTCTCTGAATATCGCCGATTCCTTATCGCCGATTCTTAGGAATCTGCACCGGTGCATCCCTTTCGCCTTATAAAGCCAAAGTTAAACATATATATGGATATATAAGGTTGTTAAGCATAAGCCTGCTTTAAGGACATAGTTATTGATTCATAGCAGTTGTCGTAAAAGTTTGCCCCGTTTCCTTAAGTTCCTTAAGTTTCCTTAAAGCGGGCTTAAAAACCTTATATTCATACTACCCAACTCATGGGAGATGAGATGTGATTAGATTTATCCATGTGATCTTTCACATTTGACAGCTACGTTGCAGTCTTCTGTTGGATTTATGTCATGGAAGTCACCATTCACAACAACTAGCAGTTTAGTGTAGAGGTTTGTTCTGTTGTCCCGGTGGCTCAATTTGTGGAGCTATGGCACGTTAAGCCGGAGGTTCTGGATTCGAACCCCAGTCGGGGCAAACTTTTACGACAACTGCTATGAATCAATATATATATGTAGGCCTATATATTAGTGGTGTGGGAAGCTTCGAAATTATCGAATCCGAATTGAATCTTTTAGTATTCCAATTCGATTCATTGGTCGAATCTGAAATCGTAAAAATTCAAAGTATTCGAAAATTTGAATCCGGCGCCAAACTCTTGAGAAACACACAAATAAATCGATAGGTCGAGTTTATAGTTTGCAATCGATCACGTGATAACATGGCCGCCGCGTACGTAAACGAATAATTTCCGTTCGCATCTTGTTGTTCAAGAAAAAGCTATGTTTTTCTCGCACGTAGCACTCGAAAGCAACAGGCGCTCTCTCCTCTCTTCTCTCTTGGACGATGCTGGCAGGCTGCCTGCAACCGTTGCGCAAGCGGATGGCGCAGCGCGCTCTGTCTCTCTCACTCTCGTGAGCCCTAGCCGGCCGGCTGCCAGCTCAGATGACAGGCGGCCGCCGTGTTTACGTCAGTCAGTCTCCCTTCACATAGCGATGCATTTGCATTATGTGAACGATGCCCATCTCCGAACTCGTACGTAATAATAAGGTGGGTCTATGAAATGGCCAGCGGATACAATAAATGTTATGTTTTGGCCTACTAATGTGCTCTTAAATGACAACAATAAGTTTCCTCGCGATGTTATCTTGAAAAGTAGAACAATGCCAAAAGCGAGGCCTACCCCGCGAGATAAATACTTAGCATTCAGAGAAAGCTGGATGGATGAAGTGTTGTTGATTCGCTAAAGTTGTCACGGAGTCTCGAAAACGTGGTAAAAACAATGAAAAACAGCACGGGACCATGAAATTATGGCATTTCTTTATGTTATATACTTGCTCCGTTTGAGGTATTCTCCAGATCTTCATTTTATCACCACTGCTTTTCCCTCAAAGAAACTAAATTTACAAAGAGGCCGACTCATGTACCAATTATACCTTCGTCAAAAAGCCGGACCTACCACATCCTTACGCGTGCCTCGATGTTGCCAAATAGAACTCGCTTTAAAGACGACACATTTAAATTGCTTTTCTATTGTGTTGAAAGCAGTGGAGCCTCCTTATCGGCAACGCTGACCGAAGTCTGTGACGGCGGTCAAGAGGAATTAAGGGTTGACAGCTTAACAAGACTACTTATTCCGCTTGAATGAAGAGCGGCGAAATAGGCAATGGTGGTAAATTGAAGATCCCCACAATAAACCAATTTTGGATTCGGATTCGAATTCGGATTCGCGAATCTCTTTGCTTGTGATTCGAGATTCGGATTCGAAATTTAAAAATGGATTCGCACACCCCTACAAAAAAGGTTACCGACCCCTGTTCTACAACCTCCCTACTTTGGATACTATAATATCTTAACCCGAGAGTAGTCGCGTGTGGTCTTTTAGACCGACTTTTTTTTTCAACAGTTGGTATTTGCACAGCGCGCATGCGTGGCTTGTCTAGTTCCGCCTACCTTCCCAAAATAGATTTGTGAAGCCAGTGTGCAATACGCGATTCAGTTTTCAGCAGAACTTCATCTCAGATGAGAGGTCCTGTTTGGTTGCTCGGTCTTTTCGACCGCTGCGGGACTACTAAAGGGAGGCAAAAATATGCATTACTCAATCACTATTATGAGACATGTATTTTGTTATTGTAGGTTGATTATCTTCAACATACAGTGTTGGCATAATATTACTGTCTTGGTTTACTAATAATACGAACTACAGGGTGTTTCAAAACATATTTTATACCTTTTTGTAGGTTTGCTACTTTTCTGTGTTTGATTGATTATTGATGTTTATTGATTATTGATGACAATTGATTAATATAACCAGGTATGCTGTTACATATATTATAAATTACCTTATATTCGTAATCAAAACGTCATCCTAACGTTATTAGCCCATAATAAATAATGCGGTCTAAAGGACCGCGCGCGACTACTAACGTTACAAACAGGGGCGCGACTACTCTCGGGTTAAGGTGATTTCTTGAACGTGCCTTTTATAATCGCTTAATGCACGCATGTTAGAGAGACGCCGAGTGAATGCGCAAGCGGATAGGTTGTAGGTACACTGATGCGATAGGCTTACTGATGAAATCTGATTGGCTATAGTTCTCCAGCTGACGGTAATACTCTACCACAGCATACCAAAATCTGCTTGTTGTATAAGCACCTACCATTTATATCGGCAGAGGGGGGGGGGGGGGGGGGTCAATCGATCTATTATGTCCTTGGGCCACTAGACCGAGGCGCATTCCCTCGGCGTCTATCTGAACTGCGTGCATTAAGCGACCATATATATAGCATTGCGGCATGCACGTGAGAAAACACCTAAAAATATGTAGCACTGTGCCGTGCCGGTACCTGTGTTCATGTTACTCGCTAGTATTTATCAGAGTTTCCTATTTGTTCCAGCACTATTAATTGAAGAGCTACCTGCTATAGCTGGCTACGCAGATGACCACGTCTCGGTTACATTATCAGGTGTGGACATCACTCGCATGTCTGTCGGCAATGTTCTGTGCGACCCCTCACATCCGGTTCCCATCGCGACCCGCTTCGAGGCGAGGATAGTTTTGTTCAACATCAACATATCAATCACCAAAGGTTGCACTGTGAGTAGGCAAAGATATTCAAACTAGCTTTGTTTGAGTAGCCATATTTTCTTGCATAGAAGTATACGCCACTAATTTTGTTTTCTTGAAATAGGCCTGTACTATGGCAACTTATTTTTAGGACACTAAGAATTTTGAATTTGCATTTTTTAAGGTTAACTTGCAGATATGGTTACACAGTTACACTAATACAAGAAGCGGTTAGCCATTTGACCTATATTTGGCAATTTAGTAGGAACAGTGAAGTCAGTAAAGAAACAATAACAAACTTTATTTAAATGCACACAACAATTTTAAAATGTCAAATCGATTTCTAAAAAACAAAATACTTTGACTACATTATTTCTCTATTTGCTCCGAACATGCCTGGCAGTTGCTACAATTTCCAGCATATTTTAAAATACTTTAGAGAGACTACTAAATCTCAAATTTAACTGGATTTACGTAATCGAGATTCTAGAGTTTGTGTAGGACTACATTTTATACTGTGTACAAGAAGTAAATCTACCTATTTGATCAAGTACCACCCTTAAATAAAGAGTGTGCTTACTGTAGGTGGCTCTATTGTTATATCCTACCCATGAATTATGTATATTGTAGGTTGTTGTACACCTTGGAAGTCTAGTTGAGCACGCTGTCATCTCAAAGTTGGTGGCAACACTGCACAAGAGCTCGGGGGAGGTTGTGAAGCGCAGGCCTCGATGCCTCACCAAGAACTCAACTGCATTAGTGGAGATTCAAACGAGTAAACCGATATGCGTCGAGCTGTATAGCGATGTACGGGAACTAGGACGTTTCATGCTACGAGCAGCTGGTGTCACCGTGGCAGCAGGACTTGTTACAAAGGTGGAGTATCAAATCAAACTGTTGCCTCATTAATATGACCACTATGCGGATGCCATTGCTGTTATTGTAGTAGGAGACTAGATGGGAGATTTGAGTAGATTAGATGGACAAAATATGTTTAATAACAAAACTTGTTAGCTCTTTTTGGATGAGCGTAGCGAAGATTCCATTTCACTACACTGGACAAAAAAATCCGGATTCTTTTTTGTTTTTTTTGTTTTTTGTTTTATTTTTGTCTGTCTGTTAGCACGATTCCGGCTTAACCGATACTCCAATTGCAATGAAATTTTCTGGTGACCTTCGAAATCTCTGAACTTAGAACTGCCACGTTTTTGAGCGTAATCGAAAAATTATTTCTTATGAAAATCGCAATTTTACGATTTTTTTGATAAAAAAAATTCGACTTATAACACTTACATGATATATCCAAATGTAATTTTTTCACAGAACCTTAATTTTATAAATTAATTTTATTCGTGTGAAATTTGAGCGCAATCGAAAAATTATTTCTTATGAAATTTGCAATTTTACGATTTTTTTTTTATTTTTAAAATTTCCTCGACTTATAACACCTACATGCTTTATCCGATTGCAATGATTTTTTTACAGAACCTTAACTTTATGAATTTATATATTCGTGTGAAATTAGAGCGCAATCAAAAAATTATTTCTCATGATAATGGCAATTTTACGATTGTTTTTTATTTTAAAAATTTCTTCAACACTAACATCTACATCAGGGCTGCCACTGACATTTAAAAAAAATCCTGTTGGAGGATATTAAAAATCCGCAAAAATCCGTGAAAAGTCTAAAAACGTTAATTTCATTGATCAAACTATGAAAATGGCTAAATGGTATGTTTATATTTGTTACCATCATAACCTAAAAGTTGCTAGGGCCTAGGCCTATGCACAGACGAGAATAATTGAGCCAGAAACGCCCGTGGTTGCTTTAATTAAGATTGCATAAAAATGTAAAATGTTACTTATTTACAGAAAATCTTTTTTTTTTTTTAGAAAATCTGTTTTAAATCTGACCTGGTTAAAAAATTCTTAGGCCTAGGCCTAGCCCCTAGCCCTAGCCGCCCAGGCTAGGCCCTAGGAATGTTGCATCACAATTTTGACCTAGGCCCATGTGTTGTGTTTATTAATAACATTGCAGTCTTGCAGAACTTGTTAATAACATTTTAATCATATACCAATTCTATTTTTCACGTTTATGATCACATAATCCAAACTTTATAAACAAAAACGAAAGAAAACAATTTTGTAGGCTCCAATCTTCATTGTTTGTTCATGGCTCCTCCCACTCCCAAAAGCAAGCAGAAGCAGTTCCTACAATGTCTAGGAGTCTAGGACTTGGCTCCGCCCTTGCTCCGCCCCCTATCGAAAGTCGAATCGATTATCGCCCCGCCTTCAATGTTTACAATCGAAATTAGCCCGCGCAGATTCAAATATACGAAAATAAGCATAGAAAACGTAATTAACGAAATATCCGTAAATAAGACTAAAAATCCGTTTATCCGTTTTGCACCCTAAATATCCCTAAAAACGGATAAAATCCGTTAAAACGGCAGCCCTGATCTACATGCTTTACCCGATTGTAATAATTTTTTCACAGAACCTTAATTTTATGAATTAATATATTTGCGTGAAATTTTAGCGTTATCGAATAATTATTTCTTATGAAAATCGCAATTTAAGCTTTTTTCGTTTTTAAACAATCACGCTCATCCAACAACGCGCCTGAAAAAGCGTTTGCGAAGCTTTCTAGTTAATTTATGGTTAAGTAGAAAGAATGCCAATCGGCTGGAGTATATATAGTATATATATATAGTGTTAAAAAACAGACAATGTACAAACCAGAGGCTCGTCACGCAGCATCCCACAACTTGGCTTCTAACGAGTGCTACACAACCAGAGTGGTTAAAGCACTTCCTGCCAGCTGCAAGCCAGGGGAGCAAAGAAGAAGGGAGTTAGCACATCAGTGGATTACCCAATCCAGACTGCCACCTAACCTGAACATCCGCTAGGCTCCTCCCCTACCTGTCATAGCTACACCCACCAACAGAGCCTTGTAAATTTGTACATATTCTCTGACTTAGTTTTAGCCGCCATTTTGATTTTTGCAGTCAGTGGCCATTTTCCTTTCTCTCTTCAGTGAACAAGACTTCGTTTTCGAAACGTTTTGTGTTTTTCTGTGTTTTGTATATATTTATGTTACTATTCTTCAAGAAATGATGAACCAGTGCCGCACTGGTCGAGACTCCGTCTCGAAAACGTGGTAAAAACAATGAAAAACAGCACAGGACCATGAAATTATGGCATTTTTTTATGTTACTTGTTCCGTGTGAGGTAAACCAATTTTGGATTCGAATTCGGATTCGCGAATCTTTTTGCTTGGGATTCGAGATTCGGATTCGAAATTTAAAAATGGATTCACACACCCCTTGTATATATATATATATGGATTGTTGCAGGTTTTCGCGGCCCGTTGTATGTACAATACTAGGTTCTTGGGTTAAACCGCGTCATGATGAACCAGTGCCGCACTGGTTCATCATTTTGACGCGGTTTAACTAGGGCTGTGCGAGTACTCGATTTCTCGAGCTTCAGTTTTGAGCTCGCGCCGAGCCGAGCTTGGCTTTATGCTCAATTTATTCGAGCTGAACCTACAAAAACACGCAGTACACGCGCTCATTTTTATCAACACTCAACAGACATTCTTGTCAACATTGACTTTCGCGGAAGAATGCGGCAGCCTGAGCCAGCGATCAACAGTTGACTTGACGCAGTAGAATGCGATAGGCCTAGGCCTAGAATGCAAACGTGTCTCTCTCTCTCTCTCTCTCATGTGGGAAAACCTATCACATTATCGCCCGCGCTGAAGCTTTTGTCGCAAAATAAGCCTAGGAAAGAAAGGAGATAAGCCAAGGAATAACAATCCAATGCGTCGTGATCGTGGAAACATGATCACATCGCAATAATTCTTCTTCCAACTAGTTCCACACCGACCATCTTTGTTCTTCGTCAGCTGTGAGTTGAGTTGGTTGGATCGACCGAACCCGCACGTAGTTCGCGCAGGTGTCACGTGTTGGCTTACAACGCGCTCTGTTGTCAACTCGAGTTACTCTTTAGCAGAGTCAACAAAGAAGTTTCCCCGGGTCTTCTTTATCGACTCTGCAGGCAGTGGGCAGGCTCCGCGGGAAAGATCGTATCGACGTAGCGCGTAAAATAATAAACCCGTGAATTAGCCTAAAAACGGTCGCGAAAAATACCCTGATCTTACAATTGGCTCCGGGTAATTTCTAGAACCGGGTACCCGATGACATCCCTAGAAAATAATATGTAGCCTAACCATTTTTAATTTAATTTAATTTAATTTAATTTTTTTTTTTTTTTTTTTTTTTTAAGAGCTCGGCTCGGCTCGGCTCGAAAATCAAGCTTTTTTTTAAATACTCGGCTTGGCTTGACTTAAAAATTCTAGGCTCGCACAGCCCTAGGTTTAACCCAAGAACCTAGTATTGTACATATATATATGTATATGTTTTAACTTTTAAGTATCTTTACGGTAAATAATCACGCACAGTATTATAGAAAATAACTTTTAATCCCGACGTTTCGGAAAACTAGGTTTCCATTTTTAAGGGAAGGGTAGAACAAAATTCAATAAAACAACAACAGCATTATAAAAATAAACAAATAGAAGAAACAAAAAAACACACTACCTTGCAAACATAGAAAATTAAGATCCAATTGCAGTGACCCTAAAACCAAATCACATGGTTGCATTGTGAGTGTGACTTCTTGTGACCATTCTAGCAGGCCTATCGCTGTCTTCGTGTCTTGGTACCACTGGCAGCTCAGTCTCATACTTTTCAAGAGCTGCAGTATGACTTCGAGTCATCCTTCTGCTGGATTCCTCATTTCTAGACATGATGGCTGGCTCCGTCCGTATCGTCCCACGTTCGTCTAGAGCAGCAGACACTCGATCAGTTGTTGTACCGCTCTCTTTGACCAGCCTCTCAACCAAAACAGGCTTCCACGATTGAGCCAAACGTTTGCCATCGTCTCGTTTGTTAAGATTGTCTAGACATGAGGAATCCAGCAGAAGGATGACTCGAAGTCATACTGCAGCTCTTGAAAAGTATGAGACTGAGCTGTCAGTGGTACCAAGACACGAAGACAGCGATAGGCCTGGTAGAATGGTCACAAGAAGTCACACTCACAATGCAACCATGTGATTTGGTTTTAGGGTCATTGCAATTGGATCTTAATTTTCTATGTTTGCAAGGTAGTGTGTTTTTTTGTTTCTTCTATTTGTTTATTTTTATAATGCTGTTGTTGTTTTATTGAATTTTGTTTTACCCTTCCCTTGAAAATGGATCCTAGTTTTCCGAAACGTCGGGATTAAAAGTTATTTTCTATAATACTGTGCGTGATTATTTACCGTAAAGATACTTAAAACATTAACCATGGATCACGAAAGCTTAAGACAAAACATACGGCTACATTGTAGCCTACTCCATAAACCCTCACTCTTGAGAATTTATAGGCCTACTTTTACAAATTAGCCTACAATAAACTGTGTGCTGTTGAAAAAAATCTTTCTTATTGGCCCTGGAAAGTGACGTCGCAAGTAAAGCGTTTCAAAGTGGAGTTGTGAGTAGCTGACCATGAGTTAGAAGGCAAGGGGTACCTATATAACTTGTTCACCTCAGTATGGGGATCAACTGTATTTCAACTACTATCATGACACGATTATCACTCAATTCTTGACAAAGTCCAAGCCAAAAACAATCAAGTCCTTCTATAAAAATCAGATTCCCTATAAAGAGCTTAGGCTCATAGTAGGAAAACAGAAAATTGTGACCCATGAGGTCACATGGCTAAAAGAAGTTGATGGTTACTAGGCCTATTTCAGTTGTGTAATCTTAATGTGAGTGTAGGCTAAATGTCCAAGCCTCAAGGCATGGCCCACGCTCAAGTCTACATAGACTTTGTGGGCTTCTCAAAAGATTATGTATTAAATGTCTATTATAAATATGTACCGGTAACATGTAGGCCTATTTGAGAATAAAAGAATATCTAAAACTTAAAAAAAATAAAAAAATAGTCAAACCCGACATTAGAATATTGTGAGGCAGGAATCTATCGAGCAAAATCCCAAATTAAAGTAGCTTGCGCGTTTTTAATAATTCTTATTTTTCTCTTTTAGATCTAACGATGCCTCCCTACAAGTACAAGCAGCCGAAGACACTTCAAGCACTGACGTTAGCGCGTGTCTCAACCCTCGCGCTTGACTTGTGTCTGATGATCCAACACCGACTTCCTGAATCTCAGCAACTGGTTGAAGCGAAGAAGGTCCTGCACTACCTGCTGAACATCCGGCCTCTCCTGGATGATGTTTTCAACCTGTCTCTCCACACAGCCAGGACACAACCCCTGGGGATACGAGGTGAGGTGTTGCTGACTGCCATGATGCATCCGGCTATGAAAACCATCAGATATCCTTATCATAATAAGAACATCCTCGTTTGTAACATTGACTTTTGGGACACATGTTTCAAACAAGTTCCTAACTTGATTGAGTTGGATTTGAGCGGCATCGGTAGGCCTATTCATAATGCATTGCCATTGGACATTATTCTGGAAATTGTTGGGAGGTTGTGCCTAAATCTGGATACAATCTCCATTGACTCGGATGTAGTAAATTCGGAAGGGTTGAGCCATCTGGCAAACATTAAAAGTTTGCGAATAATAAACGACCCTCAATATCCCAATACCAATTGGTTCTACATGAAATTTCATTTTGCTCCAAACTCAAAAAACTCCGACGGCATACAATTCTTGCTACAAAATCTTCCCCTTTTGGAAAAGGTTCCATATGATTACATAGGACAGCTCTTATCGGCTGGTTTTAAAGATGGGTCACCTCTGTCTCTTACGGAATGTGTAGAATGTAAACCAAACCAGAAGATATTGCAAGCCTTGGTAGACACGTGCCCTAAACTTGTAAGTCTTTATTTGTGGGCAAAGCCAAACACATGGTTTCAACTCGATTTGGACTTGACGCCCATAACTGAAAGTTCATTGCGGATCTCAAATTTAGTGCTTTCAAACTTGTCGATTACAGGAAACTTTGAACATTTCTTTATCATCAAAGGGTTGTTTATTGTTCAATTGCAATTGAGTGAGGTTTGCTTTGCAGATCTTGATATACCGGTAGTATCGTTCCTAGTAGGAAGGTACTGTCCTATGATCAAAATACTTGACATCACAGCTGCGCTTAAAAACATTGATAATCTTCAGAAAAATACTCATTCTTCTACTGAAGAACCTATTTTCGAAAAGTTGTTAGAGTTCAACTTTAAAGTTGGTTTTACTCGTGGGGATAACCCATACTTGGATTATATTATGTTCCCTTGGGAGCGAATGATTCCGTGTTTGGATACTGCAAAAAAAATACAGTCGCTCACATTAAACGTGCCACATTCAAATAATGCAGCGTTTGAACGTGCCATGTCTAATCTGCTAGACAAGAATCCAATGGCAGAGCTAGAAAGGCTTGAAATCGAAAGTAACACGTCCTTTGAATCAATTGAACTTGTGACACGCATGTTCAACCTCCCTAATCTAACGAGCTTTCGGCTGTTCTGTAATAGAGTCTCATTGGAGATGAGGATGCACGTAGAAAGATTGGTGTGTTTGACCCCGTGTCCCCTCGCCTCTATCCTTACGTTTATGGTCTTTTCCGACCAACATCATGATTTCTAATAGAAATTGTTTTATCTTGGAGGTGCAAATAATCTAATTGTTAAAGCGCCCTAAAACTACTAACACTAATACTTGATTTATTACAATAACCTAAACCCAACGTTATTATTGTATAAAGAATCCGACTACACTACAGAATAGGGATGTTTTCGGGTACCCGGAAACCGGTTCCATTACGATCTGGTTCCCCTTTTTCGGAACCGGTTCTTTTTTTAACCTAAAAGTTGCCAAGGGCCTAGGCACAGACGAGAATATATGAGACAGAAACACTTGTGGTTGCTTTAATTAAGATTGCATAAAAATGTAAAATGTTATTTATTTACAGAAAATCTGTTTTAAACATTAAAATCATATTTTCTGACCTGGTTAAAAAATTCTTAGGCCTAGGCATAGCATAGGGCCTACACAAAGCCTAGAGGCCCTATGAATGTTGTATCACAATTTTGACCTAGGCTTAGCCTAGGCCCATCTGTTGTGTTATAAACTGTAGCTGATAGCACGATTAAGCCCTCTAGACTAATCTAATGCCACACGTTCTGGGCACCAATTGTAGTGGATAGGCCTTACTCGACTAAATTCAAACTTCGCGGTCCTATGTAGTTCTACAAAGTCGAACCAAAATTACAAATTTTACCGAATACAAAGAAAAATGACGAAATCGAAAAAGAAACAGATTAACACAAACGAGGAATTAATAGCTAACACTTCCGCCAGACAATGACCTTCACCTCTGTACCAGTGTGATGATTCAATCCCGTTTAGATTGAATCATCGGCTTACCCGAACCTCCAGGTCCTCGGGAGCGAGTGGGCGTGGCTTGGCTGCGGCGTCCGTCTCCCTTGGGCTGGCACACTAGGCCAGGCCTAGGCTTCAGGTTGACAGTGGCTTAAAATTAATCTGTGCTGAAGGCAAGTCATGCAGGGTGTTTATTTTAGGCTTGCGTAATGCGTAGGGAGAGGGAAAACTCTCAAGAACAACAAGCTATCATTTAGGGTTCAGAATTGTAAGGTTTACTGTGTTGAAGTTAGACAGATTACATTTATGTGACATGACTTGATTTACTCTAAAACCTGGATCCAAGCAATTAACTATCTTATCATAACAAAACATACCTCTTCTCGGGGACTACAAAATAGGTTGGCACAAATTAGCATACAAATTTAAATAGGTTGAACATTCCAATACTCATCACTAGTCCTTGAACCGTGGATGCATCAGATGATTATTGTTGAGAAGCGATGACGTGACGACAGGACATGGCATGATGGCTTCATGCGGACATTGCAGCGATGCTCCGTGCGCGCGGGCGGGCTGGCTCCCTCCCACGGCTGGCGGCGATCGTACGGCAAGCAGCACCTCCGAGCCCCTCCTGGCTTCCCGCGGCGTCCCTCCGGAAAGGCGTCCCTCGGCGGCGTCGTACACAGCTAGACACTTGTCTACTTGCTGGTTAGCGTGACTACCACATTACGTGGGTCAACTCGCTCTCGAAGCGTGGTTCTTTAACCACCCCGTGTCTGATCATTGATAAAGGATTGACCTCTTTGCATGGTCAAGGATGAGTGACGTGGATATGCTAATTAGTAGATAGGATAATTTGGAAAGAAAAAGGTTAGATTTATGAGATTTAGTGAGAGGAAAGAAGGATTACCATGGCGTAACCTTGTCGTCGTAGTAGGGTGGGAGATGCCAACATGGCGTCCCGGCTTGGGCCCCCGCCCTACAGGTGTTTTAGGTAAGGGATTAAACAAAACTAGCCTATTCGGCCAGGAGATCGACTCCTATGCCTACCGGCACTTTCCTTATCACTGCCATTATGGCCACTCCTCCCGGTTTTGCAATCGTTGCAAAAGATGAGCGCACTCGATTCACTCACGGCACTGAGTTTTTCTCGACACTTGTCGCAGGCGACTCACTCTGATGCTGCTGCTGGATGCACTGGCTGCCCAACACCTCGCTTGAGCGTTGGCACGCCGACCACACAGGACGTTGCAACGGTCGCTCTGGGTGACAGCACCCCCTATTGGTGGTCAGAGCCAGAGACGCGACCCTCTCGGCCAATACCATTTCATTTTACATACAAGTTCAAATAATTTGTCAGTGGAAAATCACCACGGTGACGTAGATCGGTGCCTACGTGCAGAACACAGTGCTAGCCTGGAAACATCGTCCGGCGAAACATGCCCCCTAGGCCTGGCCTCTAGACCAGTGGTCTTCAACCTTTTGTGACCCACGACCCACTACCCAAAGGGAAAAGGGATTGGAGTAACGAAACAATGGGGGGTGTGGGGGGGATGCCCCCCACCAACAGCGCCGCAGGCGATTTTTTTTTACGTGTTTTTGACGTGGTTTTTAGTGTTTTAGAATATGTTACGACTTACGGGAGACACACATTAATGAATATAATTCCAAATGATTCCAAAACGTTATTACGTAAAAGTAGGCCTACCTGTTTTTAATGCGAAACTTGAGCCTGGGTGTTTGCACAGAGGTTGTCCCATCTTGGTTGAAAGTCACATAACGCCACACGCATATCGTCGTCCGCTTGGAGTCGATTTCTCGCTTTTGTTTTCAAATTCGTCATTGTTGAAAAACCTTTTTCACACAAATACGATGTTGGGAATATCAGCAAAGTGGAGATAGCTTTTTCTGATAATTCAGCATAGTCACTCGACGAAGTTAAATTAGCCCAAAACAGTTCCAGAGATGATTCATGAAATACAGTTTTCAGCCTATTATCGCATGAAAGTTCAATGAGTTGATTTTCCAGACGAGTTTCTAAGTTTACAGTTAAAACATCTACTGAAAATGGGTTTTCGATCCACTCATGACCTTTTCGTATGTCCTCGGGAAAATACGATTTAAACGCGTTTTGTAGCTGTTCCAAATGTTGTTGGATGACATCATCAATATCTTCGAATGTAATCGAAGTGTCTTCTTCCAAAAACTCACTCACGCTTGGGAACACGTCAGACTTTCCTGATGCCACCTTTGCTTTGAGAAGTCTGAGTTTTTTCTGAAAAGTCTCAATCTTTTTTGCGTGGTCAAAAATTGAAAAGTTGTCCCCCTGCATTGACAGATTTAACTCATTTAGTAAGTTAAATATGTCAGCTAAGTAGGCTAACTTCAGAATCCATTTTGAGTCATGAAAGAACTCTGCATAAGGTGAGCGTTTATTATTCAACAATTGGAGCACCTCATGACGTAGTTCGAAAATTCGCTGAAGACACCTTCCCCTTGACAGCCAGCGCACCTCCGTGTGTAGTAGCAAAGCTTTATGCATAGAGCCCATTTCTGTACATAAGATGCCAAACAAACGCGAATTCAATGCATTGGCTTTGATATAATTTACTATTTTCACAGCTTCGGCAAGGACTTCGTTAAGCTCACTCGACATTCGTTTTGAAGCTAGAGCTTCGCGGTGCAAGATGCAGTGTGTCCAGGTAATATTCGGAACGATGTCTTTCAACAACTTTGCTAGTCCAACATGTTTTCCAACATGTGTTCATGGCAGCTGCGCCATCCGTTGTTATTGCAACACAGTTTTGAATATTTATACTGTTTGTAGTACAAAAGTTCATTAATACTCGAAAAATATCTCGTCCGGTAGTAGTACTTTCTAATTTAGTGCTGAATAAGATATCCTCGTGAATTTTATTATTGTAACAATACCGTACGTATGATAGCAAAATAGCTTCATTGGCAATGTCAGTGCTCTCATCAAGCTGTAAAGAGAACTTGACTGCTGTTAACCGAGAAACAAGTTGATTTTTTAAGTCGTCACTTATGGCTGATACACGCCGTGCAACTGTAGTATCAGAGAGCGGAACTACTTTTAACTGGTTGGCCACTTTTTCACTCACCATTTCAGTACAAATGTCAATAGCGGCTGGTAAAATAAGCTCTTCTCCGACCGTGTACGGTTTCAAACATTTTGCTATTCTATACGAAACCAAAAAAGATGCTTTTAGTGCTGATTGTGACAGAGTGGAATAGTGTTTAATAACCTTTTTATGTTTATTTATCTCCACTTTTAACCGTTGAAAGTAATCTAAAGATTTTTCTTTTAAACTGGGATGTTTTGTTTCTAAATGTCTCTTTAGTTTTGATGGTTTTAAGCTTTCATTGGCCAGTAATTCTCCACAAATAACACATTGAGGCAAATCCAATCCATCTTTGTTAAAAGCACACAAACCGAACTTCAGATAACTATCATCGTACTTTCGACCAGCACCTATTTTTGGCCTCTTACATTCAGATAGGCCTACAACCGAAGTTTGATTGAGTTCTGCAGCTGCAGTTGAAGTCGATGGAAACGGCACTTCCACAACTGCATTCAGTAAGGAAGTGTTTGTTGCGGTAGGTCTAGTTGGAGGTAGCAGCGGTGTCTTTCGAATCACAAACCTATCCATTTTTATAAAACACAGTATGGCTATGAGTATTGTTCGCAAAACACCTCACTACGCAAAATCATACGCTCTTACTCACGCAATCACGCCCGACAAACTTTGCAGAACTTGAGATATTGCGTGTACGCGCAAGGTGGACTCGCACTTGACTGCCGAAAATATCTGCAAGCATTTTTCACCACCCCTCCTACTCACCCTGGCCATAACGGGACTTTCCTTACCCCGTCCTGCCTTTGTGTGGTTCATTGACCTGTCCGGTTGTTAAGAATTCGGGTGAATTTTCTATTTGGTGTCGGCTGGGACGACCAACCTGTCTGTTCAGCTGTGCAGTAGGCCTACACTCTTCAAAAGATTGTATTTTCTTTGGTCGCTCAAACATCTGCAAACTCGGAAATAAATAATTTAAGGTTGTTTGTGGTACGCGGGCGGGTAATACCGTTTTGGGGGCTTTTGCTAAACCTATGAATATTTCACAGAACCAGATTCGGCAACCCAATTTAAAATGCCCCGCGACCCACTAGTGGGTCGCGACCCACCGGTTGAAGACCACTGCTCTAGACCACCCTAGATGATGTCTCCAACTTGCACTGGTTCCCGAGGAAGGCTAGCCCACATTTAACATGGGAGCCTTGTTACACGAAAAACTTATGCCCTTTGACAAGCCCTAAGCTCTTAGGCGGTGATGAATAAAATATTTATATTGATCATTTGATGCAATTTTATTTTACATAGCTCTTGGCTGACTTTGATTGATTGATTATTATTCAGTGACTTTATAATTGCATGCCTAATTATATGTTAATTTCGAAAAAAAATATGGATAGTAGAGGGGGACCAGATGGGCCCGCTTCAAAACATATTGTATATCTCCAAAATAGTTGGGAGATAGACAAAATGTTGCATATCAAATATATTTCCCATTCAATTCTCTACAAAAGAAGGTTGGTTTACTACTCCATGGAGATTATCCTATTTTTGGAGCATCTCCAGATGCAATAAGCACAGATTATGTAGTTGAAATAAAATGCTCAACTACGGAAACCGCATCTTGCCGCTATGTCAACAAGAAAGGAGAAATTACCAAAATAGCACTTGCACAGATGCAACTACAGATGCATTTTGCTAAAAAACAATTTGCTTTATTCTGTGTAGCAGATCACAACTTTGAAGCAACACAGATAGTAAATATATATAAAGTTGGTTATAGCAAAAATTATGTTCATGCTCTAATGAAAAAGTGCATCGAATTTTGGATGCTTGCAATATATCCAAAACTTTTGAAAAAGTAAAATAGGCCTAAAGTTTTGTTGGATGAGCGAAGCGAAGATTTCAATTTCACTGACCCCCCCCAAAAAATAACTCGTGTTTTTCTCTCTATTTTCTTTATGTTCGCTCTATAGGCCTACCCTACATAAAACATTAAAACATAGTACATAAAACAAGTTATACTACATAAACTGTGTTTATTGCATCTGGAGATATATCTACCATACTCCAAAAGTAAACTCTTACCCCCACCCCCTCACTCTCCTAATTTTTTTGTAGAAATTTGAAATTTGATTCCCCTCCCAAATCATTGTTTCACATGCCATCCACTATAGACTTTAAGCAACACTTCCTACACCCCCTAACACCCGTCTAGCAGACGTGGTAGTATGATTAGGCCTAGCTGTCAACAAATAGTTTTTAATTATAATTAGTTGCACATTCTATGGAGTTTTAAATCATAGACAACTTTTTAATCACACATCATTTTTATCACATGTTCATTTTTTGCACAAACAGCAAATTGTAACAAAATTGCAGTTCATTAGATTTTTACACTAGGAAAACGCACAGTTGGACGCGTTGATAAGCGAGCATGTGCTATAGCTAGACCCACATTGCACATTTTTTAAAATTTTAAAATTTGCGACGTTCGCTGTCAACAGGGCCATGTTTCCAATATTAATTATTGCCAAGGTATTTGGGTAAACCCGTGTGTAAACCTTTACCAGAGTCGATAAAGAAGTTTCCCCGTTGGGGAGGTCCTCCAACTCCCTATACCGCCCTGGGTTAAATAAAAAGTCAGTTTTTGGCGTTTGGAATCTAACGTTCCGCACGATTATTTGTGACGATTGATGGAACTACTTCAATAAAACTACGTCACTTTTCTACAAGTAGTTTACAGTCGATGACGACAAATGGCGGAAACGTCAAAATATTAAATACGATCGAATGTTGGCGAATGTTTAGGCAAAAAGCAAACTCTCTTTATTGATGAGGACATTTCTGATGGAGTAGACCTAAGCTTAGGACCTAGGCCGACAATATGTATTGTGCAAGATTTCGATTTGAGTGCCTAGGGCGTACTTACGTCTGAAAACTGTATTGTGGCCTTGGTCCTAGGCTACACTTACGTCCGTTAGGCTTAAACAAGGCACATCTCAATGTATTTTGCACGAAAATGTCAGTGACGCCTGCGCAACACTTTATAGTACAATAATAAATCAAAAGTAAATCGTTTTAAAAGGCTAGGGCCCTGGGCTAACATAATTGAAATAAAATTGAAGTTTGATGTTTCGTCTGTTGTTTTGTTTATTGCATTGTCACTGCATATCGATAATCTACTGACCGTATTTAGCGTGCAGTGCTTTTATTAGTTTCACATTTGAGCCGCCCTCAGCGCGCAGAGCGTTAGATTCCGTTTTGACTTGGGAGTAAGGGGACCTCCCCAAAGGGGAAACTTCTTTATCGACTCTGCCTTTACTTTGTGGATAAAATCCACCGCCATCTAGAGGACCTTGACTCCTTGGGAAAACTATTTAAACTCTTTGGTGACAAATAATACACTCTTCCTCGAAAGTATTTTGATTACTTCTAGGTGGCAGTGCATTAGAAACTTCGCGCGTCTTTTCGTTGCCATGGCAACGTTACTTTTGTTATAATGTAATTTCCATCTACACTACTTATCCGATCAAAATAAAATTAACATATTCGTGACCGGACAGACATTCTAAATGATTTGGCCACCTCAGATTTTGTCGCCGTTTAGTTTGAAAAAAAACTTTCGATTAACTTTAATGTAACTTTTTAACTTTTTGAACGATTTTGCCACAAAACTAATGGCATTCAATCGAGAACAAAGCTTGCGGATGGTCAAAATTTTTATTATTATTATTATTATTATTTTATTATTATTATTATTATTATTATAATTATTATTATTATTATTATTATTATTATATTAATAATAACGTAATAATAACGTGTAACGACAATACAGAAGTTAAATAGTTACCGTCTCAGTGGTCTAGTTGGCTAAGGCGTCCACCCGGAAAGTGGGAGACTCGAGTTCGAACCCCGATCAGGATGGATTTTTTAATTTCTGGATTGCATTAAATATTAATATTAATAACGTTTGATCCAATAGATTGACATATTTGATTATTAGTATGTAGGCTATGTATGTGCTACAAATAAGTAATAGTTCTGCAGTCCAAAGAGGACGTTCAAATCGGACATTTGAGTTGACGGATTCTAAATCCAGAACTCTTCTCAATTTGTTCCGACTAGAAAAATCTGTTTGGACATGGTAGTTGAAAACTAATTTATTTGGTCATTGTAGTCCCATGCCATTCATAACACGACGAGAGACTTTGCTTTTACCTGGAACTGCAACCCATAAAAGGGTCAAGAGCTCCGCTTGGCTCGCCTTTCTTCGGCTGCTCTTTTGTCTGTCTGGAAGGAACGTTCAACGAGTTCCTAATATTGCCACAAAACCCAGAGCGCGAGCTCACAGACGTACATTAGTAAAACGCGCGAAAACTGTTTATATTGATTTAATAGTCTTCCATATTAATGAGAATATTGATACTTACTCTTGAAACTGGTAATAGTATTTAAAATATTGTGTGAGAAAACCACACATTTATCTCATGATCCGGTCCATTTCTTATGAGAAATTAGTATATAGGTCTGTCCATTTAAAATCGAATCAATGTATGCTAATTGTAAAAATAGTATGACAAATTTCAATCCTTCATCTGTTTCACAAAGTAATTTGAAAGATTTTAGACAACAGGAAAGTGCTTTAAAAAAATATTTAGTAGACCTCTGCACACACAGAGCGCTATGGGGACATCCAGCCTTAAGCTTGCTGATGCAGTTCATTAGATTATTACATTATTAGAGGCCCTTGAAGGTTTATTAAACCTGCTGCAATAACTGTTGATGCATCAGCCAAAGGTAATAATGGTTATCAATACACGCATGAGGGCAGAGCATTTTAAACTCTCTTATACGCCTTATTAGTCTTTCTACATGAATTCTTAAAGTGTCCGTTCACCTCTTTAACAAGTTAGTCTTAATATCAAATAGAAACATAAACACTAAGTAGTTTGTGTATATTTCCCGACCTACGTCAATAGGGGTCTTTAAATTCATCGCCGCGCTCAAGAACAGTGACGTCACTGTTCTTGAACAGGCGATGTGTTGCAACACGGCACATGTACTAGCGATGTGTAACGCGCGAGGCCGGTCCCGGTCTATCTGTCGAAATAGTCTGTTCTACTAAAACCAAAGCGGAAGACCCGCGTTCACAATCACTAACAATACATAACACTGGTCAACAACACTTGTTTTGAAAAACATACTGCTAATAAAGTAGCTATGGGATAGCGTCAGTTTTCGTAAAAACGTAAATGTCAGGGTGGCAAGTGGTAAGTATCGAACATTCGAACCGGGGACCTCCCGAATAAGTCTCGCGTGTTACGCTTGTACTATCTATCTATTATAATGCACCGTAAAAAGATAAACAATATTATATCAGTGACACTGACTGTATACATACACCTTACCTCATTATTACTAGTATGATATACTAGTATTGAGTAATATGTATGATAAAATACAATACTATGTGAAAAAGTACGCGTAGGTTTTCGGGCAGTGTTGGTTTACTCTTACTAATTAATAGCTTATCGTTTTTCGAGTAGATGCAGGCTGGCACATAATATATTAGAACCATTCCAAACATAAACATAGCTAAAAAAATCACCGTCAACAGCATATTGGACAACATACAAAGAGAAAGAGTACTGGCATAGTGCATCAGCATTAAATATTTATCTTTCGACTGGTAGCCCGGGGGGTGGGGGGAGGGGGACACACTTGCGTATATCTTACTAGTCGATTGTCGAAACAACAGAATTTCATAATTTTGCAATAATCACTCGATACTTGTGCTAATGGAATGGAATGGCCGTACCTAGCGTAGAGACAAGACAAGACAATAAATGAAATGAAAAGTTTTAAAGGAAATATGATCGTTCCAAGTACACAAAAATAGTCATCGTCAAGACTCAAGATAAGACTGAAAGTGCACCCTATTGGTACGTTATTCACTTTCTCCTGCTTATTCTATTGTAAACAGTGACATGACTGCTGTGCTCCATACACGAGATTACAAGATTGTATAGGCCAGGCGTATTTGTATTTTGCTTTGTGTGAATAACAGATGTACATGTTATGTAAATCAATCCAGATTTTACCAAATCCATCTCAGCCGGGTTGAGAGATGCACATGTGTTTTGTTTCGACCTAATTTAAACCGAGTATCAATGTCTTATCCCCCACCCTCCTTCAAAGCTTGTGTCGCGTGCTAAGTGATAGCCCAATAAGATGACGCAGCTCGCCTCGACACTCGACATTCTGCCGGCCGCTACTCGTGCACTGTTGCCACGACTGATAAGTGGAGAAGATGAACAAAATTTATTTGCACATTTAACAATTAATTTAGCCTTACTGCGATTATATTTGGTCAATCATTTGTTGTAAATGGAGTCTACTTAGGTAAATAGATGTCTGTGTAAACCTTTACGTAAGAGGTGAACGATCCCTTTAAGCTTGCTATCTTCTTGGTTTGCATGCATTCGTCCTTGTTCATTTTAGTTTCGGAAGAAACGCTTGGTGGGCGGATCAGTGTGCAGCCTTTTTTATTCATCAATCACTCTAAAATCCTCTATCAGTCATTATTAGGGTGTCCAGATTTTCAAACCAAAAAAGCGGGACAAACTTCTGGCGGTTGTAGCTGGGGTCTGGGGCGTGGCCCCAGCCGCCGGAGGCCTTTTAAAAAAAATTTCACCATACTACAATTATTTTGTCATGTTTTAACTGAAAAATGGCAACTCGGGGGATTACCTTAATGGATAATAACTATAGAAAATGTTGCTTTGCAGATCGTACAAAACACTTTGTCATTATCAGTCTCGTGTCTAACAAGATAAGGAAAGTCCTTCTTAACATCGTCATTGAAAATACACGTTTAGGCGGCGGCATTTTACACACTCACGCGTACGAGACGAAAAAACTATCTCTTAAAAGTGAGGCTATGAAGTAAAAATATGTTTTCAAATCAAAATTAGCTTCCCCACCATTTAATTGCTGCTAATAATAATTAAATATCGAATTGCGAACTATATATATTCTATCTGTTTGAATACAATCAGTTCTACAAATAAGCAGGCAAAGTAGGCTTGCAAGCACACTAAATTTTTTTGATATTTTTTCCTCACGACAGCATTTACAACGATCTGAGCAAGCAAGGACCCAAGGAAGGTTTGTTTTGGGTGAATTATCAAATTAAATATTTATTGTGATACTCACAGTTATGTTTTATCATGTTGCTCGGCTGCAAAACGACAAAGACTTCGTTGGGGCTCGGGACAATTCGTGTAACTGATGCCGTCAACCAACCCCACCCCCCCTCTACACTCCGCCTGCTGATGACGCATTCATCCGTGCAAAGTCAAGGCCAGCAGAAAAGTGTATACAGAATACGCGTAGTCCGTAAATTTACAGCAGACGAGCCACGAGCTACACGTGAAATCGGTATATTTACAAAAACGGGACAAAACAGCGTCCCGTGAACAGTTGTCGGGACCAACCCTCAAAAATTCTGTGTAAGTCGCACTCGCCAACGCGAATTTTTGCTCGCCAAGTACTTTCGTGGGGCAGCTGGGGTCTGGGGCGAAGCCCCAGCCGCCGGAGGCAAATTCGCCAAAGGCGAAAAAAAAATTTCGACTTAATATCATATTTAATAGCCTGAAACGCATTTTTAAGGCTAAAGTTCATTGCAAATAAGTGTGATAAAGAAAGCCAATGTTACATTGATAACTGATTAGGCCTACCTGGCATTATGTCGATCCTCCGACGGTCCGACCTCCGATGACCATGACCTCCGTCCGCGTCAAAGTAGGGATGTGATCGGCTGTTTCGGCTTAACGAAGCACGTTGTTACTTTGTTTATATTTCACAGAAATGTTTATTTGCGCCGATGTACAATTTAATCTAGCCTAAACACGTCGTTACTTTGTTCATATTTCACTTAAATGTTTATTTGCGCCGCTCCGATATTCACTTAGTATGTACAATTTAATCTAACCTAAATACGTCGTTACTTTGTTCATATTTCACTTTTGTTTATTTGTGCCGATATTCACGTAGTTATACAATAGCCTAATGAACACACGAACAATCAACATTTTGCATCGTGGAAGAAAAAACGTGTAGGCCTACCGACCGATAGTGATTTAGTTTGTAGTTTTTGTTTGTCTAGGCCTACTACATCGCCACGGGCGGGAGGGGTGGGGTGTGGTGACGGACGGTCTCTTACGAACGCCCGCCCCTTTCACTGTCACTGTCAAATGACTTGCGTTTTCGGCTGTGACCAGCTACATGCCTTTGACCAGGCGATGTGAAATACCAGGCATCAATCGCCTTACTAGGATTGTATAGGGAACCTAAGTTTTGAAGGCGGGAAGGAAATTGGTTCTCTCTGGTCTCAGCGCCCATAAGAATTAGCATGGTACGAAAATGTAACTCGCCGTATCTTTTGACTCGCGCAAAAGAAATCTAAACCAATAACATCACAAGATGCATAATTCTGTGAAGAAGATGATGGCATTCTACGTTGCTCGATGACGCTTCCTAAATTCAAACTATTATGAGTTAAATGGACCCATGTTTGCGCGCTGTCGCAAATGTACTCTGACTGAGCGGCAACCTAAGCGAGACGCAGCCACGTTGTGTGCAGCTGTGGCATCCTCGCATACCACGCGCCTGTCCATGGTTGCTAAATGTACTTCGCATTCAAGATTTTGTTGGCACAAAAAAGGATATTTTATTAGTAATGTATAATCTAGTACAACCCAGTGACCTCACAGTAGCCACAAAGCAAGTCGGATACCAAATGTTATGCTAATGCCACGGACAAAATGTTTTTACGTACTTTTTCATGAGCAGTTTGGAAGGCTTGGCAACAGTGTAAATGTAGAGTTCACTTCAACTCAAAACAAATGTCATTAATATTTGTGATAGAGCAGAGTTATGTATATCCACGGAAAGAGGAAAGATTATAGCTTCTTACAGTATGAATATAATTCCGGTCCGTGGTCGGGTTTTCGCGCTATCGCTTACGAAACATTTAGCACGGGTTAATCGCCTATACCTCGCTGACGGGAGAGAACCGGACAACGCCCACTTAGGTTCCCTATTCAGCAATTGGTGGTCCATTTACTGCAATTTGCAGTAAGCATCCCAATGTTTTATTGTCCAATGACATTCGCTGCTTATTCTTTATGCGATTCACGTAGCTAAATCCCCGTTCACACGAACTTGTTGACACAGCCACACACGCGGTCGCTTGAATTACTTTACGTAACAAAGCAAAGCGAGAGGGGAATTGATCAAGCTTTTTTAGATAGCCTTTTATCTCTAAGGTTTGACTGTGCCCGCGGAGTATGTATTTAAACTCGATCCATTCTGAAATGAGTTCGGTTGTTTGCTGGTCACTATCAATTCCGCTTATTACGCCGAAATGATAAGCAAGCGCCACTATCTCCTTGTTGCCGTAGTCGACTAGCAAGTGATCTTGGCCTTCTGAAGTGGGTTGGTTCATGGGGTCTAGTACGTGACAGTTCAAACCAACTATGTTGTTTGTGGACTCTAGCCTTTCTTGAAGGTAGTGGCAAGTATTTTTTAGGATTGACTGACGGAAAGCTTGGTACTGTATTTCGCCCTGAGTTACATTTTTAAGGTTGATTCCCTCATAACGGCCATTTGTGTCAACTTTTGCAGAAACGCCTTCACATTTATTCCTTCATTTCCAATGTAGGACTGAAGTGTATTGACAGATAGTTGAATTTGACGTTTTATTTGCGATAGCACAATGTCTTTCTTTTGAACAATTTTACACAGCGGCTCAAGTTCATTGTAAATGTCAATAAGAAAATGAAGGGATTTTACGAATTTGAATGTTTTTAAATCACGTACGATCCCCCTGGCCATGCCACTCCCATCAACGGATGTGTCGGAAGCGTATTGTTCGAGATTGACAATGAGAGGAACCAAGTTTCTCATGATTGCCTTTAGAGCGCCTGTTTTGCTTATTAGCCACCGAACTGTATGTATTTCTCTTAGTTTAATAAACTCGGATTCTAAAAGGGCTGCCGTCTTCTTTAAGCTTCCTGTACGCTTGGCCGAACCTCTATAAAAATGCACAGTGTTTTTAACAGTCTTATCAAAATCTGTTAAATACGGGACTTGTTTGGAGGCGTCTAAAATAGCCAATTGTAGCCTATGAGCCACACAGTGTATGCTGACGCAGTGAGCGATATCATTTTTTAGCAATGCAATAAGACCTGATTTATGGCCTACCATTGCTGATGCGCCATCTGTCCCTAGACTTACGAGAAAGTTAGGTTGCCGCCAATTAATTTCAGTTGCATCAAGTAGTCCCTTCAGTGCATTATAATAGGACAATGATGTCCCACTATCAAGATTGACTAGTCCTAAAAGATCTTCTTTGATATCACCTTCACTCAAATAACGGACGTAAACATCGGCATTGTCTTCTCCCGACCTGTCAGTTGAACCGTCTATGAGTACACTAATGTACGGCGAACGTTTCACGCGGTCAACTACTGTATCGCGTAGATCCGCGGCAATATACGTCATGAATGAATGACACATCATGTCGTTTACATACTGGTCGCTTAACTTTACTTGTAACTTCCGAGCTAATTGTACTTGAAGGGGAAAATCGGTGAACGGTTTCTCATTAACACATAAAAAATAAAAAATGTCAAACAGATGATGAAGGTGCTTGAACATGTCATCGTCCATTTTTTTAACACACTTTGCTAAGGGAGCACTCGCAGGATCTTGTTGTACTTCATTGCGCTTGAGATTTTCAATGTGCGCCTTACTTTTAGAATGCCAAGAAAACGTTTCTTTCTTGAAATTCCCACTAAACCCAGTCACCCACTTTTCTTCAGAACATTTTTCATATTTTGAACATATTAAACATGACGCGCGCTGCGATTGTTCATCGTAACTCAGCCACGAAAAGTCTCGCATCCAGTTCACTTTAAATGCTCGTTGTACTTGAACTCTTTTGTTGACAGTGGCAGTAGCTGGCGTTGTATTAGTTTCAACATTGTCACAAATTATAGTATCACGAGATTCACTGTCACATATTATATTATCACGAGTTTCATTGTCACATATTATGTTATCGCGACTTACTTTTTCGGCACACGTAGTTCCACTATTACCGCCCGTCACTGAAACGGCGCCGTGTTTCAATGTAACTTTACTTGCAGTTGCAGGTACAACATTCACGCTATGAACACTATTGTCGGCACTTAATTTTTTCGGTAATTTATCGCGACCTTTAGAACAGAAAAAAGTAGTCAATGATGACTGCTTCATCGCG
This sequence comes from Sweltsa coloradensis, assembly GCA_024449915.1. NCBI lineage: Eukaryota > Metazoa > Arthropoda > Insecta > Plecoptera > Chloroperlidae > Sweltsa > Sweltsa coloradensis. The sequence goes on along the minus strand of JAMZAV010000238.1, from coordinate 743,078 downwards.
CTAAAATACGTCTTACCATTACCGAACCAATGCTACAACTGAGTCTTCAGTTGACAGAAGGCCTCTGGTGGGTGGTGGACACAGGATGCATATATCATGAAAGTCAGGTTTTAGGGTGTGGAAAACAGTCCCAAGGAAAATCTAATTTGAAACTAAAGATACAAGACATTTCCGACCCACTTACGTCGCCCTCGCCGCTCCAGGCATTCTCATGCCGCCGCGACCCCCACCCCCCAGCGCCAGCATCTCGTCAATCTATTGCCGACAAAGGTGCCAGATGGTTTCTAGTTACAAACATAAACAAGAACTGGACGATTTTTGTCGTAAGATTTTAAAGTGCCATGAATTGATGTTTGAAGTTTGGAAAGTGAGGTTTCATCGCCGTCATTGTAGTTATAGCTGCAAGTAAAACATGTAAGTTTGCAATTTTTTCTGTACTCGCCAAACGGAATTCTGTACTCGCCAATGGCGAGCTGGCGAGTGGAATTTTTGAGGGTTGGTCGGGACACCGGGACAGGTCCCTAAAAAACGGGACTGTCCCGTTTTTAACGGGACGAATGGACACCCTAGCCATTATGCCCATCCCAGGTGTTAGATTGTCTAAATATTTGCTGTCTTCTAACAAATTAATATCGGACCCTCGCCCTCCATACCCTTCTGAAATAAAGTCTATTATACCATCAGGAGTGGTAGATACCAGGTTCTTTAAGGTATTGCATTTTTTATACTCTGACCAAGTTAAAGCTTGATTTAGCCTACTGCACTTGATGGTTTCTCAATCTCTATCTCAAAACAATCTATGATAGATTGGACTGAACTGTAATGAGCCTGAAATGGTACTGGTAATTGGTGATGAATTGTTGCTGCACTGGGCCATGTAATTAATTCTTTTAATGAATTGGCAACAACTTTGGCATACTGTCGAAATAATTTTGCTGCGTGTGATTCTGAAATGCCAAAGCAGTTACCCAAAATAACAAACGATTCATGTAGGCGCACTTTTCTCAAAATCAACATAACAATATCTTCTTTAGTCAGCCAGCGCCCATTAAAACTAAATTGTTGGCTTAAGAGTGATACAACATAAAAACTTTTATCAGGTACACCTAAATATCGTTTAGTTAAACTGGGAACATGAATAAACATGTTTCAGTGGGGGAAAGGTACAGAAGGACGACAGCTTACCTTGAAAAACGTTAAGTAGGTCGCACAGACACAAAAAGATGAGTAGACAAAGTTGCTGATACGTTTCGACCAACTAGTGGTCTTTATCACTCAGCGTGAGTAGAGATACTAAAAGTAGTTCTAAAGCTAGCATGGTATGTACAATGAAGGCGCTGTCGGTGGGTGGTAGCAGGTGGAACTAGGTCTAGGGGAGGCAGAGCAGGGCGCGCCTGCTACCTGTTGTTCAGGTTAGGAGGCTCGCGAGATCTGGTGATGTGTTGGTGAGATAGCTCCCAGTTTCTAAGCTCCAACTGCCTGCAGTCATCGGGAAGCGCCTTGATGATTCTCGTTGTGAAACAGTCTTTGAAAGGGAGGCTGTGTTCAACAGCATGCTGGGCCACAGGTTTGTCTGGATCCATCTGTTTGACACTTTGACGGTGGCCTGTCATACGGGTTCTCAGTTCATTAGTGGTAAGGCCTTTAAGTATCCTAGCCATTTAGGCCTAATCTATACCGAGCTAACTAAATATCGTTTAGGGTAGCTTTTCATGACGAGGACAGAACTATGATAACATGCACATCTTGCGTCTTCTTTATCATCTATTTCGAAATCACTGTCATCCGTTGAGGGATAGTACATGTCATCATCACAGGTATTGTTAGAGATGAATTCAGTGTCCGAAGAAGCAGTGTCACTGAATACATTTTCCACCAAAAACAAATTTTGGGAAATCTGATGGGAGAGGTGATTGCATCTTGAGTTTTCACTTGAATAGGAGAAGTTTGGATGTTGGTTACACAACCAATCTTGGTAGGTGTGCATGCCACACCTCTATTTCGAATGTTGGGTTTAGCTTGTACCGCCACTTCCCTATAAGAGCATGTTGTTGCAGTATCACCAGAGCAGATTGGACGCATAGTCAACATTTCTTTGTGGTTGTTTGTAAATTCATTTGGTTGTACTTCCAAGAATCCAACCCCTTCATGCATGTCTAAAATATAAACTAGTTTTATATTAATCTATTAATCTGGTACAATTTGCATAATTATGTTATTGACTCAATTTGGTGATTGTGTTGTCTTATAGTAGATATTAATTAATGCAATATCTCAAGGTCAAATATTCGTGGGGATAATGTACGCTTCATATGACCATTTGGCCTGCCTATGACATTAGCTAGCTATGAATTTCGCATTAGTATGTTCTAGGTTGGGTGGGTTATTGTCAATAATGTAGAACCATTTTGATTGACCCAAATCATCAAATCAAATCAAAATTCATTATATTTTCTTACAGTTGACACATAACATAATTATGCAGAGTACATTTAAGAAGTTACATGTAAGAGAAGCCCAACTAAGACAGACTGTCTTAGTCTTGGAACAATTGGTAGTTCTAATGAAGTAGGGACAGAGAAACAACTCTCAGTCCTAAGAGCAAGCATTAAGATTGAACAAACACAAAATTATATGAATACACAATCATTGTACACAACTTTGTAAAGAAATAATTTTACGTTACCGGTGTACTATATCCATTATCCATGTTATAAAATAAGTAGGTACTGGCAGGGCCTATCTATAGCTTATAAGGCCAAGGTCCATAATATTATTTACAAATTTGTTTTTACTAGTACACATATATGGATGAATTTATCAGGTCATATATTTCAAGTCGATGCCATCAGTTACAAAACTATGATGACTAAAATTCCTTTAAAATTATTTTAAGACATGGAATAATAATCAATGGCACGGTATGTTTTGTTATTACATGTCGTTTGTTTGGTTGCATGGGCCGGCTGCTATAGGTGGATAATAAATTGACTGCATGATATGTTTTTGTGTTTTGTTTTCCTTTTATCTTCTTGTAACTTAAATTGTTTGCAGGCCTGTGTCAATTTATTACATAAAATTGGCAAATCTGTTAAAATAACATATCTTTGTTGAAGAATAGGCTCGCTACAGTCTACACTCATATCACAAATTGCAAACATTGAAGGTCCAGCGGCTAGACCATGGTGGTATATATCTTTAGGTGATTTCACTGCCAGAATTTTGTGGTCGCTTAATGCACGCAGTGCAGGCGGTCGCCGACAGAATGCGCGACATGTCAGGTGGTAGTCACGTGACATAGAACTTACAAGATGGCGGCCTTGGGGACCAATCAGATGGCTCGAATTCGGAAATTCGAATGTTCCGCCTACGGATCTGAATGCACGGCCTTCAATAAAGTGCATACACACCGCCATCTCTCGAGGTATAAGAGTCGATAAAGAAGTTTGGAAAAACTTCTTTATCGACTTTCTCGTCACGTGACTACCACCTGACACGTCGCGATCCTGGCGGATTCCGTCTGAACTGCGTGCATTAAGCGACCACAAAAATAGCATTGCTGGATACGCAAGTGAAATCACCTAAAGATATATACCACCATGGGCTAGACCATCACTTACTTGGAGCCGTAGCATTTTGTTTAGACAAGTCGCGCTAGCGCGGGGCTTGAAGCCGCTACGCGGAGGGCGTGGAAAACCTCGTACTTGGAAAACCTCGTTGACGCGACAAATTCGCGAATCGGTCCGCGTACGGCCGCGATACGGTAGTTTGCGGGTAAAATTTGTCGTTTATCCGAAGTCCTGGGTCAAATTTGTTTTCCGGGACACTTTTGGTACGCCGCCGGACGCTGTCCGCCGCCTCTAAGTACGGTGCAAAAGGATTTTCAAATCGGATCATTTTTAAACCTTTTGTGTAAAATGTGTGAGAAATGTTTTCCTGGGACAATTGTTCGAGACTCTGGTGGACTGTAATCGCCGTCCCCAGCGTATTAAAAAAATTGACCCACTTTAACAATTTTTCGAAATTATTCGGGACGTCAAATTTTTTGGGACGCTGTTCCGGTCCACTCCACTGTCCACTGTCCAACAATTTTTGCCTTGTCCATCCGGTTGTATCCCTAGATGGACCCGATCGGCCGAAAAATGCCGAGCTATTAAAAGAAACAATGTTTTTAGTATTTCCCAAAAATGACCACCATTTTAAAAGAAAATATATTTATTATTTGGGCCGTAACCTCTGATGCAACCCCCTAAAAACGCCATTGGAATCGCCCCAAAAATGACATGGCCTGAAGATATTGATGAAAATATGTCTTAATTTCCATTTCCAAAACACCACTTAGCCCCCCCCCCCCAAAACAGTGTAATTGAAACCTCGCGTTTGGGCAACTTTCGGGTACGTCAACGTCTTAGCCTAACTCGCGCGGTAGCCCAAAATGGACAGGATCAGACACTGCAATTTTTCATAAATCCTGGACAAAAGTTTTTCCATGACACTTTTCCAGGTTTTCAAAATATGCGCCTAGTCCGTCCGGTTCCGTAGAGCCCGAGATGTACCTGATCGGACTGTGATTGTGGAAATATAATAATAAATAAATTGTTTATCCCCAAAAAGACCAACTACTATTTTGAGAAATTTAAAAATTTTTTGAGCCACGTTGATATGAAGGTATTTCGCATTGGCCCCCTGACGTAATCGGAAGGAAATAAAATATATAAATTTTGAAAATGCCCCAAAAAGGGTGACGGAATGCCCGGATCACTGTTTTGACTTTAAAAGAGTTCGAGATGGACCCGATCGGACGAAAATTGCCCGAGCCATAAAAGAATCAATGTTTTTTTGATTTTCCAAAAATGACCAACCATTTTAAAAGAAACTAACCTAAATTAGTATTAGGACACTAACCTTTGATGCAGCTCTCTGACGCCATTGGAATCGCCCCAAAAATGAAATGGCTTGAAGATATTAACGAAAGGTCTTAATTTCTATTTCCAAAACACCCCCTTCCCCCCCCCCGTCCCCCCCCAAAAAAACAGTGTCATTGCGGCGTTCAATCAAAACAGTTCTCGAAATTTGGGATCGTACTGAAAAAAGTTAATAAATTTCACTGAATAATCAAGGTTTCAAGGTTTAGAAATTATAAAACTCGACTCCCCCCCCCCCATCACTCCTCACCACTTTGTCCTCTCGATTCCCTCGTTGTGTTCGTCGAGTTGACTTTGCCCCACCCCCTCCCAAAGCCCGCCACTGCCCAATCGTAAAGGAAGTCGCTAGTATGAAACATTTATTTCTATTCATGGAAGTCTTTGTCGTCTCGATACATATGTTGCACTTAGGTGGGCTGAACCCCACTATTGGTGGAAGTCTATGTTGTCTCGATTGCACTAAGGCTGTCTAAACGCTATAATATGTCATGATGTTATCGATGTGCATGTGCATATGCTGGAGTTTTATATGGACATTCATGACTGGATTTAAAAATAGTTTCACAATCAGAGCCTCCAATCCAACTTCAACCAGACTCAATGCCTGACTTATTACATCCCTTCATAGCTAAAAATAGATTTCTTATAATGTACGTGTTTGTCTGTCTGTTCTGTTGGGAGCGTCTTGCAAGCTTACGAACGCACTATATTAATATGTTGTGATCAGTATAAATTTGCGGCAAAAAATACACTGACAACAATATATACAATATTGTAATGTGCGTTTTTTGCGCCCAGGATCTGAAAACGAAGGGTTGAGATGTTGTTGGCCGTAATCGCCGAACCGTTGATAAATTTTATAAGACAACAAAGGTAATCGAATCGTTGAAGGCATACCCGTTAAATGACGTTTTTCATTTGCATGCATACGAAAAATGACGTTTTTTTTATCGTCCTTGGTTTTACAAACCACGTTTGAGTGCCGTTTTGGCGCTCAGGACATTCGAAATAGGAGTCGAAGTAAATTTTTTTAGAAAGTTTGATCTTGTTAGAAATTAATGAGAGCAACATGGTAGGGACATAAAAGTCGAAATAGGGCCCGTTTTAGGTCATTCAAAAAAAGCATGCAGTAAAAGAATGTTTATTTTTCTATGCAAAACCGGACACGCGTTGCAATCTTGTCTCCTCCCCTGTCTACCTTTCAAACGTAACCAAATGCGTGATGTTTGGTATGACAATTTCCGTAAAGATCGGATACAGTGGTTTTTGCCATTCGTGAATTTTACAAAAAATATTTACCGTGCTTTTTGTGACCTTGAATGCAAAATTTAACTATCAAAAAGTGTCCCGGACCGAACTCGAAGGCTTCGCCCTAACCCGGGTTCGAACCCAGGTTCTCAAACCAATTTTATTTCAATTCCTTTATACTTGCGCTACATTAACGAGCCTTGGTCGTTCCAAATCGAACCGAGGAAAAACAAAATTTTAAACTTTTAAAGTTGCACTGCAAAATGTTAAAAAAAATTCCAACATTACGATTTTTTCCCTTGCAATCGGAAAAAAATATCGGGGCAAATTTGGTTTTAACCCGTTCGCTATTTTATTGGCTTTCGGAATTGTCAAAACTCGGGGCTCTATCGCGTATCTCAAAATTTAAAAAAATGGAAAATGGAAAATCCAAACAATGTCAAAAAAAAAGAAAACGGTAAACATTTTTGCTGTCTGGACCACCCGCGTTAACTCCGCACGGGCACTTCACACACGCCGTAAGTGAATTTGAAAATTCAGGATTTTTTTAGAATTTTTTATTTAAACAGCAAGTTTAACTTTTTTCAAAATTACGCGCATTTCAAAATGTTCATCGTCACCCCGGCAAAAGTATTGTAACGGCTCTAAAACCCCTAACGGTGCTTGTACCCGGAAAGATTCCAAATGCGCCCGTACCGTCGACGTTTGGGTGCAAAGCCTACTTTGGGCGCGGCAACCGTGAGATAAAATAATTATGATTTTTTGATGCCAAAACGTACACGCATGTCAATTTGGCGGGTTCCATAACTAATATACAAATGCTACAAAATGGGTCATGTTTGGTATCACGATTATCGTAAAGGTCCGATCGATGCCTTTAAACCACTTGTGAATTTTAGAAAAAATGTGTACCATGCTTTTTACGATTTTCAATGAAAACTCATACTGTAAAAAAGTGTCCCGAATCGTGTTCGAAGGCATCTACTGATCTGGGGTTCGAACCAAGGTTCTCAAACTAATTTTATTAAAATTCCTTCATCATTCCTCTACATTAATGTGCCTTGGTTAGCGGAAATTAAACCTAGGGAAGTCGATTTTTTAATTTTTTTAAAATTGCACTGTCAAATTTTAAAAATTGGCCAACTTTGGGAATTTTTTTCGCCCATTTTGAAAAAGAAAAGGGGACCAATTTTTTTAAAGCTTGTTACCCAGCCAATTCATTGGCTTTTGTAATTGGCAAACTTTGGGGCTTTACCTTGAACCCGAAAATTTCCAAAAATTTGGAACCGAAAAATCCAAACAATGTCCCATAAAAAGAGAACGAAACGTTTTTCCGAAAATGTTTTTCCCCAGGCCACCAGTTTTTGTTAATGTTTACACGTTAAAACAAAAAACGAAAATTGGGGAATGCTCCAAGTAATATCTGCGTTTTTTATAAAATTTTCTCGTTTCCAAATCCAAATTGTTTATCGCCGTCCCGGCCAAAGTATGATAGTCGGCCCGGAACCCTTCGCGGTGCTTGTACCCGTAATTATTTTGAACGCGTAGGAACCGTCGACGTTCGGATGCGTAGCATACTTTGGGCGCGGCAACCGCGAGTACAAAAACTGTCTAAAACCACGTTTTTCGCGATTTTTGACTTTTTGACCCGGAAGCAAATTTTTGTCGGGTCGCGGGTATTTTTTTTCGAAAATGTCGATCTTTTCTCGTGGAGGAGCGTCCAAAATGTACGCGTTTATCACGCTCCTTGGCGGCGAAAACGTCTTGCGTGGAAAAACTCGGTTTCCGCCGCCAGTCCAGAGTTAACGTAGTATTAATAGTTAGATAAAGTTGGCATTTGCCAATGAAGTTACAGTACAAAGGGAATATATAAAATTGAAAAGCTGTAATTTTATGTAAAATCTTATGATATTAAAAAATATTCACTTGTACATATTACTTTGAGTGTAAATAATAGCTTTAAAGACACATAATGAAGTGACTTGCTACAAATAATAGAATAGGGGATATTATAATGTCGGACCTACGGTGTTATACAATTTGCCCCCTGGTTACAACAATGTTACTAGGTCTATATAAAGGTAGAAGTAATTTATAAAAATTACTTAATATATGGTTTCTTGTACCCTTTGTCCAAAAATTATCCTAGATAAAATAATAGGTATCACATTGTAATGTCCACTTGCCATTGTTTTCATGTAAAGTAGGCCTACTTTGTAAATCGTAATTTATTTGTTCATTATGTCTTCTTTTAGTAGCTGTACTGCTTGCTTTGGTTGTGTGCATGCATTTCCTTGATTGGCAGTCAAATATGTGGGGAACGGTACTGTTTTTAGACTGTAGCCTACCTCCAAAAATCTTAAAATGAATGTAATTTTCCATGTCTTCTTGTAGCTAAAATAAAATAAAATACTGAAATTGCTACTATCTACGTTGTTTTTATCTACGAGCCAGTTAGGGCGCCGCAGCCAAGTTGCGGTGTGCTACACACTCGGGCACCTTATACAGCAAGCAGAGTTGGGGTGATTTCGAGGTGTCACCCTGCTATTAGGGTATATTAATTGTACTTAGCACCTTTTCACTTGTCTGCTAAATTTTACCATGCACCAATCCTCGCCACTTTGCAATTTCAAGGCCATGGAGAATCTCTTTTGCGACGGCAATTTCTTGTACAGCACTGTAATATCATTGGGCACAATATATATTACATTGAACAGTGCTTTATAAGAAATTCTGTGGAGAAAGAGCTCTCTCCACTGCCTTGAATAAATTATTATGTTCACTGATATATTTATATTGTCTATTATTAATTGTAAAGCATTGATCAATAAATGTTCTTTAACCCATGCCGTTTGTTATGTTTACTAATCAAATCTTCCTTCACTCATGAACTAGTTTATGGGCTTGTCTTTTTTTCAAGGTTACATTCTGAAGCTGACCTAGTTCAGGCATTTTATATACCTTCCTTGTAAGGTTGCTTGACCTACTTAATGGACTTCGCTATTTTTGTGAAGGTCATCAACTAGCAATAAATAATAAATAATTGATAAATAATAAAATATATTTTTATTTCATGTAAACAATTCAATACAAAATATATAGCAAAAATTTATCATAAAAACGCAAAAAAACAGGCCAAAAACGCCTTTTTTATACTCCCTAAGTCTTTTTTGCGCTTCAAAGCTACCATATGTAGCGTCAAAACTTAAACACTTGAACAGAGTGTTCTCCCCAATGCAGAGACGAGATTGACGGCAAAATTTGATAAGTGCCCACCAACCATGTTGACTGCTAGTTTTCGAACACAGTCAAGTTCAAATAGGTTTGAACTAGACCATATGTTCAAGAACTAGCAACCTCAACGAGTGGTGTTCACACAAATTCCGCCATCAACCCCGTCTGAGCAAGAGGAATAAAGAACAGTTTGCATTGATACCATCGTCACCCACCACATGATACACCTACAACTATGAGCATTGAATGTTAGGTCTGGGTCAGGCAACATATCGGCTATAGCTATTGGGATGGTGATCTAAAAAGCACGTTGAATGTAACGCAACCCTCGGAAAATGATTGAATAGTTGCTTAATAATATTTTATTACATTTTAATATTGACGTACAGAAGTACAAAATTATCAACAACAAATATCCCCCAAAGATTTTGTAAAATCCAAGACAATTGAAAATTTAATTTGATAAGACACACTGGCACACACACTGATTCAGTGTAAAGGCAGAAAAAGTGCTTTTAGTTGTGAGGAACTTCTTTGCAAGACAATTGAGCAATACTTCTGAATAAAAGACATTACCCTCAAAACTCAAAAGACTGAAAAAAAAGATGGCCTACACCGATTTAATGAAAGGTATTTTAGTGTATAAATAAAATCAATAATGCTGACAAGATTAAAGCTATTATGTAAAAGTCCTTGTAGTTGTGAGCAATAACAATAAGAAAAAGCAATAATAAGCATAAAAAACTTGCTTAATTTTGTACATAAACAAAATGTAATGTAGGCCTACCGTATAGGTACCGGTAATTCTAATTAGATAATTTTTGAGTGTTGTATAGTATTTGTTTATTTATTTACACACTGTGTGCTTTGTGGAAAGTTTACATTATAAAATTTAATCATATGCTCATAATTGTAGGTTACAACAATAGATTTATTCAATTTGACTACACCAATTATTTCTAAATACGTCATTAATGGGAAAAACGCACAAAATTACCGGTTGTTATTCATATCTTTAGAATGCTAGATAACAAGAAAGAGGCTAGTCCACATGTGGTTTTGTTAAAACTACATGAATGAAGTTTAAATACTGTAATCAGAACGGTTGTTATTGGTAAAAGTTATTGATGACTTAACATTTTTATAGCGGCGTGCAATTACTCTTGAAGCGAGGCAAGTATTTGGTATTTGACTCAAAGTAAATCGAGTACCCAGAATTCACTGCAGAGATTCTGCAGACGATTGTTACTCGTTCGTAGCATACATAGAGACTAACATCAATAGCCAATATAAATCTGTTTCATGTTTGATCTTTCATTGAAGTAGGCCTATAGGTGAATTATCAATGAAATAAATACAAAAAAAAATAGTATCAAGAGTACCCACTCAGTCACAGAACTTATTTTCATTGGGGGACATTAAATTTATAAAGCAGACCAGACGAACACTGTAGGCACCGACACCATGGACGAGCGAACAATGACCATCTACAGACCTGCATAATGCAAGTAGAAAACACTGATCAATCAAGCTGGACATGATTACACCCGCAGACAGCGTCAGAATTAACAAAGATAATTTGGAACAACCTTAGAATTTATTATGTGCCTTGTTGCTAGGATGGCTCCAAAGTCACCATTTACAAATTCCTAAGCCAAGAACTGATGGACTTTAGTCCACATCAGAAGTTAAAAAACTTATGCCTATAGTGGGAATCAAACCCTGGACCTTATTCATTGGAAGTAGAGCCTTTAACCACAAGACCAATGAATAATTACGAAATTATGTAGTAATGTTTAAGTTAAGATCAAAGAGTAATAATCCAGCTAAGATAAGATCGAAGAACTTGGACTGGATTTGTTTACTGTTATTATATTACTCGGACGCGACTAACTCAAAAATAGGGACTCGCACAACCCTATGTGTGGGTTCCAAATAAAAACCATACTGATCACAATATTTTACACTTTTATCATACTGTATACGGTTCTAACAAAATCCCATAGGGATCAGTCATCACTTCACAGTGTTGTCCGACGTTTAAGATATAACCAAAAAAGCTGTAATTTTTATCATTTTAATTAGCGTTAGCGTTAAACAATCATACGACCTCAAAACATTAAAAGGTTTTTCTTACGCCTAAAACAATGTGGAGTATGATTGTAGATGTATTTCTCTGTTAAGTCATTTTTTATAGTAGCTTAAAAGGTATCACAAAATTCCAAAACAGAATTCTGGTTCTAGCAAAATATTTAAAATGTGTAAATCAATTTTTTTGTAAAACAGATTATGTTTTTAAAGTACCCAATAGTCTGTTAATGGCAATCTTGTTAAAAATGGTCTTGACTGTCAGCCTTTCTGTTGGCCTGGAAGAGTGAGTTTGTTGCAAGGTCTCTATTAAAACAATGGTGCCATTTGAGACAATGAGCGGTTGGAATGAACGAATATGAATCAAATCAATTATACAATAGTTCATGGCATAGGTGGGAATCCAACCTACATCCCTTGGTGCCATATGGTTTGGACATGGTACACACACCCCTGGTAATGTTCAAAGTGTAACTGAGCCCCCCCCCCCATGTTTTGTTTTATGAGGCAACCTAGTTCTGTTACAAAGTGGGTGATTAAAGTTATAAACTTTTAGGCATGCAGTTTAGCCAAGCTGATTTGCCTGGGGAGTGAAGTTTGGCTCAACATAACAATTAGCAAAGCAATTAATAATGTTTCAACCAATCAAAAGATGCAATTAATGGTAACTAGACTGTAATTGGAAACAAAACTGTGCACAACTTAAACCAGGTTAAGACTTGATTAATTGAGGGGCTGCGAGCATAACTGACAAAAAATCGATCTGAGATCCGAGCAGTTGTTGCAGCGGTTGCAACATCGGCCGGTAAAGCTAGAAGCCACGCACGCGTAGACTACTGCAAGGTTTTACATACCATATTCGTTCAGTGTGGCGCTATCTGTGTGCAAATTGGTGAACTTTAAGTGTAGGTATTATGACTTCAAACAGAACGGCGGGACCACGGCTGGCCGTGCGCGCATAGCCCGGGTAACACACGTTCAACGGCTTATGCTCGCGGCCCCTTAATGTCTATAGGGCTGCCCAACGATATCGATAACCCACAACGATATATTCTTATCGCGGTATTACAAATTTTGTTTTTTAGTAAGAAAAATTGCAGAAAGCTGTCAACTTTCACGTTATGTTGACCAATGAATAAATGATGAAATCTCGGGTTTTTACGTAACTTTGTCAATATACTTCCGAGCCCGAGGTATTTGAATTCTTCTGATATTGACAGCTCTTCTTCTTGTAGTGTATGGAGTATGGTATCCAAAACAATGTAGGGGACATGTATGTAACGACATAGTCCGCTGTTTATTTCAAACCAAGTGGTTTTTCCATGCAGTGTCTGTACACTTGCTTGTGACTATGTACCTTGGATTCTTGTTATTAGGCTGTTTTAAGCAATCCCAAACTTTTGTTCTTGAATTTAAAAAAAATACAAATTCATGAAAGCAGAGTTTCTGACAAAATCTGACTTCTTAAAAACGGAGTAATTTAAATATGGGAAGCATTGATAATTAATATGCTCGGGATTTGAAGTACTTTGGGTTGGACTGTACTCAACTTATGTCTAGGCCTAATCGTGACCTTGAACATGTCGCTCTCAATCGAAACCGGGGTAGTGAAGTCAGCATTGCGCACGGAAGACCGGCATATCACCACTGGCCATGGCTAGCCACGCAGAACGGACCCAAACCCACACATGTTGATGGTCTCTGGCGATGTCCAGCTTTAAGAAAGAACAGATGTTGCCGGAATGCATGAATATCTCTGCCTCGGTTACTTATCGGCCTATTACAATGAATCGTGATGTGCGCACAGCGAGGGCCTTTCCTGTAATGCGCGTTATGTTCGTCTCTCGTCAGTTTCAGTGACGTCACTCACTCGAGCTCGACACAAATGAAACTCAATCGCTAATTAATGACAAATCACCTACTGCCGCGCTGCGCATTGACGAGTTTAAGACTGACCGGCGGCGGCGGTAATTGAGCGGAATTTGAGTCCAAAAACACAGTCAAACGAGTATTCCGACGATTCATTTCATTACCCGGGTTATTATCAACGGGCGGGTACCGGTTCACATTGATATCGTCTCGTCTCCTCCCGATATCGATATGATTTTATTTATCGTTCGGCAGCCCTATTAATTTCCATCTCTTGGTTGTCCAAGCCACAATACAGTATGGCTTTGGCTCCTGCAGACTACATATTAAATGTGTTGTGCTAGGTACTTTTAAGTATAGGGTGTGTGTACCGGTACTTGTTTGTTTATGCCTTGCCAATTGCCATATATTGAACTGGTCAGCCAATTGGTTCTGGGATAAGTATTTGATTGTATTTAAAAACCTCATAAATAAATCTTCTAGAATTCAGTGCCCCCCCCTAGACCAGAGTGTTGTGTTTCTTAACAATTGTTTTTTTTTACAACTAAAGATTTCAGAAGGTTAGGCCCCCTACACTTGGACAAACGAGGAACATTTCTCAGGGTCGTACGATTTTCATTTTCGTTTCAGTAGCAACAATAGTAAATTATTATCTGTGGTAAGCACGGCTATGTACTCTCACCAAATCAGTAATCCGGCTTTCTACTCAGCTTGACAAAGTGACTGAAATTGAGTATGTATTTAGAAATAATTGGTGTTATCAAAATGAACATATTATGTACCTATGCCAGTGGTACGAACTTGATACACTTACAAGAAAGCCAATCACCTGTAGGGAACATTGATGTAACCAAGGTCAAGTGCAAATCATGATGTATTTTATTTTTATGTTTGTGTTAATTTTTATGTAGGCTACTGTACTAACTTAACAAGTAAACTAGAACTCACAAACAAGTTGAACTAGGTACAACACATTTCCAGTGATCGGCCTGTCGAGGATGACCACAAAGCAATGTAACTGTCCCGGCAACAGAAAAACTTAGTAGGACACTTAAAAACTATGTCTCAAACCAAAATATTAAATATAGCTTACTTGATTCTTTTAAATGTTTGTTCCCCAAACATAAGATTAGGAACCAATACCTGTTTTTTTAATGTAAGACGGACAACGAATCATGAATTTATGACGGCTACAGACTTCTTACACTTTGGCGGACAAAAATTTACTTTTGCAATATTGCACTTATCCCAAATTATCCTGTTGACATATCTCTATATTGGGCACAGGCACTCAAGAATGTAAATATGAAACACTTTTTCAAATTTTACCCATACTTAGAAATTAAATGAAAAAAAGAGAAATAAAGGCCTAGGCCCTACTTGATATTGCCAAAGGTTTACGTTCTCAAACCTTTACATGTTTTGTAATCTACAGACTGCCCTCCACTCCACAATACTAAATATATTTTTGAGACATCACCAAATGAAAAGTCTATGAAGGCATGATGTGACAAAGACATGTAAGCAATGTCAGATCAACTATTGTTTGGGTTATGTTTGTTCTTTTTAATTATGGTCACCCTAGTCCTTAACCTTAACATTAAATTGTGTGTTTGAAGTGCATAACCATATCAGTGCCTGTTAGTACAACTGAATTACCTTTGACCTTGATAACACTCGATATTCTTCTATTGATTTACTGGGAAATGATTATTTACATAAACAGCATTTTGTTTTGAGAAGGCATTTTAAGTCTACCGTACAACATATTATAAACATTTATACAGCTCAACCTTGTGCATACAAATACAAAACTTAGGTCTGTATTGTAGCATTGTGGCTCATACTTTAAGTACAACTTTTAAGTAGTTACTTCAAAGTTAAATCAAATTTTAATTTTACCCAGATGCAATGCAACTTACTATTAAACAAATGCTGATGGGCAAGGCTGTTTATGTTAACAATATTATGTATAGATTGTAGGCCTACATGCAAACAAGCATCAAATTTTTGGATGGAGTACAATATACAGCATAGCCTACAAGATAAAGTTATAAAAATTATAAACTGAGCTAGTCTCACTAGAGAACTGAGAAGCATTGTAGGGTAAGACCAGATGGGGCTGAATACGGAATGAGGATATTTTAGATTAAGTAGGCATAAGGAATTTAATCAAGTGAATTGGAGAGAGAAGATTTAAGTGTTAAGGACATGTCAAAAGGATGGAAATAGCAAAAAGAATTATGGAAGTGGAAATTTGAGACAGGAGAGCAAGGGGCAATGGCATAAGTGGGAGATTGGTATGTGGTGGAAAAGAAGAAGATGGGAGACGATGCAATGCAGAGGCAACAGATGAAGAATACTTGTGAGTTCCCAGGTACGTGATCAAACTAGTTGTATGTTTGATGTAGGCCTACTGCCATAGTTTTGTAATCCATCCAGTAAGAGGGGAGAAGAAAAGGTTATAATTCCCCTGCAAAAACACTATGGAAACAGTGAGTACAAAATCTGTCATCTTCATACAGTCAAACGTCATTAATACCTCGCTTTTATAGTTTGAACTACCGTAGGAATGACTTTGGGTTCAAAAATTTGGAACCATTTCGTGAATACTATTTTAATTATTCTAGTACGCCCTCAACCCCTCATTAATTCAAAATTCATTATGCAAGCAAAAAGCCATTTTGAATTTAAAAAATTGAACCATCAAAAAAATAAAAATTAATGATTTTGCACTGTTTGGCAAGAAAAACACGGGCCTATGTAAGTAACGAAAACGACTTAGGCCTACTCGAAATATTGTGGCTTTAAAACAATGTCTACCCATCAATGATGAGTAGGGATGTGCGAACGTTCAAAATTCGAACTCGAACTTTTTTTAAGTTCAAGTTCGGTTCAGAGTTCGAAAAAAGTTCAAAGTTCAAAAAAAAAATTTTTTTTTACTAATTTGTGGAGGTGTGCGGTCACATATTATTTGACAATCAAAAAAATGGTTCTCAGTTTACAGGTACAAATTTAAAAACAAAAACAGGGATGGTGGAGGTGCCGGTCCAGAAGTTACATACTTTCTTAGTGGAGGTGCCGGTGCAGACTTATCACTATTTTACCTATTATGACGGTTTGATACACCTTTAAGTTCGAGTTCGAAGTAAAAATAATGGGTTCGCACAACCCTAATGATGAGTCATCATTCATCAATCTCGTCGCATCACGATCTTTGTAGTCCATCTGCCATAACCTCACTTTACAACAGCTGATGCAGCTAGCCGGCTGAGATGCTGACGTGATAAACATAAACTGCCTTGTCGCGCGTTTGGCCAGTCACAATGAGTGGTAGTATTGAATCCTCGGCCCACCACAGCGCTGCCTGCTTGCGTGCTAGTCTGCAGGCACACTCGATTCTTGGGAGTAGAAGAATATCACACGTACAGTTTGAGGCGCAAAACATGGCGCACAAACGTAATTACGTGATTCAATTTGAACTTGAAACTAATTATCTGTTTATTGTTCTGAAATTAAAATTCAAATTACACGCGTGATTTTAGTGCAAAATAGCATGAAACGGGGCCAAGACTGACAAGCGATACGTAGTTGATGGCCTGGAGGGGGAGGGGGGAGATAGACAGTGTTGTGCAACTAGCCTAGCATTCCAATATTTACTACACGATGTCATCACCAACTAATAGCAGGGTGTGATTTTTTTTATTTTTATTTAAAAAATAAAAAATCATGATTTATTTGATTTAAATCAACTTTTCGATTGAAATCATTTTTTCCCCCGATTTAAATCAACAATATCAGTGGTTCAAAACTTGTCGAGTTGGTGAGCGGATCAAAAACTTTCACAAGCGTTTCAGAAAATATAATTCAAAAATTATTTTAAGGAAAACTTTGCCTAAGTCAGTTAGAACTAATGTCTTTGTTGCCTAAAATGAAGAGAAAGTGCATTTGATTTAAATTAATGATTTTTATTAAATAAATCATTTGATTTAAATCTGATAAAATCAACAACACCCTGACTAATAGTGAGGTAATACTACCCAATATCTCTCTTTATCAGAAAATGATTAATATGCTGATGTTGCAATGTTAAATATATAATATTTAACCAGATTTTATGATTTATTAAATGACATTCATTACTTAAAGAAAGACTTTCCCAAGAGTTTCATGACCTCTAGACATACTGAATGAACCTCCAAAACAAACTCCAGCGGACTTACCAAGTCAGCTCCTGGCATTAGCGACATGGTGCAGCAACCTCCAAGAGAAACGCCGCGATGAGAGTCGGTGTAGCAACTGAGTCTTCTTCTTTTCATATGCCCGCATTTTTTGCTCACTGTGAGTTCTTGGTAAGGCCTCAACGATCAAGGGGTCCTGCTACTCCTGAAATACGAGATAACATTGTGAATTACAATTCACCTCTTTCAACAGGGTAACACAGACTAGCTGCTCTATTTGCACATTATGTAGTGTTATTCAGAGGATAAGATTAATAGTGAGGTAATTTTAAACCTATATCACATAATTAAAAATACAGGCCGATGTGGCGATGCTAATCAAATTATAAGAAATACTTCTTCTGCCAAGATGACTACAATCCCAACACTGAGAAGGTCATCGATCTGCAGCCCTAGTAAAATTCGAAGTAAAATCCAACTGGAACCCTATAGTTCTGCCTCCAGAGCACCACAATGAACTTGTTTAGTAGCCTATACATCTCCTACCTGACCAGTGTAGTGTCCTCGCCAGATTTTGTAAGTGGCCTACCCATCACTTCTAACCTCTCCCCTCCTCAACGCAAAGCCCTAACATCCTTGAGGAAAAAACAGGACATCATCAACAAAGGATCTGAAACGGTCTTCCAAAACACCCAAGTCTACATTGAGGACAGAACCACTTACAAACTCCTACAGGAAGACCCCACATCTCCAGAGGGTCAAGGACTTTGTAAACAGTAGAGGCAGTGCCCAGGATCTAAGCCCAGAAACTCTAAAATTACTGACCCCTCAGAAACCCTGTTCTCCAACCTTTTACATGCTCCCGAAAATTCACAAAGCCAATAACCCAGGTTGCCCCATTATTGCCAGCTTCAATTCGCCCAGAGCGCATCTCTGCTTTTGTCGACCATAACCTACAACCCCTGGTCACCGAATTGGAGTCAAACATCAAAGATACATACGACTTTCTTATGGCCACCATTGATGCCATATTTCTCTACACCAATATCCCGACAACGCAAGGCCTCTCAGCGTTGGAACAACACCTCAACCACAGACCTTGTAGCACCAAACCTGAACGCAGTTCCTGATTGGACTTTCCCAGCTTGTACTCTCGATGAACAATTTCACATTCATGGACCGACAGCCGACACTACTTGAAAACCAAGGGAACAGCCAAGGAAACCTGGATGGCGCCGTCATACACCAACCTCTTATGGGCAAGATGGAGGCAGACTTCTTGGAAACCCAAACACTACATCCACTCCGTTGGTTCCATTTTATCGACGACATCTTCGCCATCTAGATCCACGGGGATGAACTCCTTCGCGAACTTCTTAGAGAAATTGAACACTTTCTCCCTGCGGTTCATCTGGGAAATCTCCAAAGACCAAGTCAACTCTCTTGACATTGATGTATGGCTTCGCGATGGGCATCTCGAAACGAGCGTCCACTTCAAAACAACCATAAGCCAACAATACTTGCAGTAGGCCTATGACAGCTGCCACCCGAACTAATCAAAACAAGCACTACGGATCCTTTCTCCTTTCCCCACTCATTTACATTAAAAAATTAAATAAATTTATAATATTTGTCGTAATTTTCCGTCTTTCATTTATTTATTTGTTATTTTTCTCTAAAATTTGTACACTTGATACAAAAATTACAGAGTGAGACAGAAAAGCAGGCCTTTGTGGCCCATCCACCCAGCGATCCGTCCCATTCTTAACATTAATAAAATAAAAATACTTTTATAAAATTCTCTTATCATTAAAAAAACTAGAGACTTGCCCGAGAGTTCCATGACCTTTAAAACCTTTAAAACCTTGTTGACCTGATGTAGATAACACGGAAATGTGATGCTGTTATCACACACTGAAACATGTTGACAAGAAGTTGAACGAGTTGAACTTTTGAGCAATGTTGACCAGATGTTGATGACGTTCAACCAATGGCCGAGCGACATTTTGTCATGTGATCATTTTGTTGAGTATATTTTTATACTGATGTAATGTGTGGCGAAGATACCATAGGGTTATCGGTATTCTTACGATGCTTCCCAAAGCTTGTACCGTGTGTTGTTGTTCCATCCAGGATGTGTTAATATGAGCTCTAATTTGAGAGGTGTAGGCATACAGACGTAAAGTGCAAATGTTGAGGGAAGAAAGCCTTTGTTATCTGAGTAATTTACACTGAAAGGTTATAAAAATCATACCCATCATGAATAAGAAAAACAATAGTGATGGGATGAGGAAAAAAAGTTTTAAAAATTTCCCAGGCGGGACTCGAACTGACAACCCGAATGGATTAGAGTGGTAGGGCACACCAGCAGCTGCCTGTGAGATATGCACGCCGACTCAAGACTAGAATAAAAGCTTCGGGACACTTTTATCTCTTTTAAATTCTTCGGCCAATATTTCTTGGATGTAATTTACAGCTGTTTACAGCAGTAAGTAATTACCTACTAGGCCTATATATTTTATGATATGAAACACTTTCGATGCGTTTACTATCCACTCCATCCATCACAATGTTCCAAGTCTCCGTCAACAGTTGATGGAGATGACACACACAGTCATGTCAGGAGTCTTGTCAACAAGTTGATAGTGTAACAGGACTTTAGACATACTGAAGGACAAGAAATCTCCAAAACATACTTCAGCGGACTTACCAAGACACATCAGCGGCATGATACAGCAACCTCAAAGAGAAACGCCACGACGTGAGTCGGTGTAGCAACTAGAATGAGTTCTTGGTAAGGCCTCAAGGATCGAAGGGTCTTGCTACTCCTGAAATACAAGATAAACATTGTTAGTTACAATTTACCCCTTTAATAGCAATTAAATCGACTTTGATAAAATTATTATATTTTAACAAATAATTTTGCATTAGAACTTGAAAAAGTAATGAGATCCCACACATAACAAAAACTTGTAAAAATACAGCCAAACCTTACACACTCAAAAGAAATGAGATCTAAAAAAAGTGCCAAGCTCATCTACTTTTCCACATTTGCGCATTCTTAATTCATAAACGTACAGTGTCCCGTAACAACATCCTTGAAAAGCTTCGCAAAATAGAGATTGCAACTATAAATTTAAACGTAATAGTTCATTCAAATTCTTTTTTCTAATTAATTTTAACGTAATGGTCATGCAAATTCTATTTTGCCAAGCTTTTCAAGGATGTTGTTACGGGACACTGTACGTTTATGAATTAAGAATGCGCAAATGTGGAAAAGTAGATGAGCTTGGCACTTTTTTTAGATCTCATTTCTTTTGAGTGTGTAAGGTTTGGCTGTATTTTTACAAGTTTTTGTTATGTGTGGGATCTCATTACTTTTTCAAGTTCTAATGCAAAATTATTTGTTAAAATATAATAATTTTATCAAAGTCGATTTAATTGCTATGGTATTACTAATTAACAATAGAATGAAAAAATATAATGGTCCAAAGACTTGCTTTTTGTAAACAATGTAGGCGATTATTGTCACGTAACTATAGTTACTTGTTGATTGTATGCCTGTATAAGGCTTATTTTAAAACCTTTATTTGGAAGCCTTCCAGCAATTTTTTAAAACTTTTCTTTCAAAGGGAATTACATCACTATTACCTTAATGTCCATGTAAAATATGAACGTTGTAGCCCCACCCGTTTGGTCAGAATCGCTGGGCAATTGAAACTGACGAATTAGATAGTAGTAGTAGCCAGTAGTAACTAACGTCCTTAAAGGGATTTTGAGCATGTTTCAAGTCATATTTTCACCAAGAAGGAATGCTCGTACCCCAACCAAATTTGGCATGTGTTGTGGGGTACCTAAATCCCATCGATTTTGATAGTTTTCAAATTCACATCACGTTTCATGATGGCTGGGTGACACCTCGAAATCACCCCAACTCTGCTTGCTGTATAAGGTGCCTGATTGTGTAGCGCACCGCGGCTTGGCTGCGGCGCCCTAACGGGCACCTAGATTTAGTTGATTTTTATTAGGTAGGCCTACTATTTGGGGAAAAACCAAGGTAACAACAGATCCCCCTCCCATTTAGGTTGCCCATTGTCATTATCGGCGTTGGTTTGCACGCTTTCTAGCTTGACCGGTCACTTGGCCCGGGTTGAGGATTAAGGCCTATCCCGTCACTTGAGTCGCTTGCCTCAATGCTATCATTCATTATCACTGGACTCACTACCAAACTCTCCATCAATTAAGTCATCTTCGGAATCACTATTTAGGAGTTAAGAGGACAATTTCAATAATATCTCGATCGACAACTACACCCCACGGTCTAGGAGCCGTCATGTTTACACAAAATCAACAAGAGTGTCACACTCACACACACTCTAGTGCCATATGCTGTGTCCCTTCCCAACTTGATAGGCCATGAGTGTGTCCCTATCTGGAAGAGTAGCCTACTGTAGCTCAATGTGGGGACATAAATTATTAAGCTGCCCTTCAAATCAGCTACAAAAAAGTGATGAAACTATTCAAAGCAAAACAATCTGCATTGTTGAGTAAATGAAAGGTCAACCAGGGTTCTTTAATCTGAAGTAGGGATGACTTCGGGTACCCGTAAACCGGTTTGGAACCGGTTCCATTACGATCCGGTTCCCCTTTTTCGGAACCGGTTCTATTTTTTTCGAATGCTGTCTGTATGATATTGCTGGAAGACGCATGTACACGTGGCACGCGCACGACCCACCACTTTCGCCGTTGCCTGGCCTGAACAAGGCTAGCACCTGACACATCAAGATCCCTTCTACTGCTGCATCAAAATTACAATGATTCACACAAAGACAAGGCCTAGATACGTAATGTAGCAGCAATTGATTGATTCAAGATAACTCTCCTTAATCTGTGATCTGTGTAGGCCTATATAATAAATTGATAAATAAATAGTCCTAATTTACCACTTGCACTCTCAGTCAATGAATGAATCACCCAATCATCCCAAAAAAAAACAAAGAATGAGGCAGCTAGGCCAGTGGTTCTCAACCGGTGGTCCACGGACCACTAGTGGTCCGCAAGGTTTTACAGGTGGTCCGCGGGTAGAGGATAGATTATATTTTATGCATGTTATAGATTATAAATTTATATTATTAACATCATACCTTTAATACCCTGTTATTTTTATTTTCTCTTCACGCATAACTTACAAATTACAAACCAAATCTAATGTAGGCCTAACATTGAACATTGTCAACTTAGCATTGGTCGTGCGTTCTGCTTTGTAACAGGTTTGATATACACATAGTATGGCACAGATGAAAACTGCCAAACACCTAGAAATCTTAACACATATAGTAGGCTAGATCCGCAGTCTCCAATACCTCCGCACAGGCGCGAGTGTACCAAATTGAAGCGTCAATGCGAGTCAGCGTGGTGGTCCGTCCGATTTATGAGTTTGTGAAGGTGGTCCGTGTGCAACAAAAGGTTGAGAAACACTGAGCTAGGCGATGCTGCAGTCGGTAGTTGCCACCCTGCAGAAGTTGTGTCATACTCGTATTTTCAAGGACACGCCATGCAGTTCAACTTCAAACGAATGGAAAGCCGCTTCAGTAAGTGTCACATAAATATTTGTTTTATTTAAACAAAATTTAAATGTTTAGGAACCGGTACCGAACCGGATCCGGCGAGGGTGGATCCGGTTCCGGATTTTTCGACCCGAAGTCTTCCCTAATTTAATTTCTAAAGGTGATGATTTTATTAATGGTTATGATGATTTAAGTTAATGTTTATTTGGGATATACCGTGTATATCTCTTAATAAAAATGAGGAAATCCAATGCCAAATCAAAGAACATGATATTTTTGAGTTTGTATTCACAACAATCATCACCTGTCACCATTAACAAATGTTAATAGTATTAAAAAACGTGCCTAAAACTCGTTAAAATAATCCAATCACGCTCTACAGTAAAAAAAATCTCGGGGCTGTATGCCCCGGACCCAAGTATTCTGGAGGGCCTTCCCCCAGACCCCCATTGACAAAACCATTATGCTTTACCCCGGAAAGAGCGTATACCGATAGGTAATTTTGGGATGACACCACGAAGTAAAGTAGGGATGTGCGGTTCCAGGTTTTGGTTTCGGTTCCGGTTCTGGGTAGTAAAGTACCTGATTTGTCGGTTTCAGTTCCGTATAGTTTGTTTAAAAAATAAATTTCTAAAACAGCAACCTACCCAATATCATCTTCCATCTCAGAAGTGTGATCACTTAAAATAAAGTTATGCTCTCTCATTTTATCGGAAAAATCAATACGGACGAAAAATAAAAAATAAATGTCGCGATCGCAAGTCTTGGACGGAAGTGGATTAATTTGTAAACACTAAACTTGTAGAGCGTCGATTAAAAATACGACTGTTCACGGCAGAAGTAGGGTTAAATCAGTCATAACGATTTGTAGTTAACGTCGTATTTCGATTGTGCTGCACCTGCAAAACAATATTACGATGCATATTATTAAGCATACTAATTACCTCGAATAATAGTGAAAGTGAGAAACTAAAGGCTCCTAGCCCAAATTTATTACAAAATAGTGTAACTTTAATATGGACAAAAACAAAAGATTGCGTCAGTCTCAATGTAGTGGGACGTATTTTATATCGACAGTCGAACACTGGTAGTCAAACTCGGGAGAAATTATCAACATAGCATAGCGGTGTCGACACAAGCAAAGTCTCCTAGAGCTATGCGCAGTCAGTAGTGCGCACGAGTGTGGAACAAGCAGCGAGTGTTGCGGCGGCGGCCGACCATCTTGAGCCAGCGCCTTCTACTGGTGAGAAGTCGTGACTTACACGCGCGATTCAAAATATCCGGAACCGAACCGAAGTTGGTTCCAAATTAATTGTCGCGCTTCGGTTCGGGCACTAAATACCCAAACCAAAATTTTGGAGCCAAATGAATATTTTTTTAAACTACTAGACCTAGCTATCCCCGCAATGCTGCAGATGGCAGCAGGCTTGAAGCAGCAACACAGAAAATACGATAACCTAATTTAAATACAAAGTGCGCGGTCATACATGTACGGCCACACTCCAAGACTAGCCGTACATGTAGGCCTACAGTTGTATTCCTTAAAAGGTTAATAATCATAGGGCTTATGTTTAACTTGTTGCCCTAACTACTAGCCCTACTACAAGTCACATGGAACACCACATCTCACTTGCCAATAAGATTTAAGTTTGGGTAGCACCCTACCTTAGATGAATCCCGGCATGTTCCATGATGGGGCTGGGACTCTTCAGGCAGGTACACTGGAAGTCATGGTCGGACTCGGAGGGTCTGGTAGCGAGAGAGATGATTCAGGGTATTCAGGGCACTGCCAGCTGTTGAACAAAACAAATCAAAGTTTTATTAACATTTAACAGGTTATTAATTTAGGCGACATGGGCCATCTAGTAGGTATAAATTAGACCTATGTAGTTAAATTACATTCTGTTTATAAAGTTAATGCTATAAAATAATTTAAATACCCAATTCCTTGGAAACAAAAATTCAATGTAGGCCTGCCTAAGATATCACAAATATGGTCAAGAACACCCAAAAAATGAATCAGTTAACTTTTTTAAAAATCAGGAATAAGTTTTATAGGTAGGGTTTTAGGTAGGGTATAGGTTTTGGTCTAACAAGCCCCGATAGGCCTACAGTAGGCCCATATAGCATAGTTACTGTAATAATAAAAAATATATGTCTAGGTCAGGAATGGCCAACTTCTATATATGTAAGGGGGCCACTCATTTTCGAAGTCAGCATCCCGGGGGCCACTTATTCAACTGCAAAGGGTCCTACCTATTGTATATAAAAAATAAGATTTGGGCCTACATACTTCGGTTTTATGAGTTTTAATTTAGCAATATGTCATTGTAGCGCCCTTGTAAACGCCCTATTTTCACTATCAACCTTTCGAGTCGGCTTAGTAGTTTTACTTAAACTTATAGTAATTTATACCACAGAAAAAACTTTGTTAATCAACACGCAATTTTCAGTTTTCAATCAAAGCAATTATGCCACTATACAAGCCAACAGTTCCATCAGAAACCTCGGCGACAACTATACAAGCGATAAGACAGTGCCAGACACAGCAGTATGTTTTAAACTTTAAAGTTTATGTAGTTATTATAGCAGAGCTTTTAGCTATTGCCGTTGAAGTATACACGCATGTAATTCAGAATGTTTCTCGGGGGCCCGCGGGCCGCCAGTTGGCCATCCCTGGTCTAGGTAAACCAAATTACTTTACTGATTGAGTGATTATTATATTACTGTCATTTTGTTCAATTGTAATTTGTTGTTACAGCAACATAGCATAAACAAATTTGTTCAATTACCAATCCCACCCACAATGTTTTTTGTTCTTGCTAAGCCTTCTCTGTATACTGTTCGAGTGTTTGTATACCTTATCGGAACTGCTGTTCCGGTGAAGTGAAATTACGTGACATTGCTGATCTCACACATTGCTCTGGCAAGGTACCGTAAGCGGCTTTTATTGCAAAGATCTATTTCACTACACATAGGTGTAGGCACAGGCACAGATAATAGACTACACTACCTGTAGTCTATTATCTGTGGTGTAGGTAGGGGGTAGGCTGCCAGTTGCCACTGGTAATGAAAAAAAAAATTGTAGGTAGGCCTAATCTTGAAAATTAGTTCAAGACACAACAGGTCATGCATAAATCATACTTGCAAATGTTTAAAATAAGTTTTTGTCTAAAACCCGAAAAAGTCCTAAAAAACCCGATAAAACCCGTCGGGGACTTTTTTTTTTTGAAAAAAAAAACGGGTTTTTGCCAACCCTGATTGAGGCGGTGGCTGGAATAAGGTCACATGGGCCTATGTGTCTTTTTTGTGGAAATCGGTTTAAATGAACCGCCATATCTTTCTAAGCCCTCCAAATTTTAGTTTCGTACTATGAAAATAGAGGTCAGGGCAGCACATGGAACAACCTCGAGTCAGCTGTTTGCAAAATTTAGCTCTGTTGTTTTGTGTTGTATTATAGCTAATTTTTTTTGTTTACACTTAGGCTACCGGTAACAATTGTTTAGTGAAACAATAATAATATGGATATAGTTACGATTGAAGTTAAAACTTACAAAATAATATGCAAATCACGTCTAAAGATAAAAAGACAACATGAGTACAAGAGTCACAATGGGTCGCTGATTCCATTGTTTACAGATATGATGCCAATAACATGTAGTATGATAATAATGTATTAGCTTTAACCCTTTATAGGGCAAGACACTGGGACCGAAATTTTGCTTCCTACCTTAACAATGTGAAATTCATTTTTTAAAGGAATTTGAGATTTTTTAAAGATTTTTTTCCTTGATCTTTTAGGAATAAAATGCTGATTTTGGATTCCAAATTGACATCAAAGTTGAAAAAAAATAAAAAATTTGATTAATGATTTGATTTTCAAAAATTTGATTTTTTGCAATTTTTTTCCATTTTTTTTTTATGTGTTCAAACTGAATCTTTTACCGGCATACAAAATATCCGGGACAACCCGGGAATCTGTGTTTTTGGGTGTTTTTATACACAATTGAATTTTTGAACCATTCCAAAGATCCTTCTAATCATTAGAATTTAATAAAGAAAAATCTACAAACAACAACAACTACAAATCTACAAACAAAACAAAGCAGCTTTTTACCCGGGTTAAAAGTAGGCCTATGATAAACTGGCAGATTTAATTGTGTAGATTTTGAAAAGTGGTGGTAAACTATTATACCTAGATGCCCTAGGCCTATATACAGTGGTCTAGATGGTAACATAAAAAAAATCAATAAAATTTACTTGATATTTTGTAAGATATAGGCCTAGGCCTACAGGTTTAATGACATAAGTAGGTAGGCCTACCCGATTGACGGGAAAAGGGCACATAACACACATTTTTATAATAATAAGATCAGGGTTGGGTCAGTAAAATATTATGCGTAGAAAATGCGTAATTTAGGTGTATATTCTACTGTTGAGTATGTAATATAGAAAATTCAAATATTCTACGTATTCTACATGTAGAAAATTATTTTTTTCATTTAGAGCTAATAAATAATCTGAGGAAGATTTTTTATTTTTATTAACATAGTAGCCTAACTTGTTGTTTTCTTTGACTAATTTGAAGCCTCACCCCGGTCACTCCACCTGCAATGCTGTGGCCTACCTGCCATTTTGAAAACTGAGGAGAAAATAAGTCGATTGCGTCGGGGCCTACAGGGTTGGCTTGGTCGCTTTGGTTTACTATCCCCCACTGAAAATCAGTTATGACTGAGTGGGTAGACCCTAAATACAGATTTATTTATTTTATTAAAGTAAAGCAAACGTCCATATTGGTAAATGGGATTTATGGCTTAATAACCACTGATTGGCTATTGTCTTTATGGTGGAAAATTTGAATTACTTGAGATCACTGATCATTGCTAACATCAATAGGCCTAGTAGGCCTATGCACTAATATAATTGGCTATGCAACTTGAAATTATTGGATGAGCGTAGCGAGCGAAGCGAAGATTCCATTTCACTACACTGGAGAAAAAAATCCGGAATGTTTTTTTTTTTTTTCTTTCTTTTTTTTTGTATTTTTGTGTGTTTGTTAACACGATTCCGGCTAAACCGATACTCCGATTGCGATGAAATTTTATGGAGGCCTTCGAAATCTCTGAACTTAGAACTGCCACGTTTTTGAGCGCAATCGGGAAAATTTTTCTTATAAAAAACACAATTTTACGATTTTTTCATTTAAAAAAAAATTCTTCGACTTATAACACTTACATGCTTTATCCGATTGTAATGATTTTTTAACAGGACCTTAATTTTATGAATTAAGATATTCGTGTGAAATTTGAGCGTAATCGAAAAATTATTTCTCATGAAAATCGAAATTTTACGGGTTTTTTTCTTTTTTAAAACAATTCTTTGACATATAACACCTACATGCTTTATCCTATTGTAATGATTTTTTTATAGAACCTTAATTTCATGAATTAATATACTCGTGTAAAATTTGAGCGCAATCGAATAATTATTTCTTATGAAAATTGCAATTTTATGATTTTTTTCTTTTTTTAAATTACGTAAAAATTACGATTTATTAAAAAAATTAAGTTAATTTTTAATTTAATTTATTTAATTTAAAAAAATCTTCGACTAAGTAATGATTTTTTCACAGAACAACAGAAAATCCGCGTAACACAATGCAGCTCAATGCACCAATTACGCTCATCCAACAACGCGGCGGGACTTAAGCGTTTTCCTAGTATTATTAATTAGTATTAGGGTAGGGTCAGTGCACTAGTAATGGGCACTGCTTCAGTAATGGGCACCTTCTCATTGAATATTGGAATATCTAGGCCTCCTTTGGTTGAAATGGCAAGCATACTGAACTGGGCTGCCAAATAGTGTATGGTTTATATAACTAAAGTGGTTAAAGGTATTAGTTATTGTTATGTTATTGTATCACTGGAAGGGTTTCTACTTGCTATTGATGGATTTGCTTTTTTGAAGTCTCTCAGAAGTTGGTGCAGTTTTTGTTTATCCATCTTCATCTCAAGAATCAAAGTGAGTACACAGTGTTCATTTATGTAGGTCTAGTTGTTATTGAAATGAAATTAGTTTTGCTATCAATAGGCCTACAGTATATCATCTGAAGTTTTAAAATGTGGTGTTATAGGGGGGAATGCCCATTACTGAAACAGCAATGTGGCATGAATTCAGAGATGGGCATAGGGTATGCCCATTAAAGAAACACATCAAATTCAGTAATGGGCATAGTGCGTTTATAGCTTTGAATACAAGAACTGCTAGTACAGTAAGGTAGACTATTACCTCGTAGCAATATAACGATGTTCAGTTATAAGTAAATTTATTCGTCTCTTAATTATATTCTACGTAAATCCAGATTTCAACAATGGTACGGCCAAAAGGAGGGCCTAAGTACTATGAGAAAAAGGCTCGGGCATTTTTTCTATAGGCCTACAATGAAGAATCGATTTCCGCTGCAGTGAAAGCAGTTCAGGAAGATGGCATGAGCCAAAACAGGCCAGCAAAACATTTGCTGTGCCTAGAGCAACGCTAGAAAGAAATCTCAAAGGTAATCTAATGCCGAGAAAGATGGGTCCCGCTACTATCCTCTCTACAGCGGAGGAGGCGGTAGGCCTACTGGAGGAATGGCTGATTGCTAAGTCTTGTAAAGGTTTCCCCGTTCACCGTCAAAATCTTTTAAATACTGATAAAAGCATAATTCAGGAAACAAAACCAGATGATAATCCATTCCAAGAATGGTAGACCTGGAAGGACTTGGTTTGCCAGTTTTCTAAAACGTCATCCCAATCTGAAGGAGAAACATGTGGAGAGCATAACGAAGGCTAGGGCTAGTGTTACGAAAGATAAAGAAGAAATAGAGCGCTGGTTTGGTGAAGTCACCAATTATCTGAGAGAGGAAGACTATTTATTTGCACATCATGCAGGATCCTGCAAGAATATTCATTGCAGATGAATGATTTATGATTTGTCCCAAGACTGACAAAGTTATTGGTTGTGTTGAGAGGACAAATGGTGAGGATTTCTAAGTAGGTAGCAAATGATGAGAAAGCTCAAATAACAGTTGTAGGCCTAATGGGAATGTTTTCTGCTGATGGAAAGTGTTTACCACTGATGGTAATTTAACCATACAAAAAAATACTCGAAACAATAGTACTACGATCAGTCCCTAGTACATGGGGCGTTTGTAAATAAAGCCATTGTTATGGCTATGAAGCCTATGGACGAATCAAAAACTGTGTTTCTACCGAATGAAGACGATGTGAGCACAATTTTCCATACTGGAAGAACCCAGACTGCACCAGTCAGGGAGACACCTTAAATACGTTTTTAATGAAGCAGTCAATGTAGGAAGTGACTTTGCTTACATGATCAATCATTCCATAAAATTAACTTTTAATATTAATTTTTTATAACAGTAGGCCTACCGGTAGGCCTAGACCTTTATGTATCTTTCATACTAGGCTAGGGTAATCTTAGTTACGTTATATAGTGAGCATACAAACATTAGGCCTATTTAATAAAGTGCCCATTACTGAAATTCATCATGCTCATTACTGCTGGATTGGTGCCCATTACTAGTGAATGACCATTTTATGACTTTGACAATAAAATTAAGCCAAATGTGATATTTGTTCTTATACTTGAATAGGCTACATCAATAGAAAGAGGGTAGCCTACATTTTCTGACAAAATGCTATATAGGCCTATA
This sequence comes from Sweltsa coloradensis, assembly GCA_024449915.1. NCBI lineage: Eukaryota > Metazoa > Arthropoda > Insecta > Plecoptera > Chloroperlidae > Sweltsa > Sweltsa coloradensis. The sequence continues at coordinate 712,252 of JAMZAV010000238.1, read as the reverse complement.
GGCCTAGATATATGTTTGTTTTTATCTCTAGGTCATTGAAAGAAGACTATTTAGCCCTAACTAATTGCATGTGCAAAACATGCCCATTACTGGTGCACTCACCCTAGCAAATTCCTTTTCAATAGCCTTGTTTACATGGAGGACTGGGTCCAGTACTGTACTGAAATTTAAGTACGGTTCCAATGTCCTTGAAGCGTTTACATATTGAGTACCCAACTAGAACTGAACTGACATTCGGTGCAGCATCAACGCCATCTTGCTCAAAACATCACTGTTACATAACCTTACTTTCATGTCATTTTCGTAGATACGGGTAGGATTGAAGGCCTAGGCCTAGGCGTGGATGATCTACATTTGAAGTTGGAGCCCAACAAACAGAAGTTAAAAATAGATACAACATTTAAAAACTTATTTATTGACATTTGCAATTAGGCTGCATGTTTTTCAGTTCGGTTCCCTCTCAGGAAGCTATTTACATGTGAGTAGGCCTACTCAGTACGGTATTTCGGTTTGGTCGCACCATTTCGTTGGACCGAACCGAACCGGTTCAGTACTTCATTTCATGTGTTTACATGAGGTAGGGCCTACTGAGACCAAAAACCGTACTCAACTCCGTACTCAGTCCTCCATGTAAACAAGGCTAGTGGAAAGTCCTTTAGGCACCTATAGGCCTACCGGTATTTAAAACAGAAATGTTAGGGATTTTGAACCACAAACTGTAGGCTATATATAAAAATAATTGTTATTACCGGCAACCGGCAAGATCAAGCAACGTCTGGTAGCTAGGCTAGGCGAACCAAAATTGGGGGGGAGGGAAAGGCGAGTTTTCTATGAAAAATATATATTTGGGGGGGGGAGGGGGGGTGACAACGAGGGTCCAGATATTTATATTCCGGGGGGGGGCTTTAAGCTGAGTTACGCCTTCTTCTAGGTCTACGGTTAGGTCGAGCTATAGCCTAATCAAGCAATTTATTAAACGAGGGAGCGGAGCAACCGAGTGTCTCCATTCAACTCGAACGGTTCTCATTCTGTGATTCTGTCCGTCTATCTGTCTGTCTGTCTGTACGTCGAAAATCAGCCGAACCGCTGAACAGATTGGGCTGAAATTTTAAACAGACATCCGGTACGAAATTATTGAGAACTGCTAACAAAATCAACTAGATCCATTGCGATTTAATCCTACAATAAATAAAAATGTGATTTTTAAAATATCGATAGCATTTGTTTTGTAGCAGCTATCGGGACCACATCTACGTGGCTTGCATGGCCTATTGGTAAGCATTTAGTATACCACACGGAGGGTTGAGGTTAGATACCCGTTAGCTCAAACTTTTTTTATATTTTTACACCCACATATTATTTTGAGGGGTGTTAAATGGGAAATAAAACTTAGGTGATTTTGTTTTATCTTGGAAATTTGTTAATGTTTCACGCTAATACGTTTTGAACAAGATTCGCATTTCAAATGTTCAATTTAAATATCTATGGAAACGCCAAAGTCGTTGTTAAACGAGTGAGTGAGCCATGTGTTGAGTACCCGGTATCATTCCTCATACTGGGCTAGATCTTTAGGTATAGGGGAGGAAAGGGGATGTTCCCGGGTACTCAACACTTGGCTCACTCACTCACTCGTTTAACAACGACTTTGGCGTTTCCTAGTATGTTAGGGGTATTAAACGAGGGAGCGGAGCGACCGAGTGTCTCCATTCAACTCGAACGGATCTCATTCTGTGATTCTATCTGTCTGTCTGTCTGTACGTCGAAAATCAGCCTAACCGCTGAACAGATTGAGCTGAAATTTTAAACAGACATCCGGTACGGATTCACTGAGAAACTGCTAACAAAATCAGCTAGATCCATTGCGATTTAATCCTACAATAAATAAAAATGTAATTTTAATATATCAATAGCATTTGTTTGTAGCAGCTAGCGGGATCGTATCTACGTGGCTTGCATGGCCTATTGGTAAGCATTTAGTCTACCGCACGGAGGGTTGGGGTTCGATACCCGTTAGGTCGAACTTTTTTATAATTTTACATCCTCATATTAAATTTGAGGGGTGTTTAATGGGAAATAAAACTTAGGTGATTTTGTTCTATCTTGGAAATTTGTTAAATGTTTCACGCTCATACGTTTTGAACACGATTCGCATTTCTAATGTTCAATTTAAATAACTAGGGAAACGCCAAAGTCGTTGTTAAACGAGTGAGTGAGCCATGTGTTGAGTCCCGGTATCATTCCTACTAGATCCTTAGGTATAGGGGAGGAAAGGGGATGTTCCCGGGTACTCAACACTTGGCTCACTCACTCACTCGTTTAACAACGACTTTGGCGTTTCCCTAGTTAAAAGAAAATTGACAACTTACCGTAGGCCTAGGCTTATCCATTATTCATTGGCAGTCCCTCTCAGGAGCTGTCTTGAAAGAGCGTCTTAACCTCGACTGCAAGATCTCGTTCGTGGATTGGAAATCAGCATTTTAACCATTCGAAGAAGAATAAACAGTTAAAAATATATTAGTAGTAGTAGTAGTAGTAGTAGGCCTAGTAGTAGTAGTAGTAGTAGTAGTAGTAGTAGTAGTAGTTGTTTTATTCACCATTATAAATTTTACATTCATTTGGGTTTCGTCATTTTAGTATAAACATACATATATATATATATATATATACACAACATACATGAAAAGTTTATAACAATAGGCCTAGTCGCATTTTACAGTACAATTTAAAGATGATGCAAATCAAATTGTCAAGTCTTGGGTTTAGGACCAATAGTTGTTATATTTAAGTGTGAAGACTATATATTTCTATGTAGGCCTAAACTTGTTGAAAAGAAGTAGTTTGTTTCCGTATATTACCGTAATATCGAAGGAAAATCTCGCGCCAGGACGAAAAAAAAACATGTATCAACTATCAAGAGAGTTAGGTTATGTTCGTGAACACGTGCTAGTGAGTAGTGACGCCAGTGACGCCAACGCACTGGCCGTAAACGATGGCCTGCAGTTTGTTGCTATACGGCCAGCTACACCCGCTAAACCCAAAACATAAAAATATCCTAGATTGTCGCTAGCAAGGTCTACTACATCTCCGCCGCCTGTCTAAATAATTAAACACGCTTGATGTCAAGCGGATTAAAGGAAAATACACGAACAATAAGGGGTTTTGTGGTAGAGGCGTGAATTATGAATTGAAAACTCGGAACAATATTCTAAGAAAATTGCCTCGAGGTGCCATGACAAAATCCGTCCGGTTAAGGGGGTGGAAATGGGTGTAAAAATGGCACTACTAAATTCCAAAATTTAAATTTTAAACTAAATTTGATCCGAAGATTACAAAATTAATACATATTGTAGATAAAAGTCCAAAATTTATTTAAACTTTGACTGACTTTGACTGACTTGAAATACCATATTATGTAGCCTATATCTGACCAGATTATCACCCTTTGACTTTTATTCACACATTAACTCACTGTGCTTGGAGGATTGGCCTACCAGTCGTGGGTTTTGTGATAGGGCCATGAATTTTGGACCCTGGGACCCGCCCACGGTAGCTCTCCAGCGTGACTATGTGATTGTGGTGGTGGCATCACGTTCCATAAGGTGTAAGTGTAAGGGTTTTCAGGCGCGGTTCTAGCCCCAAAAACTTGGGGAGGCCCAACTAGTCCCGCCATTGGGGGGGGTCTGGGGGGGAACGCCCCCAGAATTGCCCCGCAGGGCGTTTTTTTATTTTCGTGTACTTTAGAAGGTGTATTTTTGACTATACGGAAATTCTGGAGATTTTAATAAGGGGGTATTTATGAGAATATTTACTAGGCACAATATATAAATTCAGAGTTTTAATTTTAATTTTGATCTCGCAAACAAAAAATATGTGGCTCAAAGCTAAGAAATTCTTACAGCTCGCAAATTGGTTTAGAAAATGAAAATGTTGTGTTTTTTTGTCGAACGGTATTAGCAACACTGTCAATAGACGAATAGAATTTACAAGGTGAACTGTAAACGCCGATTTATTGATGAAAACTTATCGATAACTAAGTTTGGATGTTCCATGAGCTACCTGCTAAGCTCGTACTCGCAGGAGATTACGAGCACTTCGGCTACGTCACCACCGATAAGAAACTCATGCCAGCACCTCCAGGTCTGGATAGTTTGAGGGCCTTCAAATTCCAACTCGACACCTTCTCGCGGTTTGGCCCGTGAATAGGGGAGTTTCACTCCCTGAAACTAATGGCGAGCTCTGGGTCGTCGTCGGGGAACCCCTTCCCTTTGACTACCTCCCCGACGGCGACGACAAAGACAACACGGACGGATGATGACACTGACGACCACGACGTGGGGGAACCCCTGCTCTCCCCATACGCTTGTGGCTGGTTCTGACCAGCACAGGCTTGTCCACCCCTTTCCCCCGCGTCATCCCTTACGTCCCTCCCTTCGTCTCGATAAGCCAAGTTGCATAAATATGAGACGTAAAGCAATATCCAATCAACTGGATAGTTTGAGACTTTTGGCATTCAAAGGGAGGTATTATAGCGGGATCTCGTGTAACACATTGATGATATAATAAAATATAATTTTTAAGATGACAGATAAACAATGAGACGTTCAACGCTTTCCATAGGGCCTATTAGACATATTTAAAAGAATTAACATGAATTTGGAAACAATTATTAGAGAAATCAAGGGCGGCCCGGGCCTAATCGGGCCGCCCCGTAAAACCGCGCCTGAGGGTTTTCCTTCGGCATCGGCGTGCATCAACGAGGTGACAACGAAGAGGGGCGTTGGTCGACGAACACCTTTGGATTCGCGATGAGTTAGTTTTCGAATTTCGTTGAAGCTTGAGGTGTTCCCGAGTAAGAGTTATATAGATTGTAAGGTACCTCTGGCGTCAATAGCCAGGCGCAGTTCTAGGACTGTAGGAATAATTTGCGAGCGTATAGAACGTAGCAAAGATTTCAATTTTTAAATCCGAATACCCTTAGGAGAAAATCAGCTTGTGTATTTCTCATGAAAATCGTACTTTTAATTTGTTTCGATTTTGTGCACACTTTTTTGCCTGTTTGCACTCTACCGGACAGTCGGCTAACTTTTGGTTCGATAGGTTGTTTTACCTCGACAAATTTAATCTGGATAAGAAATTTAGTTGATTTTTTTTTTTATCATGGGACCTTCGAAATCTCTGAACTTAGACCTGCCACTTTAATGGACACAACCGAAGAAATATTTATCGTGAATATATATATTTTTTTCCGATTTCTTGCACAAATTTTTGTTTGCTCTCTAGGCCTACCGGACATCCACGGCTGCAAATGTAATGTAAAAATGTTCGGCGGGAGGGGGGCTTGAAAATCGCACTTTACAAATTTGTTTTGAGTGTAGAAATTATAAGTACGCTCATGCATCAGTGCGAATGTAAGGATCGTTCACGAAACGTCTAATAAACAAGCACTGGTAAGTACCCAAAATATATAGGGAGATAAACTAACAGTATTGTGTTCGAGTAGACGAAGTTCGAAATCACATTCATAAATTATATAGCAGGGGGACGTCACGATTCTAACTAGATTTAGCTCACTCGTCGATTGCGTCTGGACTTACAGGGTTGGCTTGGTCGCTTTGGTTTACTGTCCCCCACTAAAAATCAGTTATATGACTGAGTAGAGTGGGTAGACTCGAAATACGAATTTATTTATTTATTTATTTATTCATTTATTTATTTATTTATTTATTTATTTATTTATTTATTTATTATTTATTTATTTATTTATTTATTTATTTATTTAGCCTAAAATGTGCGTTCGTACTTTCAGAATTACGTCCACATTGTTACACCAATCAAGCAATCAAGCTTTCGTACTCGGGAACGTCATCCTAATCCCCGTGCATGGCAATTGTTTGTCCAAATACGGTCCCGTTTAATAAAAACATTCGCAATCATTGATAGGAAGTGAACATTTTGTTAGCTAGCTGGAAGACACCTCCCTCTATACCGTCTTCTCAAGCGGGGAGTAGGCTAATTAAATATTAAAGATATATTAGTTATATCATTTCACCATAAACTGACGTAGTAAATTTGTTTGGATTAATTGCGCGTCAACCGTTAGATCCTAATGCGTCACTCCAACATAGGGGATATTGGGAGGATAATCCCATGCTGGTCAGAACCAGCCTCGGGTAATGAATGGTAAGAAAGGTGGCTTCGCGGTCGTCATTCTCTTTGTCATCGTTCGTATTGTCATGGTCGTCAAGGGAAGGAGGAGTGGTCCCCGACAATGAAAGCCAGAGCTCGCCTCTAGTTTCGTGGACTAGTATACTCCCCCGTTAAGAAAACAACAAGTAACTACTATAAAGCTCGATAAAAAAAAACATTTGTAATGATAATTAATTTTGTCCTATAGGGCATCGTATTCGAAGCAGCTATGTCAATGTATCGATACAAAACATTATCATTATTATAAATTTACAATTCTTGTTTCCAAATCGATATGTTGGGGGGGGGGGGGGGGGAGATTTCGCTACAGAGCTGTTATTATGGGAATTCCCGAATATATTTATTGATATGCCAACAGGGAACTCCCCACAAATATGACCAAAACTGAATCCTAGATTAGAAAATATATTTTCAATTAAAAACAAATAATACAAACAAAATATACAATTGTAAAATAAATACATTTTTATGTAGAATGTGTCCATTCAGATACAAGACAAGACAAGATAGAATGGAAAATTCCGATTCAACCCTATTCGTCGACGCCATAGTGAACACGGACAGTTATCGATCGGTATTTGAAATCGAGGATCCCTGGTTGGCCACAATTCACCCGCTGACTACCGGGGGATGATTCCAGCATCCAGAAGGCTAGTCCGGTACAACCCTAGGTACAACTCGACTCGATTCATGTTTTTATATTGTGAACAGAATGGGTTTCAATTTTATAATCTAGCACCCGCCGCATTTCCGCTATCACATTCAGAATGTTGGCTGCACCCTCCAATTTTGGTGACCGCGTTGAATCGAAGTCTGTTCCAAAGAAACAAAACTGTGCGACATTTTAATCTTTCGCTTCTGCAGACTGCACCAGAATCTGCACTCTTCTATAAAACATCAATTAACTCGACTAATTAATTCGAGATACGTATAAAAATAGAATTATAATTTTAATTTTGAATATTTAGCATCACTTTCTTCAAATAATTTCAGCATTTTGGAGCATGTATTTTTTTCTCTCTACCTAAACCCTACACGTGGGGGTTGGGTTGTTTGCACTTCTGATCGGAAATGATAAAGACCTTTAGTAACATTTTAATTCAATAAAGCGACATAAAACGTTAGTACAATGCTAAAAACTAGTTCTCAATAGGTATCTAGTCATATCTTACTAGAAATACTTAGAAATACGGGCACGGGAAAAGAAAGGGGGGTTCTCACGTCGTGGTTGACATCGTCTTCGTCTTGGGGGGGGGGGGGGGATCGTCAAGGGGAATGAGGTTTGTCCCCGACGACTCCTAAATATCCCTGGCCTATAAGACTGGAGATATTACGGTAGGCCTACCAGTTAGGCATAGGCAGAATCCACTTCTTCAGACTCAACTACGTCTGCTCTAGGGGTCTCTCAGCAGACTGGTAAACTGAGGACGATATATTAATTTTTGTTTGATGTGAGGCTTTGATTTAAACCTCGTTTTCAATACATGTTTATAAATCATCTATACTAGTATGAAGCACTTTTTTTTGCGATTTCATCAAAGTTAGCAGTGCAGCCCTTGAATTTGGCGGTATTTTAAGTTGGTACTAGTGGTCTTTGTGCCGGGGGTATTGGCACCACTGGTGACACCAGTGGCTAGACGCCATCTTTATTCGTAAATCATCCAATCACAGCGTCTCATTCCAGCCCGCCGCGGCATCTAGAAGAAGCTTCTCGTCTTCCGCGGCCGCCATTGCCGAGGTTACAGTTATCCTGAGTATAGTTCAGTGTTTAGTGAGTGTGTTTAGTAAGTGTGTGCCTCGTGTGTTTGCGTGCGATTTACCCAAGAAGTCGAAGGTGAGTGTTGCACTTCTTCATGTCTACACCGATAACTTAGTCCTAGGGCCTAGGATGAATAAGTTGAGAACATCGAGCATGTAATAATCAGTTGGTTGGTTCGGTGGCGTAGGCCCTAGCTGGCCTGGGGCCCCTGTCAGGCCACCGTGTTAACCTTTTCCTTTCAAATTGAATTTTAAATTCAAAAGTTTCATAATGACTGACCATAGCTTCTAATTTCTACAAGGTTTGTACTGGCAACTTTGCTCTGTATGCCCCTGTGTGTGAGAATCCCTGTAGTTTACCCCTGCAGACATTGAAAGAAAATGTTGATAGGCCTACAATCAAGTAAGGGTGCGTCTGAAATCGACTTTTTGAGCAAGTCTGCTTGCCGAGTCGACTCGTTAGTCGGAAGTGACGTCACGTAGTGGGTGTCCAAATGTCGCTAGTAGGCGTGTTTAGTCTGTTAATGTAGCACCCGAGCGTAGTTGCCGAGAATGCATGCTTGCAAGCCTACTTCGCCTGCTTACAAGATGGCGGGGGCTACGGAAATAATTTGTAGAACTGATTGTATTCAAACAGATAGATATTCAGTACAATTTCTTGGTTGTTTATAGTTTGCAATATGATATTTAATTATTATTAGCAGCAATTAAATGGTGGGGAAGCTAATTTTGATTTGAAAACATATTTTTACTTCATAACCTCACTTTTACGAGATGGTTTTTGCAGACGATTTAGTCGCCTTCAAGTCGCCGATGACCAAACCTGCTAGTATGTGAGGTGTAAGCAGGCTAGCATGGAGCAGGCAAGTTGTTAGCAGGCAAGCAGGCGAAATTACATTTCAGATACACCCTAAGAACTGCACCGTATTAGACCACATTTATCACGCTAGCCGAGTCCGGACTGAAACATACGAGCTGACCTTAGTCCGAACTGAAATCCAGTCCGGACTGAGCCCAGCTCGATAACGAAGCAGATCAAGGGCCTAGCTCGGCCTGTGCGGGCTAAAATATGCGTGATAAATGCAAGCGAACTCGAATACATTCTAGGAGCCATCTTTATTCGTAAATCATCCAATCACAGCGTCTCATTCCAGCCCAGACTGAAAGCTTTTGATAAACGTTACTGAACTGATCTGAAAATTCTGTTCGCAACCAAGCCAGTCAGATGTTGGTTTTATTTTTTTTTTTTATAAATACCTGCTGCGGCCTACTGCAAAATACCTATACCTACATTGCCTAATATTATTATACGGTATCTAGCCTAGGGCTAGTCTAGGGTATAGGCATAGTCTAGGCTTCGCGGGGGCGGCGGGGGTCTCCTTTACGGCACTGAGACGGTGTCATGTTTCATTGCAAATGCAGAGAAATCGTTCACTCGCGAGTGTGCGTGAAATAAGAGCTTCAATTTCGATTGTTGTCCCTGTGACGACAGGGGACAGACAGGTGGCGGTTGGCACAAAGCTAGATAATGATGTAAGTTAAATAAGATTTTAGAGGTAGGGAGCCACCAATGATGTAGGCTTGCCTTTTGTCTGCCCTACTTAAACATTATTAGGTTATGTTGTGAGTTTATCTTTACACATAATCATTTTAAGAGGACTAATGCATTTTGGCATTAAGTTGTGGACATACCCGCGTTTCTTAGCAAGGGGACCGGTGTTCGATGGCTTGATATCCGTTTTCGGGCGAATTTAGAATAATCTGCTATAATTGGATGAGCGAAGCGAAGATTCCATTCTACTACACTGGAGAAAAAAATCCGGAATGTTTTTTTTCTCTTTTTTTTGTATTTTTGTCTGTTTGTTAACACGATTCCGGCTAAACCGATACTCCAATTGCGATGAAATTTTCTGGAGACCTTTAAAATCTCTGAACTTAGAACTGCACGGTTCGAAAAATCGATTGAAAAATTGTTTCTCTTCAAAATTGCAATTTTACGATTTTTTTCGTTTTTCTTTTTTGTTTTTGTTTGTATTTTTGTGTGTTTGTTAACACGATTCCGGCTAAACCGATACTCCAATTGCGATGAAATTTTCTGGAGACCTTTGAAATCTCTGAACTTAGAACTGCCACCTTTTTGAGCGCAATCGAAAAATTATTTCTCATGAAAATCGCAATTTTACGAATTTATTTCGTTTTTCTTGTTTTTTCTGTTTGTATTTTTGTGTGTTTGTTAACACGATTCCGGCTAAACCGATACTTCAATTGCGATGATATTTTCTGGAGACCTTGAAAATCTCTGAACTTAGACCTGCCACGTTTTTTGGTACTTAACCGAAGAAATATTCCTTATGAATATCGTACTTTTACGATTTTTTTTCGATTTTTAGTGCGATATTTTCGTGACATTAGGGCCGATTTTGACCAGACGGGTGGGGCTACAACGTTCATATTTTACATGGACATTAAGGTAATGGTGATGTTTTGCTTTCTGAAAGAAAAATTTGAAAAAGTTTGCTAGAATCCATGGAATAAAGGTCTTAATATGAGTTTTTTGAGGTTTATAAAGTAACAATAGAATCTTGACAACAATCACCTACAATGCATTTAAAAAGTACTTGCAAACGAAAAGTGGTCCTACGCAAACTAAAAACTTACCAAAAAGCTCATCCATCAACGCGGCGGGACTTAAGCGTTTTCCTAGTTCGATAGAAAATCACTTCTTCAAGTACAAAATCATAGGGCAATGGTCAAACTAATCCCTACCAGAGCGCAGAACGATCGGGGTTTGGTCACAGTTGTCTGAACGTTGATGAAATAGGAATTTTTTACAATATTTTCGCGGCAGTATATTTTTGTTGTGGTGGGTGACAGATTTCCCGCACGATTTCCCACCAGAGTGCAGAACGATGGATGTTTGGTAAGTTCCACTGGAACCACATTGTAAAGAGTCCTTTGACCAAACCCCGATCATGCGATCCTGGCGGAGAATCTGGGCGAACCAGCTTGGCATTGCCCTATTGTCGTTAAATCTAATCCTACAAATTCACAGCCCGTTTTTCAATTTTATTATTTCTTGTTGGATGTTATCGCAACGTATGTTGCTGATTTTGTAAATAGTTTCAGTAAACTCGTAGTCTGTTTGTCGGTTCAGCGATTCGGCTGATTTTTGACACGCACACACAAAATCACAGAAGTGCTGCTTGACTTGAATTGTAAGACTCAGTCACTGCGCTCCCTCACCTAATTATTTGTATATTATTATAGTTTGATTCGTAAGATCTAATTGCTTCCAATGCAGAAGGTTCAGGGTTCGATTCCCACTCTAGAAAAGTTTTAGACTTAGGTCCATCAGTTCTTGGCTTAGGAATGTGTAAACGGTGACTTTGGAGCCGTTCTAGCAACGAGGTACATAATAAATTCTAATTGTTTGTTCCAAATTAGCCTTGTCAATTCTGGCGCTGTCCGCGAGTGTAATCGTGTCCAGCTTGATTGATCGGTGTTTCTAACTTAAATAACATGTCGGTCTCTTGTTGGATCGCTTGTCGATGTTGTCGGTGCCTACAGGGTTGTCTTGGTCGGCTTTAAATTTAATGTCCCCCACTGAAAATCAATTACGTGACTGAGACTAAATATACGAATTTATTTATGTTTTTATTATTTATCAACAACAGGGTTGTACCCCACAAGTTTGATGTTATTTAGATGAAATTTCGTATTTTTTTATAATATAATTAGTGGTGATTGTGACAGCATAAATGTATATTACAGTACGTTCGTTAATGATTTTTCATTTTATTACCTTCTACTTTATGCCAAGGGATATGTATACGCATTTACTGTACCATGCATATTTATTTAGATTTATTGAAGAGTACATTATTGTACCCCACAAGTTGATGTTATTTAGATGAAATTTCGTATTTTTTATAATATAATAGTGGTGATTGTGACAGCATAAATGTATATTACAGTACGTTCGTTAATGATTTTTCATTTTATTACCTTCTACTTTATGCCAAGGGATATGTATACGCATTTACTGTACCATGCATATTTATTTAGATTTATTGAAGAGTACACATTTATTTTAAGCTATACACCGTAAACTCTAGTGACACCACCCATGAGTGACTCCACTTATTTTTTTAATTGTCGCCCCTTTTCACTTGATCATTGATGCCTTAGTGTACTCTTTAACGTGTGTTTGAAGGAAATTTTCATTATATGAGGGAGGGCTGATCGAACTTGTGTGGTTGGTATTGACCCAAGCATGAATCTTTCCACATTTGTATCTGCACTGGTATATCACTTACATGTTGCAGAGGACAGTCTTGAAATGAGCGAAGATTCAGAAACGCGGCAACTCACGCCTTTAGATGAAATTCTCCTGAAGCTTCAAGAAGCGTCGGGCTTCGAAGTACTCGCCAAACGGTTGATGGAGGATATTGCCGGTGAAGATAAGATCGAGATAACAACCGAGTTCATGGAAAACCACGGCATTTTACCATACGTAGTTCATGAAGAGCCAAAAGATTCGATGAAGGATTCAATTCGATCAATTAAGTTCCGTGATGCTGGCCATCGTAGTTTAATGAAAGATAATGAAAAGGCTTTGGAGCTGTACTCTCAAAGCATCGCTGCAGCTCCATATCCGAAGACCGACGAGGAGGACTCGGAACATTTGGCCGTCGGCTTTGCCAACAGATCTGCTGTTTTATTCTTGATGAGGAAGTTCGAGAATTGTCTCAAAGATATTAAGCAGGCTTTGAAGTTCGATTACCCTCCCAACCTGAGATACATACTGCTGGAGAGACGAGCGAAGTGTTACATGAAGTTGGGCAAGGTGGAACAAGCACAAGCAAACGCACAGGTGAGATGGCTCAATGTAAATATTGTCGCGTTGGTTGTTTATAGGAACGAATCGGTTCATCAAAGATTCTTGGTAGGTAATGTTTCTGACAGCTTGCTTTGCATGGCCTAATCCCTGGAACAGTATCCCTGTACATTTTTAACCCTGGTTTATAGGCCGAGTAAAGGGTTAATTAAGTGATGTTAGAGGTAAAAACCATATTCCTGTACAATATCGAGAGGGATTAACATCCAAGAATAAAAATAATACATTGTTGGCTCTTTCTGACTTGTGATTGGTTGGAGCTAGAGACGGGTTGGGTTACGAGCTTAGAAAGGCAAATGAATCTAGGAAAATTGTTATTAGTTTACAATCGCCCCTTTAACAATGATCCCATTGAGATTATTGTATTTCTTTTTTAGGATGCAATAATACATCTACAACGGAAAACCCATCACCTTGGAGAAGATCATATGAAATCTCTCATCGATGCAATGAATGGGCTGCATTTACAAGCAGACTCGGACTCGGAACCGCCTGTAATGCTCGAAATAATGAGGCCTCGTCCACCCATGGCGTCTGGACCACACATGAACATCCGCAGTGCTTCAGAGGTTGTGGACATAGCATATAAACCAAAAGTTGGCCGCCATATAGTTGCAAACCGAGACATTGATCAGGGTAAGGAAATGTTTTAGTGCATACATGCACGCAGATTCAGGGACACGGACACGGACTCACAAGCATAGGCCTAGGCAGATTAGAATATGTGGACATGGCCGCAGGGGCGGATTAAATTGAACAATCGGCCATGGCGATTTCCAATAAAACGGCCCTGTTAGCACCTCTCCCCCCACCCCAATAATCAGTAGTTTTTGTTGAAAAAAATCGGCCCTGGCGATTTCTAACCCCCCCCCCCCCCCCTCCCAATAATCAGTGGTATTTTTGTAGTATTTGTTGCAAGCTAATTTTGTAACCAAACTTTTTCCCCCCAATAATGTGCCTCTAGTCCATCATACATTCCCTCGCCTATCTTTATCACAGCGGCCCTACCCTTGCTTACACCTGTCTCGTAACTTATATGTAGGGCCCCCAAAATTTCGTGAATGACTTTTCACTAAATGACACTAAAAAATATGACTGTTTTACTATTAAGTAGCTAAATAAGGCAATAATCATGTTTTTTTAATGCTAAATTAGAGCAAAATCAGGAACTTTCCTTCATTATTCTGCAAGTTTTAGTTCAAAATATGCAATTATTTTGACAATTGGGCATTGAAATCAACACTTCTGTTTTAACTGTTGGCACCATGACAGTTGAAAATATTATTAACGAACATGCCTAGCTAATTCCAATTAAGCTAACTTTATATGGCCAAAATATTCGTTCATGTGTAATACGTGTTCATTTCGCTCAAGGGTAGTGATTGCAGTGCTATTTTTATGACGAAATGATACCTTTTTACCCTGAGTTTATATTATACTGAAATAACTTTTTAATTGCTATATCTCAGGGTCCCTACTTATATGCTCAAATGAATGACTCGCTCACTCGGCCCAAAGAGCTCCGTCTTCCACATTTTATAATTCTAAGAACAGCACATTACGTGAATAATGATTGATTTCAATGTAGGCGGCCCAAAATCTTCTCAGCCCTACCGGCCCTTCTGGCATTTGCCCGGTCGCCAGATGGGCCTCCGCCCCTGCATGGCCGCAAGTCCAGCCTCAGAAGTTCCCGACCATAATGATAATGATTTAAGTTCAACATCAACACTATATAAAATAAATATGATTGCATTAAATAACACCGTACATGAAATTATTAATTTTGTTTTAGTTTTCGGTACTCCACTTTACGCGCGCTTTCACGGGCGCTGACATTTTTTTATATTTTATTTATTTATTTTTAAGAGGAAGACGGTGTGATTTTGATGTTTGGCGCGTTTCTTGTCCTGCAGCCATAAATCATTACTGAATTCAACTCGGCATACTTGATAATGAAGAACATCTGTACACGCCTATCATATCAGATTTTCAATATTTATCAATGATCAATCAGAAAATGCGTAGTTATTTGCATATTTGGGTGTTTTTGACCATTCTGACAGATTCTAAATTCTAATTTTTTTTTGGTTTATTTTCTATAATTATTTATTGGAAATATAATTTGATAGACGCCTTCATAATACATTTTTACACAATTATATAAAACCACAAAGAGATGCAACTAAAATTAGTGGAGACATTTTGAAACCGCGTAAAATGAGCATGAATGAAAATGATTGTTGGGGTAAACATTTTTTTAATGATTTTTTTGTTATTTATGTCAATATATATTTTGAACCCTTATCTTTCCGAAAATGTTAAGTTTATTATTCTAGGATTACTAGAAGTTTCTGAAATGGTTGTTTGATTTCTTATTGTTGTCGTTGCTAAAAGTCTACTATAGGTGTTAAGATATCTAAGCTAAAAGTAAAACTCCACTGCTTTCGTAACATTTTACGAAATAGATTTATGCCGATTTTGAATTTTGCCTCCATAAATCTTTTGCCTCCATAAATCTAGGCGGCGGTGGTTTTCATTTGTGTTGGTTTAGTATTGACGATTGGTACACTTGCAAACATTTGGAGGGATTTTAGGAGGCCTAATTTCTGTTTTGCTGTCATTATCCTGTTTTGAAGTTACACCTGTCCTGGTAAATTTTGCTATTTACACTACAGTAGATATTTACTTACTGTGTGTTATAATGGGTGGTACTAAAAAGTTTTTTAAAACTCGTAAGTTTCATGGTTATCAAAACACTCAAGAAAAACCCAGTTGGTCTTGGCCTAGAACCTGTGACAGTTGAGGTGATATAGATGTTATGCCTATGCCTAGGCCCTACCCTAGGCCTAGCCTAGACCCAAATCTAGCTCTTGCTTCAGGTTCAGAAGGGTAAGAAGATGGCACTGTCACCTCCTAGGCTCCTAGTGCCTCTAGGAGAAAATTTTGTTCTTTTGAAGATAAGTATAATCAATATGAGAGTGATGTAAAAAAGTCTGGTTATGTGTTGATGGACATGAAACTTCTAAAATATTTTTTGGCTTCAGCAACAGTGTAGGCCTAGTGTAGGGTAAACAGTGCAAAAAACCTGTAGAACTTCTAGAAAACTTTGAGAAACGATCAGGTCTAGCTTGTGAGTTGTCATTGTCGTGTAATTGTGCTAAAGGTTCTGTGTTTAAAACTTCAGAGAATCTAAAATTAACTTTCAGTGATGTAAACATTAGATTTATTTATGCTTTGCGGTCTATTGGTTGCGGACAACAATTCACCAAATTGTTCTGTGCTATTATGAACTTGCCCCAATCTCCAAGTAGGTTCTCAAATTACATCCCAACACTATCTGAACCCACTAGTGATGTAGCAACTATGTCCATGGTTGCTGCAGCTGAAGAAATATTATTACTAAATGATAAGGACCGAAACACAGTTGTAGCAATTGACGGATCCTGGCAAAAGCCGGGCCATACTTCCCTAAATGGTGTTGTCACCGCAACGAGTATGTAGGCCTACACTGGCAAAGTTCTTGACGAACAGTGTCTGTCAAAATATTGCCAGGGCTGCACAGTCAACAAAACTACTACCCAGGAGAAAAAAGATTTGCACTCGCCTGTATGTGTCGCTAACTACCAGGGCTCTAGCGGTGGCATGAAAGTGAAAGGCGCGGTGGCGATCTTCCAACGTTCAATGAAAGCCAGAGGTTTACGGTAGGCCTACTTTACAATATTTGGGTGATGGAGACAGCAAGGGTTTTATGAAAGTGACTGAATCTAAGCCATATGGTAAGGACTGTGTAGTGGAAAAACTAGAATGAGTAGGCCACGTTCAGAAGAGAATGGGGAGCCACCTGCGAAAACTAAAGAAATCTGTGACGGGCACCAAACTTATTGATGGTAAAACTCTTGGTGGACGTTAATCGGCTAACCGATTCTGAAATTGATTTGATTCAGAACTACTATGGCCTAGCCATAACACTAACTGTTTAGCCGATATGAAGCAAGCGGTATGGGCAGTATTTTTTCATAAACTATCTAGGCCTACGGATGAAAATCCTCAACACGGTTTGTGTCCTACGGGTGACCAGTCATGGTGTAAATTCAACCGTGCACTAGTGACTGGTGATACTTACCAACATAACAACTCACTACCTTCAGCTGTTATGGACAAGATCAAACCAATTTTCATGGATTTGTCTAATCCTGATCTTTTGAGTAAATGTCTCCACGGAAAAACCCAAAACCCCAACGAGAGCTTCAATAGCACGATTTGGGCACGTATCCCCAAAAAAACTTTTGTTCATGACACAATGCAGGTTGGTGTTCATGACACAGTTGTAGTGTTCAACGATGGAAACATTGGATGAGTTAAGATATTGGAAGAACTCTGGATGAAACCTGGACACAACACTCTTCAACAGCTTCGCACATTGGACAACGTTCGCATAGCAAAAGCAGAGAAAGCTGCCGTTGACATGTCAAAATCAGCAAGGACTGCCAAAAGGAAGGCAAAGAGATGACTTGAAGAAGGTCAGGAAGACCAGGAACACCCAGACTATGAAGCTGGAGTGTAGGCCTACTAGGCAGAGGTATTGCTTACATTTTTCATTCCGAAACTTTAGGCCTCCGTATCTCAAAACTATAAATTTTCTAGGTCTATACGCCATAAATGGAGTAAATATTACTCAACTGACATGAAAATTTTTGAGTAGGTAAATGCTACTGTATTAAAACTACTGAACCGGGATAATTTGTGTAAGTGTTCCATCCATAAGCTAACTGCTAAATAATTAAATAATTTGCATTAAAAATTCATAAAAATTTGAATTTATTTTGAAGAAAATTCATAAAAAAATAAGTTTTTCTTCAATAGGCCTACCAAATATCCCGGTTCAGTAGTTGCTGACAGGTGTACAGAATCTAAGTAAAAAATATCTAAACTGTATCTTAAAATTGGCTTTCCTATGGCGTATCAAAAGTAGCCTACATAGGCCCTAATTTAACATAGCAAGCCTAGGACATACAATCTCCCCTTAACGTCTATCCTGTTCAGTTGAAAAACTGATTTACTAAGGATTGTTAGCTCTTTCTGACTTGCGATTGAATTTTCTACTGTAGCCGCCATTAATAGTGATAATTTTCGTATGTCACACTGCAAATTAAACACTTTTTGAGCAACAAGTTCTCAGATCTGGGGCTCAAAGCACCGGAAAATTTCGGGATTTTGGGTTTTATTTTGATTAGTTTTTAGTGTAGTAAAACTTTATCTCATTTCTATAGATTCCACCCTCATCTCCCCCCCCCCACAACCCCCGTCCCTATTCGACCACTGTGTAGGCGTATATAAAAAGGTAGGGGAGAGGGGGGTACATTTGAACGGGGGCACATTTGAACATTTCAAATTTCCCACCTATCCAAGCCAAAAGTTGTAGTTTGACATTTTACCACCAGAGAGCACCACCAGACACACTTGCATGCATAATTTGACATGGAAGCATGGGATACTTTTCAAGCAATCTGCTAAACATGAAAATCAAGGGAAGTAACCAAATATTTATTTTGACATATATTTGAATATTTTAATATGATACAATCATGATACAAAGGTGATTTTGGTTGATATTACTTTACTACCCTACTGGGTAGCTTAAAATGTGGAACTAGTGGGAAATCAATATCAATAGGTTGGTGTGAGATTTCAGCATGAAGGCCAAAAATGGTAGAAGGGGGCAGTTTTGAACAGAAATTGTGGGGCACATTTGAACACTACCAAAATGCCAATGTTCGTGACCTTATGCAAGTTTTTGGCTGGGCAGTATTATGAGGACCTACAAAATTCTCTAGGCCTAATAGAAAGTTAATTCTGGGATGTTGTTAATACCATTCTAGTGCAGAATTATTGTTTTATTTGACTAGTAGGCAGTAGTCTAGGCCACTTTTACACTTTATGAGCAGCGATTCTGAACAATAGCCTATAGTTGACTTAGACACTGAAGAAGAAGTCAACTCTGATGGTCTTGAAGAAATAGAATCGGATTTGATCTTGAGTGAATTGAAAGTCAATGATTTCGTTCTTGTTCGCTACATTGGGAAACGGTCCACATGTTCACTATGTTGGCCGTATTGAAGAGATTGCCCTGGATATGGATAAATTTCAAGTTCGTTTCTTGAAGAGAAAGGGTGATACATGGCATTTTGTTTTTCTGGAGAGGGAAGATTTCTGTCCAGTTGGTGGAGAGGACTTTATACTAAAATTGCCTCAATTAAGAATCAGTGGTGGCACGGAAAGAGCCATTGCCGTGAATCCGTGATGACATTTCCTGTTGACATGTCACAGTTTGTTGTTAAGTAACTGTAAAATGACAATAAACTAGTTGCAAAAGTAAAAAAAATTGTTGATTACAGTTATTGTGGACCATAAATTGAGATTATAAGCTTTGTTCAAATGTGCCCCAAGGCAGTTCAAATGTGCCCCCCCCCGGGGGGCGGTTTTGAACAATTTCGGAGTGTTGCAGATTAATTAATATTTTTATGTTGCTGTAACTACACAAAACTTTTGATACCATATTAATGTTGGCAAATGAATGCTATAATCAGGTAAAAAAAATTGTAGCCCTACTTTATAAACATAACTGGTAATCTACAAAAATGTAAAAAGTGTTCAAAGGTACCCCCCTCTCCCCTAATAGAATATTTTCAGATGAGTAGGCAACAAAAGGTTGTTCAAGGGGATCGTAGCAAACATAAGACTTTCTTGTATAAATTTCACAAATTAATTTTTCTTCAATTTCTTGAAGAGCCCACAGCTATCGAGTCGGCATTCCTTTTTAAAAAGGATCTTAAGATAAATGCGTATGATGTACAGATATCGATACACCTCTGTAATTGCGGCAAAAGTTACGTCCGTCTAATGGAAATAACATCCTTGTACTTATGGTAGGTATTTATGAGTATTTATGGAAATATGTTTGTCAACTTTGTGCGCGTTTTGTTCGGGGGGAGGGGGGGTTGACTGAAATCGAACCCCAAATACTTAACTAACTCTGCGCTGGGGTATTGAACCAGTTACCACTGTAGGCCTGTTATCTATGGTATTGTATTCCAGGTGACGTATTGTTCGTTGAGGAGCCCTATGTGTGCGCACTAATGCCCGAGCATCAGTACACCAACTGCTACAACTGCTCGACGCTGTGCGAGATAATGATACCCTGCACGGATTGCGACCAGGTAAGAAGACCGCTTTATTAACTCCTACTCAACTCGTTCATCAGCCAAAATCGATGTTCCTTCTCTTCTCACAATACGCCCCTATATTCCAAAAGTGCTCACTATCTTTGCCGTGCTATTTATAACAAAATTCCAACTCATATAAAAATTATATCATTTAATTAACCTATATCTTTCAAAACCAAGCTCAATGAATTCTTATTTCTTATTATTAAAATCTTATTACCGGTACTACATTAATGAATGCTTTGATGACTAAGTACCTATAACATTGTTTTTCTAACTTCAGATTTAGTATGTTCCTCTATTATTGAAATGTTTTCTATTAATTTCATATTTCATCATTATATGTTTGTATAGCCTACCAACCATCTTTTATATCACTAATTTGATGTATCATTGCCTATATTTGTACTATGTACCCCCCCTCCCCCCCAAATACAAAAATTTGTAAAAAAAAAAAAAAACGGCAGCCAAGCTCTCTTTCAAAAGACTTCGACTGTGAATGCTTTGAGATATAGAAGTTGAGCGAAGCATTTCATTCTTTCTCCTAGTTTCGCATTGAAAAGAAGTAGGTATGATCATTTCGCCTGTTGACGAGCGCCAAGCCAACCATTTTCGTGTAAAAAAAAGTAAAAATTTTAAACTCAAAGTCATAAAAGAATTACTTGGCCATTGAATTTGGTTCATTACGAGATCTCTAAAAAGTCAATGGCCAAGTAATTTTTTTTATGATTTTGAGTTTAAAATTTTTATTTATTTTTATTACAAAAATGGTTGGCTTGGCGCTCGTCAACAGGCGAAATGATAGTAGTAGTAGTTGTATCACTTTTTATTTAGCAAATTGCTATTTTTACAATACATTTCACAATTCATTTCACAATACATTTCACAATATGGTCTATAATATATTCAATTTCATATATATAATGCAATTCCCTATAAAATCTTCATTGGTATCTTTATAACTTCACATTACGTCATTACCTTAATCTTAGACATTGTAGGCCCTACCTACTATTATTATCCCGAGTGGGCTCCCATAAAATACATTCATTATAAATTCACATTAGTATAGTATCAGTGTAGACCTATTATATTTTATTCTAGAATGAACTTTTAATTTGTTATGTATTAATGGTTAGTTATTCATTTAATACATACCGTAATTCAACCAATATACAATACCCTATTCAATTCATGCCTAGTGTAATACTCCATAACATAAAATACAATACCCAGGGCTATAAATTTTACACTAATAATATTGATTTTCATTAGTCATTGAATCATTTATCCCAGAATGAACACTTTTCATGTGACTTAGCCTTTAGTTTACCCATTTTGGTTTGTTTATTGCACTCTGTTCTAAATCTTTTAGGGTTGTCCTCATCACGTATTTCTATGGGAATTCGGTTGAAAATTTTGAGCCCTCTTACGAATATGGAGTTCTCTTCACTTCTTTTACTTACTCTTACAATATTTACATCCATCCCTCTCATTGTCGGATATGTGTGTACATTTTTAATCTGCGTTAATTTGTCTCCCAGGTATTTTGGCATCACACCCTTATAAATTTTGTGTATGAAAGACAATGTATTCAGGAGGATTCGATTTTTTATTAGCATCCATCCTAGAGCTGTGCACATTTTATTTATGGATGTACTTCTGTTTACCCCCAATTGTACTAGGGAAACGCCAAAGTCGTTGTTAAACGAGTGAGTGAGCCATGTGTTGAGTACCCGGTTACATTACTTTTCTTCCCCCTACCTTAGGCCTACCTAGCCTATCATAGGCTAGAGAGGCGCATTATGGCTTTACAGTTGATGTGCCCGTATACCAACTAAACTTAAAAAAAACTACTATTTATACGAATATAATTATCAAACTTAAATGCAAATGTTCCCGGGTACTCACCACATGACTCGCTCACTCGTCTAACAACGACTTTGGCGTTTCCCAAGTCTAGTTGGCTAAAGCGCCCTTAAGGCCGCTTTACACGGAGAAGTTGAAAAAGTAAAAAGTAAAAAGTGAAAAGAACGAGTAGGAAGAGAAAAAGAAATCCCCTGGTCGGGAAAGATTTTGTAATTCCTAGATTGTATTTAAAAAATTATTAAACATGTTTTGAAATGCATATAACGCAGTGTAGTCTATCATCTGTGACAATACTATGGAAAACATAGCCAGTACAAAATACGTGTAAATATTGCAAGGTTTACTCAATCTACGAGCAGAATTTGGGGGTACCTTGACGTTCAACATTTGATAGACCTTGCATGGGCACGGCATTTCAAAGCCAGGTAAATAACAAACAAAAAATATATTTTCAAAATCTAAACCATTGTCGTTAAAATAATTTCTAAACATTGGAAGCCTATTTTTCAATTTATTATTTCTTGTAGGTTTATATCGCAATGGATCTTGCTGATTTTGTTAGCAGTTCTCAATAAACTCATACCGGATGTCTGTTTAAAATTTCAGCGCAATCTGTTCAGCGATTCGGCTGATTTTCAACGTACACACACACACACACACACATACACACGCAGACTAACTAATATAAGCGCCGTTTGAGTTGAATGGAGATCACTCCGTTCGCTGCGCTCACTCGTTTAATTATACATCTTAATAATATGTATTCTTAAAAATAAACCTACTTTGTTTGCCATCTTCTTGAAAATATATTGTCCATGCTGTTTGAGGGTTAATTCCTGATCTATTATTATACCGAGATGTTTAATTTCTGTCACTACTGGTACCTCGATTCTTTTACCTCCAATTATAATATTAATTTGTCTCTTCTTTCGTATTTTTGGTGTACATATTACCAAAACCTTAGTTTTGTCAATACAGTATTAAGTTTCATTTTGTTAGCGTCTAGCCAACTTTCTAGCGTTTTTAGATCAATTTTAAACTTATCTAACACTTCCTGTATGTTAACACCTGAAATGATCAATAAGGCATCATCCGCATATATAAGTGTAAGATTACAAATTGTAGGTTATTAGCAATGTCATTTACGTATATAGTAAATAACAATGGACCCAGTTTGGACCCCTGTGGGACCCCAATGTTGTTTTCCCAAGTGTTTGAGTAAAAACCATTGTAATTGACTTTCTGTGTTCGAAACGTTAGGTATGATTTGATCCATTTTGCAACGTTACCTTTGATACCGTCCTTTCCCAATTTTTTTAGTAGTATATGTCTGTCAATTGTTTCAAAGGCCTTTTTTAGGTCCAAAAATATAGCGACTGTTACAGAACTCTTCATATTTTCTTTTAGCTTTTCTAGAACTAAGGTAATTGCTGATTCGCAGTTATGATTTGATTTTTACGGAAACCTGATTGTTCTTTTATAAAAGTATTATTAGTTTCAAAGAACTTCACCAATTGTTCCTTTACAACTGATTCTAAGATCTTTTCTACTATGCAGTGTATTTATTGGTCTAAAATTTTCCCCGTCAATTGCCCTGGGCACCTTTTGCACAGGAATTATTGTAGCACTTTTGAGTATGTCTGGTACTTCTCCCAGTGTTAGGGACAGATTGATTATATTTGTTAAATATTCATTCAGTACTATATTTGATACCTTCATCACTTTATCATTAATTCCGTCTTCACCTGGGCTAACAGGTTTCAGGGTTTTTATTATTTTTGATACCTCATCCACCGTTACTTGCTCAAATTCTAGTAGTTCATACTTAGAACTGTTTTTTATTGATTCTATTATTTGTGTTGTGTGGTATGGACTACTAATTATTGACTTATTTATATTTTGCATACTATTAATGAAGTATTCATTTTACTTACTTGCAACATCTTTCCCACTTGATTTTTTGCTATCAAAGTAAATTTCATTTGGTACATTGGTGTGTTTACCTTTATATAAGAGTTTGAGTAGGGGTACATCCCATAATGTTTTGGGCTTATTTCTGAATTCTATGATTTTACTAGAGTAATAATCACTTTTTTTGTCTTACCATAGATAGAGAGAGATTTCGTTTTTGGGTATAACTTTCCCATAATTCTTGGTTGGTACTCCTTTTAGCTAATCTAAAGAAATAATATTTTTCACTAATTACCCCCTTTAGTTCCCCATCAAACCATTTATTGTTGAGATGGTTATATACCTTATTTATAGCTTTTGTGGTTTTATTTCTATATCTATGGTTGTTGATAAATTATTCAAAAGTTTCAAGTTTGTGTAGCATACTATCTAAATCTGTTGGTTACCATTTGAGTTCATACTCCAATTTTTACTTACAAGAGTTTCTATGAATTTTAGTTTATTCTCCCCATCACAGAATGTTTTGTTGTAGTTTCGCAAGCTAATTTTTTTTCTGTTATTCTGTGTTTTGAGGCCTATGTTATGTGCTCTACTATCTAATACACAAATGCCAATCATGCAGTGGTCCGACAAAGTTTTGTTCAGTATATTAACTTCTACGCAATTACTAAGCTCTGTATATGTTATTACATAATCAATCGTCGTCCTTGTGAAAGCGACTTTGTTATTGGTTTTGCTTACTAACTTCGCTAATCTTGTGAACTCTTTGACCATTTGAACTACCCCTAGACGATCAAACATTAATTGAATCTTTTTTGAATAAACAGTTATCTTACTTAAATCAATATTGAAATCACTATTAAGCATTAATAACTAATTTACAGTTCCTGTTTTCTACCCTTTCTATTAACTCTTCTAGTGCTATAATGGTATTTGCCTTACTTCTTTTTGGCGAAGAGTATATAAGGCAATACGTCATACCTACAAGATATCCACTTGTAATTTTGATTGAGATTTCCCACCATTCTTTTTCTATAACTCTAGTTCCTATTATTGAAAATGTTATTTCTTTCTTTATATAGATCAAGACCCCTCCAGTATGTCTATTGTTAGAGTCTACTCTAATTGAGGTATAGCCCTACTCATATACATCTATCTCCCAGTCATCGATATCTTTTATTAAACGTGTTTCTGTGAGTCCAATAATAATAATAGTGTGGCTCGTTGGTCTTGTGGTTTAGCGTATCTGCTTCCAATGCAGAAGGTCCAGGGTTCGATTCCCACCAAAGTCAGAAGTTTTCTAACTTTGATTTGGACTTATGTCCATTAGTTCTTGTCTTAGGAGTTTGTAAACGGTGACTTTGGAGCCGTCCTATAGTGTGGACCAGATAAGCTGTCGGTCGCCGAGGGATCGCAGCACTGTCGTCCAAGCATTATGGCCACAGGATCGGCAAAAAGTAAAGAAAATAACGGTCTCTAAAACTGCTTTCGGAGAAAAACACGACTATTTTAAAGCCAAGCCTTGCCAATATATCCTAAAAATAAAGTGTTTATGAAGTGTACGAATAAAATCAAGACATTTTGATGCTCCTAAACATTGACATCACATCTGGCGAGGTTGGCATTATAATCAGCTGGAACTTTGGACACACCATTACCAACAAGGCAAAAAAACACTTTCGTAATCGTGATTACTTAAAATCATTATTTCGCTAAAATACTGACTCTGTGGGACGAACTACTTTATTCACAACTTATAGAATGTTGATTTATGTGATAACATATCACGATAACATGGCCAAATACGGTAGGCCCTACCTAATGCCAGTTGTGTGTAAATTGTCAACGTTGGCGTCCGTGCTCTTGCTTGACCTTGACGTGCGACAGCTTATCTGGTCCCACCTATAGCAACGAAGCACATAATAAATTCAGAGTTGTTCTGAATCGGCCTTGTTGATTCTGGCGTTGATTCGCGGGTGTTCGCACTGTCCATACCACTGATTGCCATCCTATTAAAAATATCGATCTTTGGTTGGTTATCGCTCACTCGTCGATTGCGTCGGGGCCTACAGGATTTAAAGTCTCCCACTGAAAATCAGTTATATAACTGAGTGGGTAGACTCGGAATACAATTTATTTTATTTTATTGGTTTTTTACGATCAATTATATCCTCTATATAAAGTGTTTTTTGGGTAGTAAACTCTGTATGTTAGCATAAATAATATCATTCGTTCTGCTTACTTCTGGTAGGTCTACATGAAAAGCCAATTTTTGTGTAATTTTACTATCATTATTAGGCCTACTGGGACTATTTGTGTTTATGTAAAGATTGTGAACGTATTGTGGGTCACTTACAGTAGGTAGACCTACCTGTCCACTTTTTGATTTTAGTTTTCCAGTTTATTAACTATCCCAGTGATTATATTAAACATGTTGTTATGACCCCTGTGGTTAAAATGTAGACCATCTTTACCCAGGCTATCTTTCAACAGCCATATGTTTGGGTCTGTATATGTACATCCTAGCTCTTTTGTTACCCACTCAATGTCATCATTAATCTCATTTATCTCATTATCATAAACATCTAACCTGTGCGATATACCAGTCATAGCTATATTTGCACCCGGGAATTTACATTTCAGCTCTGATACAAGTTCCCAATTATCATTAACTGCATTTCCATTCCTTCTCCACCCTTTTATACTGTTTGTACCCACATGCACTATTGTAATAGGGGGTTGTGTATCACTTTCTATCACCTCACTTTCATGACTATTTTTTACAATTTTTGTGAGCTGGTCTGTTCTCACACCTGGATAGCATTTTACTTTCCACTCTACCCCTATTTGTTTACTTATCTTACCAACATTATAGAGCATAGAGTCGCCCATGACTATTACTCCTTTTTTAGGCCTATTTGGATCAATGTTTTCAGTTACAGGTTGATTACCTGTACCAGTACATGTTGCGTCAGTCTCATTTTCTATTATTATCATCTAGTTTAGTTGCTAATACCTTTTCATTCCAATTGTGGATCTTGATTTCAACACCAGATCCATTGAATATATTTGCAATTGCTCTTCACTTGTGCCCACTTAAGTTTGTCTCTACCGTATCCAATCTTCGGCATCGCGACAGTGCTTATATTTTTTTCCATGCACAACTTTTTAAGGTTCAATAGGCACTGGCACAAATCTCTTAGTTTAGGTTTGTCTTTTTTTGTTCTCTTCTTTGTTATCAGTTGGAACACGTAACTTCCGTCTTCTTCCAGTATAGCCACATGCCGACTTTCTTATTCTGTTCTAGAAGTTCCTCTCTTCTCCCAAATTTCTTTAAAAACGTAGTTGCTATGCCACCAGACATCAGCATATCTTCACCCACACAGTGGGCTAAGGAGGATTCTTCATTGTCGAATAAGTTGGTTTTTATGATTTGGATAGAGCCGCTTCGTTTCATTTTTGATTTAGTAGCAGGACCATCGAGGCCTGGTTCCTGATACATTTTCTCTCGTTGGTCTCTCTCTATTCGCTCTATCATATCATCCACTCTCACTTGCATTATGTCCCATCCACTTTCCATCATTTTGGTTCTGATGTCTTCATTTTCGTAACTTGCCTTGATGTTTTCCATCTGGTTCATCAGTAACGAATTCTTTACCATTGTTTTGCATTTCATGTCTCTCACCACCACTTTTGCTTCTTCTACATCTTCTCTCATGACCAAGTATGTACCTTGGATCATGTCTCGGATGTCGTTGATATCATCTTGTAGTTTTTTTATAACTTCATTCATATATTTAGATCCACTTTCATCTATTGTATTACATTCACATTGAGCATCGAAAGAACATAACTTGCAACACCGTCTTCCTTCCATTTACAAGCTTCCTCGCTATCAACTCCAGCACACTGAAATGGACCCAGCAGCGGTCACAGCAATCACACATAATGCCACTATCAACAACCCTTGAACATATTTTGCATTTGTGGTTTACTATTATTCTATTGATGTGCATTTTATATGCGCTTCCTCCTGGTCCCCTTACCATTTTGAGAGTGCGTTTATCTCGGCAACACTTGATTATCACTTTTAGCTACACTACTCACCTAATTTTTAAACAATTTAAACAAGAATACCTCAACACTTTCACAATTCTTGATTCTTGAAGCCTTCACTCTCCCTCATTTGTGTTGTTTTTTGATAATTCAACTATCTAAAAAATCCCTGAAAACACTTTTTAAAATCGCTCTTTTCATCTCACCTAATTCAAAGAAACTGTTACTAACAATATACTCCTCAACATACAATTGAGGCACGCAGAACTCTATGGGTCTAAGTCCATTTGAAAAAACAGATGTGTTAAGTCCAAAAATCGGTTAAAATAGAAGTTAGCATTCAGTGCAACCATTTTCCAAATCCATAGTTGCAACTTGAATGAACACCTGTGTTCAACTATGGATATGGAAAATGGTTGCAGTGAAAGAAAACTTTTATTTCAACCGATTGTT
The DNA here is from genome assembly GCA_024449915.1 of Sweltsa coloradensis. Lineage (NCBI taxonomy): Eukaryota > Metazoa > Arthropoda > Insecta > Plecoptera > Chloroperlidae > Sweltsa > Sweltsa coloradensis. The sequence goes on along the minus strand of JAMZAV010000238.1, from coordinate 683,878 downwards.
GGACTAACTTCATCCGTTTATTAAAATGGACTTAGACCCATAGAGTTCTGCATGCCTCAATTCTTGATCTTTTTATCTTAAAATATGATCCCATAACCATCTATGACTCAAAATATATTATTTATTTTGAACATCAAAATATGCAATTAAAAAACTCCCACAACTCACCGCCAACCAACTTCTTACCAACCAACCTTACTTCTTTTCAGTGCATAACTAGGGAGTAAGAATGAAATGCTTGGCACAAAATGCTTGGGACAGCATTCACAGGCAAAGACTTTTGAAGGAGAGTTTGGCTGCCGTTTTTTTCTTTTTTTTTTACAAATTTTTGTATTTGGGGGGGGGGGGGGGGTATCACATCTTTTTATTGTTTGTTTCATATAAAGGCGTGAAATACTTGTTAACGATAATTCAAAGAAAGACGGGAAATTTCAAATGTAATTTTCCATCTAAATTGCTCGGATGTACGGCTTAGACGGAGTTTGATTCACTTTCTAAATACGTAAATAGATGTGAGTGAGATTTCGAAGACCTACAAAAAATTTCATCACAATTAGAGTATCGGTTTAGCCGGAATTTTGTTAACAGACACACAAAAATACAAAACTGAAAAAAAAGAAAAACATTCCGGATTTTTTTCTCCGGTGAAGTGAAATGGAATCTTCGCTTCGCTTGCTACGCTCATCCAATCAATTGGGCATTCTGCATGAATGCAGTTTGATCTTGATTTTTCATTTTTGGTTGGCATAGCTGGAGTGATGCATACGCATTTTTGTTTGTAACAGCAAAACTTTCGGAAAGTGATGAAATTATTGAGTCTTAATATGGTACGAAACTTGCACGCTGGTAATATTCTTGTAGATTACGTTTGATCGGATTGTTTGCCTGGCAACTCGCCTAGGTGATCTCTACCTCAAAGTGGGCTGCTGTACAACTAATGTCTTCCATTAGCCCTTTGAACTGTTGAATGAATAATATTATAAGTGAATAATATTATTCACTCAATGTTTGAACTGTGCTTCAGCATTATCTTTATGCGATAGTAAAATGTTGTTCAACTCTTTTACATGCTTCTGCAATTCATGTAAATCAACTACTATTATTTTTATTTTAGTTTCAACTGATTGACAGTGTTGGGTCAGTTCTTTTTTAAAATGAACTTTTTAAAAGTTCAGTTCACAGCTCAAATAATGAACTTTTAAAAAGTTCAAGTTCTTTTATAACCTAAAATTTTGAAAAGTTCAAGTTCGTCTAAAATATGAACTTAGTTCTTTTAAAAGTTCTTTTGTAAAAAAAATCACTGTTTTATTAAAGGCTGGCGTAAAATGAAGAAAAACACGAGGAAAAACATTAGAGGTGTTCGAGTACCAAACTACTCGCGAGTTTGAGTCTTACGAAAGTGTTGAGCTGTCTTCGATCGTGTTGATGATTTGTACTACATTCTCGTCGATCAGCTTGTAAAATTATGGCAGATTATGGCAGAAAGAAGAACTTTCAAATGAACTTTCTAAAAATGAAAAGTTCCTTCTCAGAAAGAACTTTTAAAAGTTCAAGTTCATTCATTTAAAAAAAGAGTAAGTTCACTGAAAAGTTCACAAAAAAAGAACGCGTTCTTTTTAAAAGTTCCTTCCCCAACACTGCTGATTGATATAAATACTGCAATTTTTATTTCATGTGTCTTGTCAGGGGGCAAGTGCCCCAACTTGCCCCCCCCCCCAACTCGGGGCGCCTATGTGTGTACATAAACCACTTTAAACAATAGTTGTGTTTCGTTTAAACTTTCAAGGTTCTCGTTAAACTGAGCAGTATCATTACACACAAAAACTAAATTCGCTCAAGATTGCAAGATTATAAAAAAAATCGTATTCTTCGGAAAACAATATCAGGTTTAATAATTGAAAATATTTTTATAGTTTGAGCTTATTATATGTCGCTTTAGTGTTAATGTGATAACGCTACATTAAAAACAGATTCGTTTAGAAAATGCTATAGGATGAACCCGCGAACAGTCGTGATTTAGATGACTATTTTCTATCTTCAATAAATATATTTATCGTGTCACGCTTAAAAGTTGCGCCGCTAAAATCACTCTCGACCTATTTAAAAAAATCATCTTGTCCCAAATACAAACATCAGGTTATAAGTTTAATGCAATTTTATAGTTAAATGATGATGGCATAAATCTTGTAGCCTAAGTAACGTTGTGCTAACGCAAAATTGGTAGCATAATTTCGCTAATAAATAATTTAAAATTTAAAATTTTCTGCCATCAATTAAATTCAAGGCACACACACGAAATGATTAGCCATGCAGAAATTGACATTAGTCACGTGTCACGTGCCAGTTTGCAATATTATAATAACCCTCCCATCTTAGTACTTATCATTCGGTCCTACTTCTGCACCATTTCACTAGGTTTTGTGTTTTATAACCTTAGTTATTTTGTTTGTTGTTTGCTTTGTTATATTGTTAGTAAAAAAAAATTACTTTTTATGTATCCATCTTGGATTTCCAGTCGATTTTTATACTTCCATTTTTGTTATTAAATTTTTACTTATTGAATTTTTGTATAAAGTATTGGTATTGTTTTAAATTGTGATTTATATGCAGTATTTTTAATTGTTTAGATTTAGTTAGTTGACACATTTGGTTGGTTGTAGGCCTAACGGCCTAACTGTTGTCAGGGAAACAAAACACAATATAACATTCATGATGGCTATGTTGCAGGGTCTGTGCCCCAATGACATCACCAAGATATCTGTTAATTCATTCTATTTTGGACTGTATCTTTTTCCAGGCAATGTTCTGTTCCGAGATGTGTCGTGAAAATGCCTGGAATAAATATCATGAGAAGGAATGCCACTTGGTGTATTTATTGAGAAAATTTGGCTTAAAGAGCGTTGGATATATTGTGGCACTTCGAATCTTGTTGACCGCTGTCTCCGAAGCAAATGGTCTTGTCGAGTTGTACGACCTACATACAGGGCTGATGGGGCAACCAATTGTCGAAAACCAGGTTTATGGGCATGATGCCAATGGAGAATATCTGTCTAGTGATTACCACCAAATTTCTTATATGGATCACAAACCCGTGTTTCCACCTCACGTTGATATCTTCAATGTCTTTTTGACAAGTATTATGCTGCGTGGCCTTCGGACATACTCAGGTCTTTTCTATTCCATCCAAAATGAGGACATTGCGACCCAGAAAATGCTGATGTATTTTGCTGGAGGTTTCATTTACATACATCTTTCTGTGATGACCACAAACTGCATTAATGTCACTTCTGGTTATTTCGCACGTAAAGATACCCCCGAAGACATCCAGTTCGAGCAAAGGCCTACATCAAGTGGTCTGTATTCTGCAATAAGCCTAATAAACCACTCCTGCGACCCGAATGCGGTGAAGTCATTCCTAAACGGATCTGTTTGTATTATAAGAGCGACGCGGCCAATCAGAATGGGAGAAGAGGTAAGAATTGTTGTTTGCAGCTTGTATATGTTTTCTAGTTCACATTGCATCTAAAAATGTTCTTTTCTCTTGTTGGTATGGTATGCTATTCACCCGCAAAACTCAAAAAATATATTTCATTCAGACTAACTAGTTATGAATTTAAAAATTATCAGAAAAATTATTGGGTCCATCATGACCCGGAAAAAAATTGTCAAACATGGTATTTTTCGAGCTAGGTCCCATTGGCAAAAATCTCCAATAAGAAATAACATGGGGACGATCTTTATGCCCCGTGACCTTGGAGGATTTTGATCCAAAAAATATTGGCCATTATTGACGTACTCTACAGCCTTTTCTGTTAATTCTCTATATGTATTTTGTTTTGTAATTTGGACAAGTGGTTCGGTCAAAATATGCTAAATACCAAGAAGGGTGTGATTTTGGAATGCATATTTTTGCGTGTTTCATAGATTATTGTGCATAGTTTCAAGACACGATGTTATAAATGGCAATTTTAGATTGTAACGATGCTCTAGCATCTATGTGTAACAAAAGAGTTAGGTTAAAGCTGATTTAATAAATTTTCCAAAATGCAAATTTTTGCAAATTTCTGGATAAAAATATTTGAAAAATTTGTGTAAAATCCGGGTTACAAGATGTAATTTTTTAAACGGTCATTTTAATGTAGTATTAGGCCTATGCTGTAGATTATGTGATAAAAAATAATTTTTTGGGATAATAGCCCCTTTAAGATATAACTTTCACGTTAGGCATGTCTGCATATTTCGAAATTCAGCCATCAACCTTCGTAACCCTTACAATTCCACTTGCTTCACTTAATAGTTTTATCTCATTGACAAAAAGCATTGGCGAGCAACGACAAACAGCAACTTTATTTAGTAACAAGTTCATAAGTTATAATATATAATATAATAAGGTTTCAGTATTTTATCTGGTCGAGGTTTTATATTATTCCCAAAATTAAAACGTTTAATTTTAATAGATCATAAGAAATATATTAACTGATTTTGTTTGGTTCCAGGTCTCCATAACATATACCCCGCATATCATTACCGGTCCAAGCGAGGCCAGGATAGCTATACTGGCGAATAAATACGGGTTTGTGTGCGAGTGTATGGCTTGCGCCAACAAATGGCCAGACTTCTGCAGGCTGGCAGAAATTACTAATTGTCCGTTCATCTGCAAGGAATGTCGTATTCTGCTGCCCGACAAGCCTCCCAATACGAGAAAACCGTCAGAATTCAAGTGCCGAGTGTGCAAGGCTAAGTATAATATATTCGCGATGTACGCCGAAATTTGCGGTTTGAACCACCGTATCAGTTTCATTCAAGATGTTAACTCTCTCGTCGTATCTGACCCTAACGGCGATCTACCAAAAATTATTAAAAGGCTCGATGATCTACTAAATTACCCGAACTGCATAATGTTGAAGTGTGAAGAGCTGATCAGAGTCGCAACTGAACAAAATCTGTAGGGCTGTAATTCCCATTACCATATGATTTATTTCCTGCATTACTTAGTACGCATAGTACGTAATCTGTCTTGCCTTTCTGTACTGTCGCCCTAAGCAAATATATTATCTATACTTCTTTACCCAAACCCCGTAACGAAAAGTTGTCAAGAGCTGTTCAGAGTCGCAACTGAACAAAATCTGTAGGGCTGTAATATGCTGTTATTCCCATTACCATATGATTTATTTCCTGCATTACTTAGTACGCATAGTACTTAATCTGTCTTGCCTTTCTGTACTGTCGCCCTAAGCAAATATATTATCTATACTTCTTTACCCGAACCCCGTAACGAAAAGTTGTCAAGAGCTGTTCAGAGTCGCAACTGACCTAAATAGGTGATTTCTATTACCAAATATGGTTCATTTCGTGCATTACTTAGTACGTATAATACCTAATCTGTCTTGTCTATCTGTACTGTCGGCCGGGGTTATAAATAAAAACAATTACCAAAGTTTTGAATTATAATTTCTCAAATACATATTCTTATTTCTTTCACTCCTTGTTCCAAGTCATAAAACCTTTTTTACAGTTATTTATTGCCAACAAATAAGTTTGCAGAATACCGTTACATATTTGATATATAAACAACAATGATAATTAACATATTAAAAACCATAATAAACTTTACACTCCTGGCGCATGAAATGTCAGGTCGCATCATGATAGGATGATGTTCTTGAGTTCTAATATCCTTTCTGTTTTTCTTGTAAAATAATCGTGGTAGTCGCCATTAGTCATAGTAAATTGTTTGTATATTATTTAGGGCCTACTACAATTCAGAAATTAAAAAAGTCTGCCCCAGCCGGGAATCGAACCACGGATCTCCCGCATTCCAGACAGGCGTCTTAACCACTAGACCATCAGGACAGGTACATTTTAAACTCTGAATGGTAATTGCATTATACATCTGAATGGATGGAACAGTACTGCAACAAATATCTATTATTGTTGTTTGTATATTGTATTGTATTGTGTGTTTGTGTATTGTATTGTTTATATAACATTGAACTATGGATGTTTAGTCCTTGCAAAGTTTAAATGTCAAGCTTTTTAACCAACTCCCTGCTGTGAGTTGAGTTGCTAGCGTGCGACATTACGAATGTCTCTTTTTGCTTGGGTTGATAGGGCCTCGAGGCTAGTTTAGTGTTTGTTGGGGAAAGATTGATAGAAGCTGGGAGCCAACAGCTTACCTTGAAAGTGTTCGGCGGCTGTGTAGAGTTGAAGTTCACATATATATATATATACACAAATTACATTACGACGAAACGTTTCGGCTTGAACAGCCTTGTTCACCCGTCGGAGTTGAGAGAGTTACTAACTAAATAAATGGCTACTATTTACAAATATGTAGAAGAGGCGCTGTTGGCGGTGGAAAGGGGAACTAGGGAAGGTCAGCCAGGTAAGGTAGTTCTCTGTTTCCCCTCTAGACTCCAAGGTTAGCGTAGGTTTAGGTTGGGAGGCTCACGGGAGCTGGTGACCATTTGGTGTGCCAGTTCCCATTTCCTGAGCTCTCCTTCACTGCAGTTAGGTGGTAATGCTTTTATGATGCTGGCGTTGAAGCAGTCATTAAAGCTAAGGTTATGAGTGGCTGCGTGTAGTGCCACTGGTTTGTCATTGGCCCTCACTGTGTCGTGCCTGTTCCCATTCATTATTTGCCTCAGGGTGTTGTTGGTTAGGCCTATATACTCCGCGGGGCAGTGCTGACATCTCAGTTGGTATATGAGATTTTTGGTGGTGCAGGTGTTGTGGTGCTTTATCGGATATGTCATCTCCGTGGCTCTGGCCGTGAAGGTGTTAGCTGGGAGGTTTATCGGACAGGTGTGGCAGCGATTGCTCTGGCAGGGGTAGGATCCTCTGGGTAGTGTGTCCTCTTTTTGTCTCCTCTGTAGGTCATGTTTCACTAACATGTTGCTCAGGTTTGGTGGACATCTGAAGAACACTCTGGGGATGTTGTTGGCTAGGTGTTTTGTGGTGGCAGAGGATGCAAGGAGGTGGCTACCTCTCTTGAGGATCCCGTTGAGGATGTGTAGGCCAGGGTGCCACTGTGTCACCAAGGGTATTGTGTCTCCTTGAGTAGTTGTAGGCTTGATAGGTTTGTCAGTGGTGGGGCGGTACACTTGTTGTTCGACTTGTTCTTGTGGATAACCTCGAGCAACAAAAGCATTCACAATGCGTTGGCAATAGTGTGCGAGGTCTTCTTCGTTTGAACAGATGCGTTTGCCTCGGGTAGCCAACGAGTGGGGCAGGGACCGTTTGGTATACTTCGGGTGGCAACTCTTGAAGTGTAGGTACTGCATGCTGCTGGTGGGCTTGAAGTGTACGCTGGTGCGAAGCTGGCCCTCTTGAATGTCGTCTCTTTCGGGGTCTAAGGAGCTGTGTCAAGCTGCCCCCTGAAGTTTCTAGGTATATTATAGCTAGCTGAGTAGAAGAAAAACCTATGGTGTCACTATGGCCCGATCTGAAGTTAGGTAACTGCATCTGTTGGAATGCCTTTATACCTGGGCAAGCTCCCATAAGGTAAGGTACTGCAAAGATCTTTTTATGTGCGCTTGGGATAGCTGGCCCTGAAAAGTTAGTACTGCATGCTCGGGGGTTTAAGTGTACGCTGTGCAACTGTTTTGTAGTGTAGGTTGCATCTGACTGTGGTGCTTGAATTACCGGGGATGCGGCATTTATTGTCTATTGCTGTGTGTCGAGTGTAGTTGTTGCGCAAGCTTGCCTGCTTGACAATTTAGATACTGTATGAGCTACTGATTTTGAAGTTAGCTGGTGCGAAGCTGGCCATCTTGAAGAATGCATGCCCGTACTTTAAATTTCGGGTAAAATGGCCCTGAATTGTAAGTAATAATTGGTGAGTGACGCTGTAAGCTGCCTTGAAGTTAGGTCACGCATTCTCTTGGCTGATGACCTGTGGAAGGGCCCTTTGAATGTAGACTGCTGCTGCGGTTTTGGTACTGTCGAAGGCCTCTTGAATGTCTCTTTTCGGGAGTCTAAAGGAGTGTTCACCCACTAAACCCCACAATATATGTTTCATAGAGGATTATTATTTATAACTCACTGAGTAGAAGAAAAACTATTGGTTTCACTATGACCCGATAAAAGTTACAAACTTTGGTAATTTTGAAATTCTATGAATCACTTTATCCCATTGGCAAATCTCCCATAAGAAATAACGTTGCAAAGATCTTTTTATCCCGTGGCCTTGGAGGATTTCTGCAAGAAAAAGTATTGGCTATTTCTGACATACTCGTGTATAGTTACACTATGTTCTGTTTTGTTATTATGACGTGTTTCAGTCAAAATAATAATTATGATGATTGCCAATTACGGGGTTGCGCATATTATTGCTATTGCGTGTTCGAGTGTATTTTGCACAGTTTTAGACTGACAATTTCAGATAACGGTTATGGAGCTACTATATTAAATGAATATTAAGCTGGATAAAGCAGATTTGAGAAATTCACCACGTTAATTTTCACATATATTTCAGGATAAAAAAAGCCTAAAAAATTCTTGTTAAATAATAATTGGATGAGCGAAGCGAAGACTTCAATTTCACCGACCCCCCAAAAAATTTAGCTCGGGTGTTTTTTTTTTGTTTTTTTTCCGTCTGTTTGTTCGCTCTCTACCGGGCAAACGGCATATCCGATCTTGATGAAAATTGAAGGGGACCTTCGAAATCTCTGAACTTAGACTTGCTACGTTTTTGGGTACAATCGAAGAAATATTTCTCATGAATATCGTACTTTTACGAATTTTTTCGATTTTTAGTGCGATATTTTCGTGACATTTGGGCCGATTCTGACCAAACGGGTGGGGCTACAACGTTCATATTTCACATGGACATTAAGGTTATTGTGATGTAGTACCTTTTGAAAGAAAAAGTTGAAAAAGTAAGCCCGAATCTATAGAAATAAAGCTTTTAATATAAGTTTTTTGATTTTTAGTGCGATATTTTCGTGACATTTGGACCAATTCTGACCAAACGGGTGGGGCTACAACGTTCATATTATACATGGACATTAAGGTTATGGTGATGTAGTACCTTTTGAAAGAGAAAGTTGAAAACGTTAGCCAGAAGCCATAGAAATAAAGCTTTTAATACAAGTTGTTTGCGGTAAATAATACCAATTGACAGGTAACAACAGAAACTTGACAACAATCCCCTACAATGCGTAGGCAGCAAAACAAAGCACTTGCAAAAGTAAAGATATCCCACGCAAACTAAAAACTTTAAAAAGCTCATCCATCAACGCGGCGGGACTTTAGCGTTTTCCTAGTAATTGATATCATTTTTAAATTATATTTTATTTTTTTGGTATTACCATTGAGTTTAGATATTCTAAACTCGAAACGATATACCCTAATAGTTTTTAGTCATTGTCTCAAGAACAGTGCAGTAATTACAGACAGTAATGTCGTTTATTTTTTTAGAATTTAACTAAATATTAAAATGTATTCAAATGTAAGTAAACGTCAGTATGGTCTCTATTTACAAAAAATAATCAATTAATTAAATCTCAAAATAAAAACTAAATAACCATAACATTTGAATATTTTTTAAAACAGGCTTTGTGACAAAACAGTGTCTTGTTATCACTTCAACAATGTTTTGCAGCGTTTATGTCATTTTGAGATATGAATCGCAAGGATTTAGTCAGTATCACTTCAAGCTCTACATTATCCTACGGGATTGATCCAAGGCCCAGGAGAGTGTGGGGTTCGCTACGAGGTACTGCTGCATATTTAGCAAACACGTGAGTATTATAATCACAGTGACGCGGCGCTCGCTTCAAAGAAGGGTATTCACCAGGTAAACTTATAAAAAATCATTTAGACTACCTGTACAAAGTAACAAAAAAGTGTAGGGTTACCATTACCCAAAAAACATTGCCAAACTTAATTATTTTCGAGCTAGGTCCCATTGGCAAAAATCTCCCATAAGAAATAATATGGAAATGATTTTTGAGTCCCTTGACCTTGGAGGATTTTGATTAAAAAATATATTGGCCACTATTGACGTACTCGTCAACCTTTTCTTTAAATTCGCTTTATCTTGATTTTGTGATTTGACCGACAGTGTTGCGTCGAGCGTTAAGCGCGTGACTCTTGATTCGGGAGGTCCCGGATTCAAATCCCGTCGAGACCGGAAATCCCGAATGAAGTTTTTTCCTGAGGTTTTCCTCAATCGTTTATGCAAATGCAAAGGATTGAGTCCTCTTAAACAGCCCTCGGACATCCCTTCACAATTGTCCTATCCGCAACATACCTAGTTAGACACCTGAAGAGGGGCATGAAATTGCACCCTGTGCAGGCTTTCCACAAAAATTATTTATATTTTTGTGATTTGGTCAAGTGGTTTGGTCAACAAAATATGCTTGTTACCAAGAGAAGGTGTAATTTCGGAACTCACAATATTTTGTGTTTGAGTGTATTTGTGCACAGTTTCAAAGCACAATATTTTAAAATACCATTTTAAATTGGTATGATGCTCTAGTATCTGTGTGAAACGCAGATTGAAGCCGATTTAAGAAATTCACCAAATCGCCAATTTTTGCAAATTTCAGGATAAAAAAGCTTAAAAAATTCGTGTAACGTCATAGTACATTTTAGATAGTAAAGTATTATGCTCTGGATCATGTGGTCACATGGCGACCTATAATTTTGATGATTGTACTGTCGCCGTACTTCCATTGTACAGCGTATACCTCTTTGTAGAAAATATTATTTTCCTTAAATAATTCACGCACATACAATACTATCAAGATATTATGACACTGTAAAAAGAAATCAGAGCAAATAATGAAATGATTAGTTAGTATGATAAGTTGAGTATCAGTAAGAGTAACCTCGCTTTTGATAAATGCAGTGGATACGCTCTGTTACCGAGGTGGAGGGGAGGGGGTGAAATACTATTTTTATTATTAATTTTATTCACACTTAATTTAAATCCAATAATCTACACACACATTCTACACATCTAAAAATGCATTAATACGCCATGATTCCATAATTATTACGTGTAATATAACTATAATATTTTTAGTATGTATAAATCCAGATTAGATATAATTAATTAATATAAGTTTTCGTAGTTTATAATGTAACTAGTCATGTTTTGAGGTAAAAACTTGCTTAAGTTTAAATAATAAAAAATATTTTACTAGCGACGTTACACTGGTGTTATCCTGGTGACAGTGACTATTTTCTTTTGGTTTAAGATTTGTTTTATATTTTTTGTGGTATACATATTATCTATTACCCTCTTTCTAACCTTTGCGGGTTTCCATCCACACATTCCCCACGCACCAAGGGAGACCAGAAGGACACGTCCAACCACTGGGCCAGATGCGCGTCGGACCTAAGAGCAGCACAATTCCCGCACTATGAGTAAGTAAATAAAAGCAAATTTTTTCTATCCCTCACCATGTTTACTCGCTCCTGTGTTGCTCCTGCTAAACTAAAAAAATATTTCATTCAGGCTAACTCTTTATGAATTTAGAAAGTAGCAGAAAAATTATTTGGGTCCACCGCCATGATCTGGAAAAAAGTTGTCAAAAAGTTGTAATTTTCGAGCTAGGTCACATTGGCAAAAATCTCCCATAAGAAATAACATGGGGACGACCTTTTTGCCTCGTGACCTTGGATGATTTTAATCCCAAAATACATTGGGCATGTAATTGACGTACTAGGCAGCCTTTTCTGTACATCCACTTTATTTTGTTTTGTATTTTGGGCAAGTGGTTCGGTCAAAATATGCTGATTACCAAAAAGGGGTGAGATTTTGGAAGGCATATTTTTTAGTGTTTGAGTGTATATGTGTACAGTTTCATGAGACGATGTTATAAAGGGCCATTTTAGATTGGTTCGATGCTCTAGTATCTATGTGGAACAAAAAAATAGCAGGTTATAGCCAATTAAAGAAATTCCTCAAAACAAATTTTTGCCAATTTCAGGATCAAAAATATTAAAAGATTCGTGTAAAATCAGCGTTACAAGGTTTACTTTTTTAAACTGTCATTTTAGTTCAGTATTATGCCATAGATTATGTGTGGTAAAAAATCATTTTTTGGGATAATAGCCCCTTTAAAGTTCAAGATTTGTTGTGTTCTCCCATGATTGGTATTTTTAGATCACACTGTTCCTCAACTCAGGCTAGTTAAATTCTGTCATTGTCAGCAGTAAAAATCGTGTAGTGACGAGCACTTATGCTCCAGTGACCACTGCATGCTTAATAGAGTCTATAACTTTCAGATATATCAATCCTCATTGACTTACAATGACTGATTGTAAACATCAACAATCAACATTATTCATGTGTATAGCTGGTAACTCTTCTTTGAAAACATATCCGAAAAATGATCACTATCAATAACCCAACAATCTTTGTGTGGAAAATTAGATAACTGACCATCGGACTTGTAGGTTGAGATTGTTCTAGCCCGAGAAGCCTCAGGTGAGCGGGCAAGGTGTTGAGTAGAGTAGAGTTGAGTAGAGTAGAGCATGTTGATAACATAGAACGAGTCTATTTCGTGTTGGCGACCATAGTATACGCATAACATTGAGATATGAGTAGGCCTAGGCTGTGTTGCAAACCTGTAACAGAGAAGGCCAACATTAATTATACATAAGAATATATTATAGTTTATAAAATTAATGGTGATAGTAAATATCAGAATAGCTAAAGGGAGGTATCGGTGAACCAGCCCTCCAAAATTTGATTTTCGGATTTTTGTATATTATTATTTTATAACAATTTTTGAGTGTAAAATACTTTACTTTATTGAGATCCGACGATCCATTATGCTTAATTTATATTTTTTAAAGTTGTATTGTTGCTTGTTGATAGCCATAGCAACCACACTTCGTAATAAGCATGTTTCAACTTTAAACCTGTTTTTCTCAGAATAATATAATTTTGACACAATTATGTACCTTTTTCTCCTAAACCACTTTACCGATTTGCCTAAAATTTTCAGGTTATGTTAAATGTGTTACAATACACAACCCATATAAAATAAACTTGATTGGTTTATTATTTTTTGTGATATCAATATTAATAAATGAGAATTCTACATTAAAATTAGAACTTTTGCATGAAGTATTTGTAAAAAAAAAAGTAAATTTTTCATGTAGGGGAATAATTTTTATAGGGCTCATGTAGAACGTGTTCCATAATACAGCCTCAAAGTTGTAGCCAAATTTATCGAATAGTTTGGGTAAAAAAGGTACATGAAAATAGCAAAATTAGCATTGCCAGCATATGGCTCTTAAAAATGTAAAAAAATAAATAGAAAAAAAATGGTAAGCCTGCCCAGTGTGCAATTCATGCTCCTCTTCTGCGCCCGAATCCTCAGAGAGGAGTTAAATTTCGGGGGTAAACCATCTAACCTGGTTTTTAACGTCCTCTATAACCCCCAAATTTAACCTCCTTTTTTAACTCCCATTTCCGGATCCACAAACGCATTTTTACTGGGGAGGTTAGCCGGAGGTATACATTGTGTTAACACGGTGACGTCATGAATTTCAGACAATAACATCATTGTAACCAATAGAAAAGGGTTTTTTGTTTTGGAACGAATTTTAAATTATCATAATATTTTTCAAAAGTAGTGTAAATGTTAAATAAATTAGTGTAGTTAATTGTTTTATTTGTATAAATAATTATTTATCTATATTATTTTAATTTAGTTATTAATTTTTAATAAATTAGTGAAAATGTTATTGTAATTGCACTAGAACATCGATTTTCGGTTAGCACCATGAAATTTGACACGGTGCTACAAAATAATAATATGATCATTAATAATACGCGGGGAGGCAAGCTATTAGTCAAAATTGACAACCCCTAAACCATCCCTTAAAATTGGAATGGGTATGAGCTCTATCAAACACATTATGACATTGCAAATTACTTATTTAAATTATTATGTCAAAGTATGTTAATCACATTTAACTACTCTTCTTTCCAAAACTACGTTTTTCTCCACCCCAACCCCTAATAGTGCATGTTATTGTTTTCTAGATGTCAGTAATCCCAGCACTAACTAGTGAGTTACCAGCATGAAATTTGGCATAAGATATATTATTATAATATGCAAATAAACAATTCGCAGGGAGGCAAGTGATATTACACCCCTAGTATTCCGTACAACCCTTAACATTGGAATGAGAGTTTGGTCGGTATTTGATAAAGTTTGAAAGGCCTATTTTAGTTGTAATAAAAATTATGTGATAACGTGTTATGACACAACTCCACCCCAAATAATTTAACTAATATTGACCAGCAGTAGTTTGTATTTTTGGATGAGCGAAGCGAAGACTTCAATTTCACTGACCCCCAAAAAATTTAGCTCGGGTGTTTTTTTGTTTTTGTTTTTGTTTTTGTTTTTTTTGTTTGTTTTTCTGTCTGTTTGTTAACTCTCTACCAGGCAAACGGCATATCCGATCTTGATGAAAATTGGAGGTTGACCTGCGAAATCTCTGAACTTAGAGGTGTATTGTTTTTGGGTACAATCGAAGAAATATTTCTCATGAATATCGTACTTTTACGATTTTTTTCGATTTTTGTGCGATATTTTCGTGCCATTTGGGCCAATTCTGACCAAATCGAGTGGGGCTACAACGTTCATTTTTATTATACATGGACATTAAGGTTATGGTGATGTAGTACCTTTTGAAAGAAAAAAGTTGAAAAAGTTAGTCAGAATCCATAGAAATAAAACTTTTAATATAAGTTTTTTACGGTTAATAATACCAATTGACAGGTAACAATAGAAACTTGACAACAATCACCTACAATGCGTAGGCAGCAAAACAAAGCACTTGCAAAAGTAAAGATATCCCACGCAAACTAAAATTTTTAAAAAGCTCATCCATCAACGCGGCGGGACTTTAGCGTTTTCCTAGTTTATTTAATTGGTGGACGTCTCAATCCCTGAAGTTTTTTTACTGCATTTTTTATATTTTACATAAACAAAATAATATAATTATTCATTGTACCATTATTTTGCATACAAATACACCCATAGTATTAAAGCCTAGCTAGGATATCATCCATATTAATATTTAAAAAAGAAATTCATAACTTTTAATTGATGAACTTGTGGCGCCACCTGCTGCCATCATTGTAGGCATCAATCTCTGGTTTACCTGGGGGGATCAAGATTAGTGGGGAAATTGGTAGATTGTAAAATTACAAGATAAGAATAAAGTAAAACACAATTTTAGCCTAAATATTAACTATTTATTTCATACAAATTTAAATCTGCATAGAAGAATGAAGAAGTTTTTAGCACAAGGAAAATTATGGTACTGTATTACCTTAAAATTATCAAAGTTTCTAGCTACAGACAGGGCTAGAAAACAGATCCGTGAACTTGCCCTCCCCCACATCAGGAGCCTACAGGACCGGAAGTATACATGTTATAAAACTGTGTAATTTTATCTCACGTGCATTCGTAGTTTGTTACGAAAATATTTTTTACAGCGTAAAAGCGTAAAAGCCTAAAAAACGACAAAACATGCACCCGTTTTTGTGAAAATGAAAATTTGTGGAAAAAGGGTAAATTTAAGAAAATTACCTAGAAGCTCAAATTTTCATTTTAAAAAAATACGAATTTACAGGGTTCCAGCATTTAATTGCTTTTGAAAAAACCAGAGCTTCAATTTCCAATGTTTTGGCAAACGCCTTGTGCTCAGCGCTGCAGCTCATCGTAAGAGTGCACCCTTACTCTCTCACAGTTGTCAGTCAGTGGCGTAACGTTGACATATCAGGGCCCTGTGAATCAGAAAGAGTAAATGAGAAATAGCTTTTATCACAGACCAGCAACAAAAAGTTCCCTCCCGACCTATTTAAATAAAGTTAATCTTTAGCAACGAGGGAGGACTTACGGATATTTTTCTTCAGATACAATGCAAATTGTAAAAATGCCTTAGTTAAATTAATAATTTTTGCCCCTGGCAGCGCGGGGCCCCGTTCGGCTGCACGGTTCGCATTTGCCAGGCGGTGGAACTGGAAAACGTTATAATATATATTAAGGTATAATAGGCCTATTTCAAATAGAATATGTATACCAATTTTCCGATAACACTGCAAGAGTACGCAATTTATTAAATATTCGAAGACCAATGCAATGTTCTTTTGATTCTCAAAGGGTAACATATTTTATTCTTTCGACGACGACGACGTGAGAAACTAGGGCGCTTCAACCAGTTAGATCATATTGCGGCGCCTGTGATATTGTAAGTTGATGAGAAGAATTAATGGTGTTTGATGATAATTTATTGTTTTCTAAGTGTATAATGTATAAGAAAAGAAAATGATGGTGATAGTAGTAAAAGCAAAACAAAAGTTATATATTTAAATGGAAATAAATAAAGAAATGTATGTGATGTGAATTAAATTTTGTTAAATAAATCGTCCATATATTGGATATGATCTCCCCGAATCACAAGTTGAACGCGGAAATTTCCGTCTACAATAATTGTTAAAGATACAAGCAGTGGCGTATAGATTAGATAGATAATCGTATTTGTTTTCAGGCGGGATTTAGGCCAGCTAAACCTTTTTTTCCATCCAATCTTTAATGTAAATACATTTTTCAGATTTTCAATTTGGATTTGTTAATAACAAATAACAATTTTGAATTTACAATAAAATATTTGATGATATAACATTAATTTACATTTTTATAGTGCATAGACTACACATACATTTTACACATACTCTCATTCAACCATACTTATTAAGTGAATTGTTAAATTGAAATTAAATTAAAATTAAAATCAAGCATCAGTTAAAACATATTGTGCATTTTGTTATTTGTCAGTATTGCCATGGCATTTTGTGAAATATAATTCATGTATTTTACTTCTAAAAATATTGTAATTATTGATATGGATGTCCCTGAAATGAATAGGAACCGGGGGGCAGGGGGGCAACGCCCCCTCAAGTTTGGTCCAGGGGGGGGGGCAAAACTAAAACGTGCACGAGTTAAATAATAATCCCAGAATTTTCGTAGTACATATGCACATACACTTATACAATTCGACACTCACCTTTGTAAAACGAATATGTTTGCCTGTATGCTTCGTCATTTGATAAAAAAATTGGTTGAAATTTTGCGTTCATTTTTTAGTTTTTTGATGGCAGATAGTTGCTGTAAAACATCGTTTACAGAGTCCGAGTGCAGTTAAAACATGACGAAATAACTGTAGTATGGTGAAAATTTTTGTCACCCTCGGCGAAAGAGCCTCCGGTGGCTAGGTCTTCGCCAAAGACCCAAGCTGCCGCCCAGAACATCTGCTAATACGTTTGCCCCCCCCCCCCCCAACTTTCAAAACGTTCCTACGCGAATGGATACACGAATCAGATTTGCTTTTATGGTTTTCTGTTCCCCTGATCACAAAGGTCGCTATCACAAAACCTCGGCCTTGGAACGATAGCCTGGAATCGAACGGCACAGACCCATCAATCTTTCGCCACGCTACACTCCCACACTATTTCTTTCTCTGCCACCGCGGCACATGGTACAAACACAGTTGGAAAACAGCCTCCCTTTCTCCAAAGAGGACATTGAAGAGGACTCTAAAGAGGACTTTGAACCAAAAGTCCTTCAGACTGTTGGACGAGCTCTGTCTGGGGCTTGAATGCGGAATGAGAGGATTTAGTCTGGAACGCCTTTGGACCACTCATTTTCACCCTGAAGATTGAAAATTTTAGCAGGATGTTTAAAAAAGGATATGCGGTTGTCTCAATTAAGCCAACACAATCTAACTAAATCTAAATTATATTTTAAAGAGAAATCATATTATTATTATTATTATTATTATTATTATAAGACTACTCTAAAATATTATTTATTCTTTATTGACAACGGGACGGGTGTCCCAAAAGTGCAATACAATGCAATACAACACACTTCCAGCTATTATACACCCATAGAAAAAAATGCCAATCAGGCCCTTAGTCTTAAATCCATCCCTTTTATGACAATATTTTGACAACATTTATTGGATGAGCGTAGCGAGCGAAGCGAAGATTCCATTTCACTACACTGGAGGAAAAGATCCGCATTTTTTTTTGTATTTTGTGTGTTTATTAACACGATTCCAGCTAAACCGATACTCCAATTGCGATGAAATTTTCTGGAGGCCTTCGAAATCTCTGAACTTAGAACTGCCACGTTTTATAGAGCGCAATCGAAAAATTATTTCTCATAAAAATCGCAATTTTACGATTTTTTTCGATTAAAAAAAATTTTTCGACTTATAACACCTACATGCTTATTCCGATTGTAATGATTTTTTTAACAGAACCTTTATTTTATGAATAAATATATTCGCGTGAAATTTGAGCGTAATCGAAAAATTTTTTCTCATGAAAATCGCAGTTTTACGATATTTTTCTATTTTTAAAATTTCTTCGACTTATAACACCTATATGTTTTATCTTATTGTAATGATTTTTTTACAGAACCTTAATTTTGAATTGATGTATTCGTGTGGAATTTGAGCAGAATCTAAAAACTATTTCTTGTGATAATCGCAATTTTTCAATTTGTTTCGATTTTTTTACATTTCTTCAACTTATAACACCGACATGCTTTATCCGATTGTAATGATTTTTTCACAGAATCTTAATTTCACGAATTAATATATTCGTGTGAAATTTGAGCAAAATCGAAAAATTATTTTTCATGAAAATCACAATAATTTTACGTTTTTTTCGTTTTTAAAAAACTACGCTCATCCAACAACGCGCCTGAAACAGCGTTTGCGAAGCTTCCTAGTTCATTGGTTACATACAACGCTCCAATTAAGTCCATCGGTTTGCTTTGTTCCACTAGTAACTCTGAAGGTTGAATCCACCCAAGGAAAAATATTCAATAATGGGATTGATGACTATAAAGAAAATTAATGCACATAACTTCTCCCAACTATCTTTAGGTGTATTGTGATATTGTTCTTGGCGTATACGCCTCACGTAATGATCACTTACAAAACTTTTGTATAAAATATAAAATACAGACTGTTTTTTCTTATGATACGAGTGATTGTAATAAGATGATGTACGGTCGTATCCATGGTCGTAAAACCTATCTACTGACGGCCACATCTTTTACTTTGTCATCTTTTCTCGTTTAAAAAAGTCGTCCGCTGTGGCACACGACTAGGGCGTTGGTCTGAAACGTATGGGTCTATGAGGATGTGGGTTCGAGTCCCGCATAAGGCATGTTCTTTTGTAATCGTCCTTCATCGTCATATTTTATCACCACTCATCGTCTCAAATATCCTTCGTGCACCAAAATCATCATGATCGAGGAGTCATCGCTGTAGGCTAGTATTATTCGCGTGGACGAACTATTCTGTCTCTCGTGGTCTTTCCCTCATCACCGTTCTTCAATCACGACAGTGTTGTTGGTTATTAAATTCCATTCTATATCGGATAAGACATAATACGTCTGACCAAAGATTAATCTGAAGCCGAACCGGAATGTTTTTAACAACATGTCAAGGGATGACTGCGGTGCTTCATTGCATAACATTGTTTACCATGTGTATTCCTGTACTCAGTGTACATGAGCTCCCAGTCTCTTATCAAGTGTAGGTCTGTGAACTCCATGATATTGGTATGTGCTGTGTTACTATGATTCATTTCGACCTGTGTGTGTAACTATTTCAAAGCAAAAATTTAAAGACAAGCTTCACTTCTGGATAATATGTTTAATTAAAAAGTAACAGAAATGTGCCTAATTCGGGACTGATGACTATTCCATTTCCAACGAGGCGCTGGAATGAGGTAAGTGGCAAGCATTGGCGAAACTACGGGGGGAGAGGGGGGACCGCTTAACTTAATTTGATCGGAGGGGGGTGGGGGGGGATGGGGTGGGGTTGGGGTGGTACAACTTTTATTTGGTAAGAGGTATTTATTGAGATATTATAATTTATTTATTTATATAAGAGTCAAGTACAGCACAAGTACCATTTTACATAGACTAGGAAGCTTCGCAAACGCTTTTTCAGGCGCGTTGTTGGATGAGCGTAATTGGTGCATTGAGCTGCCATGTGTGTTGTATTAATTAAAACAATATTACCAAGCGTGTCTCGCAGGCCATAGCAATGGGAAAACGAAATCAATTTAAATACCATCTGCATTACACATGGCAGCTCAATGCACCAATTACGCTCATCCAACAACGCGCCTGAAAAAGCGTTTGCGAAGCTACCAAAGAACAATATTGGAGACAACAATGAAAAATTCGGGCCATAGGACGCACGAGTTTCTTTGGATGTTCTTTGGTTAGGTCACCGCCTGCTTGATGTAATTTTAATTTTAAAAAAAACGTTAAATTAAGATACACGTTAAAAATTATTCTTCAATTAACCTCAAATTTCACACGAATATATTAATTCATAAAATTAAGGTTCTGTACAAAAACCATTATAATCGGATAAAACATGTAGGTGTTATAAGTCAAAGAAAATTAAAAAAATATCGAAAAAAATTGTAAAATTGCGATTTTCATTAGAAATAATTTTTTGATTGCGCTCAAAAACGTGGCATTTCTAAGTTCAGAGATTTCGAAGGCCTCCAGAAAATTTCATAGCAATTGGAGTATCGGTCGTGTTAACAAACACACACACAAAAAAAAACATTCCGGATTTTTTCTCCAGTGTAGTGAAATGGAATCTTCGCTACGCTCATCCAACAATCCTAATATAATATATAAATAAATTAAAAATTAAAATAAAAATTACATTAATATACCTACAAATTAAGAAATAATTATATGGTGATGAACAATAAACAAATATATCAATATTATAAGTGCAACCAGTGTTGGGGAAGGAACTTTTAAAAATACGCGTTCACGAGAACGCGTTCTTTTTTTGTGAACTTTTCAGTGAACTTACTCTTTTTTTAAATGAATGAACTTGAATTTTTAAAAGTTATATCCGAGAACGAACTTTTCAGTTCTAGAAAGTTCATTTGAAAGTTCTTTCCGTGCGTCGAGCAGCCGTCAACGCTTAAAAACAATAACAAATCGTTGTTCCATCGTAGGCCTACGTTGACGCACGTTCAGCTGATTTTGACAACGTAACGCACGATTCACGAAGTTAAAACGATGCACGCCAACTAATTCGGAAAAAATCTTTGAAGACTAAAATGCTAAGTAGGCCTATCTGCCGTAATTTTACAAGCTGGTTGACGAGAATGTAGTACAAATCATCAACACGATCAAAGACAGCTCAACACTTGCGTCCGACCGGTAGACAAGCAAGCAAGGTCTCAGCTCGAAGCTTCCAGTGTTAACATGTTGACACTTGACTTGACAGTAGATTACGCGTTGGACTGCAGTGGCATAAAATGCAAGAATATATTTTAGAGGGAACTATTAACATCATCTGGAGATTAATATAGTTTGTGTAGCTCGCTCCTTACTTTATTGGGGGAGGGGGGGGGGGGGATAATTTAATATTTTGTTTATTTGGATTAAGGGCGCGTCAACCGTTAGGTCATAATGCACCACTCTAGCCTAGGGGATATGGGGAGGAGTGGCCCATGCTGGTCAGAACCAGCCACGGGTAAGGGGAGGAAAGGGGGTTTTCACGTCGCGGTCGTCATTGTCTTTTGTCATCGTTCATGGTGTCATTGTCGTCATCGTCTTCGAGGGGTCGTCAAGGGGGCAAGGTCCCCGACGACGATTGCCAGAGCTCGCCTCTTGTTTCGGGAGTAAAACACTGCCCTTCTAACAAGCTGATGTTTGCGAGGTGGACTTTTTCTCTTGAATCGCCTTTTACGATTAGCAGAGCCATGCTCTGGGCTAAATTCTACCCCGGGCCCAGACAGGTAGATAATTTAATAAAAGCTGTGCCTTCAAGTACCTATATTTAATTGATTTAATTAATTGCACTTGTGTAGGT
Source organism: Sweltsa coloradensis (assembly GCA_024449915.1). Taxonomy (NCBI): domain Eukaryota; kingdom Metazoa; phylum Arthropoda; class Insecta; order Plecoptera; family Chloroperlidae; genus Sweltsa; species Sweltsa coloradensis. Next base: position 661,963 of record JAMZAV010000238.1, on the reverse strand, counting down.
GTAGACAGAATTGAATTTAACTAGGTTGTACGGTTGTACCTTGTGAAATAGGTAGTACCGGTAATGGTGCAAAGGCTATGCTAATGCATTGAAGCATAATATTAATTTGGTAATTAGATTGCAAACATATACATAGGGCCTACATAAATACAAAAACAACTTGTAGGCCTAGATTTGAAGATTTTTGTTTACTACTCGAACTCGACTCAAACTCCCGAGTAGTTTGGTACTCGAACTCGACTCGACTTGAAAAGTGATACTCGCACACCCGTAATGTTTTTCCTCGTGTTTTTCTTCTTTTTACGCCAGCCTCTCATAAAATAGTGATTTTTTTTACAAAAGAACTTAGTTCATATTTTAGACGAACTTGAACTTTTCAAAATTTTAGGTTTTACTCTCCTCGACGTCTGCTCGGCAGTCCGGGTTAGTGGAGGAACCTATATGACTGTCAAGGTTACACCGTCCTTTCGGATGAGACGTAAAGCCGTTGGTCCCCTTGGTACTTTTCGAAAGGAGTAGGCTACGTGCCGGTACCGGGTTTCCCCTCCTCCCTTCTGTTCATACTTCATCCTCATCTATCACCACTCATCGTCTCGATTAGCCAAAGTGCATAAATATGAGACGTTAAGCAATATTCAATCAAACAAATAGGTTTTAAAAGAACTTGAACTTTTTAAAAGTTCATTATTTGAGCTGTGAACTGAACTTTTAGAAAGTTCATTTAAAAAAGAACTGCCCCAACACTGAGTGCAACAAAACATATGAGTAAATAATGTTTAAAAGAATAGAGGGGAAAATGCTAATGACCTTCAACTGCAGTCCAATCAGGGATTGATTTTTTAAAAGAATTAAAATCAGAGAATATGTCGAGCTTTGGTAAACTAGGTAAATTGTTATAAAATGAAGGTAATCGAACGGTGATAGATCTACGGTTAATAGAAAGTCTAGGTCTAGCTACATGAAAAAGGTGCGTAAAGCCTAGTAAAGCGGGATGGAACATGGAGTGGAAACATGAAGACAAGACTGGTGGACCGGAAAACACCATTGATACGGTGCAGGAAATACATGTCATACCGTTTTCTTCGAGTGGCTAGATCTGTCTCGAAAAATTCACTCATAATTTGTTGTCGAGACCAGGCATTAAAAGCTGGGACACGATGACGAACAATTGCACAGAAAAATGAAACTACTCTTATCTATTTTTTCAATATTAGTATCAGCTGACAATGCCCAAATTGGAGTACAGTACTCAATCACAGATAAAACACAGCCCGTGAAATATGATTTTAGCGCAGTTGGGTCACGAATGTCAGTGAACCTATATAAGAAACCCAATAGGGACATGGCTTTTAAAATTATTGGATGAGCGTAGCGAAGATTCCATTTCACTACACTGGATGAAATAAATTCGAAATATTTTTCTTTTTTCTTTTTTTCTTCTTTCTTTTTTTCTTTTTTTTCTGTTTGTATTTTTGTGTGTTTGTTAACACGATGCCGGCTAAACCGATACTCCAATTGCAATCAAATTTTCTGGAAGCCTTCGAAATCTCTGAACTTAGAACTGCCACGTTTTTGAGCGCAATCGAAATATTATTTCTCATTAAAATCGCAATTTTACCATTTTTTCGATTTTTTAAACACTTCTTCGACTTATAACACCTACATGCTTTATCTGATTGTAATGATTTTTTCACAGAACCTTAATTTTATTAATTCATAAATTCGTATTAAATTTGAGCACAATCAAAATAATATTTCTTATGAAAATCGCAATTATACGATTTTTTTCGATTTTTTCGACTTACCTACATGCTTTATTCGATTTTAATGATTTTTTCACAGAACCTTAATTTTATGAATTTATATATTCGTGTAAAGTTTAAGCGCCATCGAAAAATTATTTCTCATGAAAATTGCAATTTTAGGATTTTTTTTCTTTTTTTAAAATGCCGATTTTTTTCATTTTTAAAAAAATTCTTCGACTTTGTAATGATTTTTTCACAGAACAACAGAAAATTTGCATAACACATGGCAGCTCAATGCATCAATTACGTTCATCCAACAACGCGCCTGAAAAAGCGTGTGCGAAGCTTCCTAGTTTTAGAAATGTGCTCAATGAAAAGGAATTTTGAATCTATAATGACACCAAGATCTTTCATTTTAGTAACTCGCTGAATGACTTGCCCCGACAAATTATCATTACATACTAATGGGAATTTCTGCAATGAAATTGTTAACAATGAGCACTTATCAGGATTAGGACGGAGAAGCCAGTCCAAACACCACTGAGAAAACGCTACTAATGCATCTTGAAGAGCGATTGCATCACATAACTTCGACACAATTTTACAAATTTTGCAATCGTCAGCGTCCAAAAGAAAATCACAAGCAAATGGTTAAGTCTACAAGATTGTCCACAAACAACACGAAAAGGAGATGGCCCAATACACTGCCTTGAGGGACACCCGATACACTGGTAACCAAGAGGAACCGGCAACAATTACACGTTGCTTTCGATCTGTAAGAAAATTCTCAATGAGCGTAAGGAAATAACCATTTACACCAAAACGCTCTTTGATGTTAGATTTTAAGATATTTAATACAATTCAGAAGTAAAATCCATCCCGATCGGGGTAGGCGCTTTAGCCAACTAGACCACGGAGGCAGTAACTATATGTAACTTCTGAATTGTAGTTGCATTTTAGATCTGAATTCTACAACTCAGAAGTTAATTAGTAATTGTCTCGGTAGTCTAGTTGGCTAAGGCGTCTCCTGGATGTGGAAGACTCGGGTTCGAACCCCGATCGGGATGGCTATTTTTACTTCTGAATTGTATTAAATATTAACAATTCTTTCACCTACGGGAGTGTTTCCCGACTAACGAAATCGAGAAGTTAAGATATTTGACTTGTTTTGCAATTTTTTCATACAGTTTTTAAATGGTTTTTGTAAACAAAAAAATTGGTTTAGTACTACAATCACATTCTAAGTTTCGAAGAAAAAAACGGGGATGTACGCCCCAGACCCGCATTAGCTGGGAAAGAATGCCATGATAAATACAGTATTGCAATAACCATGCAAACATGCAAGAAATCAGGTAGGAACATCCTAAATTATTTGTCATGTCACAATTGGTGGAGGCGCCGGGTCCACGGTACGTTTCGTACACGGTGTATTTTTGCAGCATCGCACAATTTTGCAGTTCGTTTGTAAAACGTGACATTTAAAAAAAAGTGTAAACAATGTGGTTTCTATTCCATGTGGGCGCTAACACCCACTCCCTTGTAGACTACCAGTCGTTATCACAATCCAAGGACCAACAACAAACAAGTCTGCGATTGTGCGTTTATTCACTTTATTGGGCCAGAATATTACCGGACAACAAGGTCCGTAACCATCCTCAAGAAAAATACGAGGTTCTAATGTAAATTGGTATAATTGACAATTGGTAGACTATTTAAGGGTCATCAAAATCCTACTGACAACAGGCTCGTGGTATGTACTGGAGATGATAACATCCTCGAAAAAATTAAACAAATCACAATTGCTCTTATGATTTTCTGTTATCCTGATCACAGAAGTCGCCTATAAGAGCTCGTTCTAGCTAGAAGCCTTGAACGTGGGCTTGCATGACACACAGCATGCATACTCACTGACTCACTCACTCACTCACTCACTCACTTTCCTTCTCTCTCAACTTGCTGATACTGCGGCACGTGGCACGTTTGGAGAAACAAACACGTTTTCCTACCTCGGTTCGTCCAAAGACGAGTTCGAAGGAGATCCAAAGAGTACTGGACACCTCAACTCTTACAAACCAAAAATGATCCTGACATTTTTTACGGTTCATACTAACCAAATAAGGAGACAGACATACGAATGATATTTTTATCATTTGTATTCGCTTGAACATTGATGCCAATAAGAACATAGAACCATTGATCGTTACAATAAATTTTATTGAGAACTTTGAAGTCAATTAAAACAATTATTTAAAGGGGTAATCAATCACCCGCTAAATTAAAAAAAATATATTTAATTTAGGCTAACTATAGTTACGATTTTAGAAATTAACAGAAAAATTATTGGGTCCACCCACCATGACCCGTTTTTTTTCTGTCAAACTTAGTATTTTTCGAGCTAGGTCCCATCGGCAAAAATCTCCCATAAGAAATAATATGGGGACGAGCTATGTGTCTCATGATCTTGGAAGTTTTTTGATACGAAAAAATATTGGCCATTACTGACGTACTCGTTAGCCATTTTAGCCATTTTGTAAATCCTCTCTATTTCGTTTTGTAATTTGGGCAAGTGGTTCGGTCAAAATATGCTGATTACCAAGAAGGGGTATGATTTTGGAATATATTTTTGAGTGTTTGAGAGTATATTTGTGCACAGTTCCAAGACACGATGTTATAAAGGGCCATTTTAGATTGGTACGATGCTCTAGAATCTATCTGGATAAAAAGAAACAGGTTAAAGCCGATTTAAGAAATTTCTCAAAACAACAATTTTCGCAAATTTCTGGATCAAAAATTAAAAAAATTCGTGTTCAATCACAGTTACATGAAATAACTTTTTAAGAAGTCATTTAAGTGTAGTATGCTATAGATGATGTGGTAAATGTTTTTTTTTAGATATTTCGAAAACGACGATGGTATGAAATATATCAGAAGCAAAAACTTTCTCGATGTGTCGATTTCTCCATTTTCTTCCTTTTTAAAGCAGTTTTTATAGCCGTAGCCTATAAAGTAGACGTTTAACGTGTAGTTCGTAGCATTATTACGAAGCCCTGCATGAAAAATTAGCTGGGCTGGTAGAGTACCCGTCTGCAGGGTGACAAAAACGTACTTCTATTTTGATTAGCTTTGTTGTCACTCTGACAAGCACGTCATAACCATATCTATATTCAGAAAGGGTTCAAAGAAAATGCCCGCACTCCAGCATCGTGGCGAATTTGAAAGAATTACAATTTTTGAATGGCATTCATTCGACGTTCAAGAGCTTTTTTCTCGTGCATTTTGTATTGTTCTTTTATGGAAATCTATACAATAACAGATTTCTTTTAAAACAATGCTGTTCGAAAGTATATCTTTGTGTATAATCTGCTAATATTCCAGTTAATTTTCAGTTTACTTTCAAACTCACTATCAAAGATATTCTTCTGTAAGTTCTTTGTGAGTTTGAGGTTGCAAAGTATACATTGCTTCCTTATTGAAACTTCATAATAGAAATCCCATCAGCAACAGGGAATGTGCCATTGTGCAAGTTTATGTGTTAATTTAACATTTTATAGGGCAAAACTTTGGACCCATAATTTTTCTTTCAACCTTAACAATTTGAAATTTGTGGGTTTTTTAATGAACTTTAGATTTTTGGGGATTTTTTCCTTGATCTTTTAGGAAAAAAATGCTGATTTTGAATTCCAAATTGGTATCAAAGTTGAAAAAAATAACAAATTTGAGTATATTTTCAAAAATTAGATTTGTTTTGCAATTTTTCATTTTTGTTCAATTTTTTTGCATGTTCAAATTGAATCTACTACATGCAAACAAAATATCCGGGACATCCTGGAAATTTGTGTATTTTTGTGTTTTTATACACAATTCGATTTTTGATCAATTATAAAAATCGTTCTAATCATTAGAATTTCGTAGAAAAAAATGCTACCAATTCAGAACAAAACAAAGCAGCTTTTTGACCGGGTGTAAAGTATGAAAAACTGGCAGATTTAATTATGTTGATTTTGAAAGGTGGTGGTAATTATGTGTACCACTAACCTATAAAGGGTTTTAACATTGATTCGTCACACTTATTTATAAAATCAAATTATTTTCTATAGAGGAAGTGTCATAGCTGGCTTAGAATTGTGCGATGCACCAATGTCTTACGTTGCCTATTGACAGCGTGGATTGGGAGCTGAGGGAATATATGATTGACAAGACATTCCACCGTTACATACGATGATATTATGAGATTTGCTGGTGTGATTTGCAGCTTGCGAGGGGTAGGGTGGGGGGCAATTTATCGCCGAACTGTGTCTCGAGCCCATGGATAGACTCGCCTTTTCATAGATGTCGAATGAGGTGGGGATGAAGAGACTTTGGGCACCGCTTCAGGAAACAGGATGAGAAAACGTTACACCATGCACGTTTGATAATCTATGAAATGTGTGTTGGTTGACATCTCACACTAGAATGTCAGTAAACATTCAGGTCGTACCGTAACTACCCTCAAGAAAAAGTGTGGGGGACTTTGGTGTTAGCAGGGATATCTGACTGACCATAGACATACATACATTTAATATTGTAAGGTAATGAAAGTTCAACCTATACGATATTTTGTCAATTTTAACTCCCCGAACTAATCGGCCATTAGCACAACAAACAATCACTTTGTCTTGGCAAAAGGAAATAGTTTCATAATTGGCTCTTAGTGGATTCTGGTCTCCTGCTATTAATGTTTACAAAACCACCCACCCACCTCCCATATATGGGCCTCAAATCAGTAGCCAGCAATCTTCGAGAGAGAGAGCGCGCTACATTGTTTTTTTCCCCCTCCCACCAACCGCCCGGCGATTAGCACTGCAATCACTTCGTCTTGCCAAGAATTAGCTCTTAGTAGCTTCTGGTCTCCTGCCACTAATGTTTACAAAACCACCCACTCACAACTCGCAACTCCCATATATGGGCCTCAAATCGTAGCCATGCAACAATCTTCGAGAGCGCGCTACATTGTTGTTTTCCCCCTCCCTCCCTACCGCCCGGCGATTAGCACAGCAATCACTTTGTCTTGCCAAGAGCTAGCTCTTAGTAGCTTCTGGTCTCCTGCCACTAATGTTTACAAAACCACCCACTCACAACTCGCAACTGCCATATATGGGCCTCAAATCGTAGCCAGCAATCCTCGAGAGCGCTCGCTGCATTGTTTTTTCTACCTTCCCTCCCTCCCACCGCCCGGCGATTAGCACAGCAATCACTTCGTCTTGCCAAGAATTAGCTCTTAGTAGCTTCTGGTCTCCTGCCACTAATGTTTACAAAACCACCCACCTACAACTCGCAACTCCCATATATGGGCCTCAAATCGTAGCCAGCATTCTTCGACAGCGCGCTGCATTGTTTCTTCCCCCCTCCCCCGCAACCACTTCGCAAATGCTCAAACTCTCTCTTCCCCTCTCTTGATCTCCCACTCTTTTTCTCTCCCCCTCTCTCCTAAGGTACTCCAAGGGACTTAAACGTTTTGGTTGTGACGGACCGAACCTAACATGCAGACATTCTAGTGGGTTTTAACAAGTGGGTTCTCGGGGGAGTGGGTTCTTTGTCGAGGAAGGGTGACTTCATTAAAAAGTAGTGATTAACTAAGAAAGACAGGTTTTATTTGACTCACAGAGTGACTGGACGCGGTACACAAGAAACACACATATACGAACAATGAATAACAATAAAATAAAGTGATACGATAAACAATGATGAACAACAAAAACACGCAAGGATGCACGCGCTAGCTGAAGAATGAAGGGGGTTGTTGATCAGCTTTCGGGGGTTTAGGTCGCGCGTCGAACGCGTCCACGCAGCTAGTCAACTCTTCACCTCCAATACAGATCAATCCGAAAACTCGACGCCGTACGAAAATCAAATAGGTACTTTGCTTCGCCACGCTTGCATTCTCCACTGTCCTCCAACTTGAGTATCACTTGAGTTACGAAATACATCACCTGCACTAGTTCACCCACCATCTCCTCGCACTGCCTCCAGGCCTCACCCTGACTCCTTGAGCGTCTTCAAACCCTCTGGGCCCATTGTGGGATTCAAAATTCACAACCGCCCCAATGCGCAAATTCTACTGCAAAAATATAAATATAAATTCAAATCACTAATTGGAAGCCGTTGGGTTCCCAGAACGCTTTCTGCCAGTTACAAAAACATCTAAATTCTAGAAACACGATACTCTTGCCGCCAGTGCCCCTCACCCTCCGCTAGCCTGTAACTCTCCATCCAACATAAACCAAAAGACAATATTGTAGGGTGCGAAACAGGTCTCACAGGTATAAGGAATGCCGCTGTAAAGGGTCACGACCCTGCTTTACCCGGTGTATAAGGGTAATTGTGACAATGTTCCAGGGTTATTGTTTACTATGAGGACGAATTTCAGCACTGGCTTTAACAACTAACCTCAAAAAATTTTCAGTCAGGATTGCCGGTGGCGGTATTCGAATCCGTGACCTCCCGAATCAGAATGCTACACTCTTCTCCTGAGCCGCGCTCAAACCGCTCAAAGTGATAATTCCAGTAGCCAGAATTGATGTAGAAGAGTGAAATGGCTGATAGTTTATTTCTACCTTCCAATCAGTTCTTTTCTGAATATGTCCAAATATTTTCAGAGAGTACAGCTTTCAATTTTTATTGCAGCGATGCTAGTGGTGACCAGAATGTATTTGTAATAGTAAAGACCGTAGCCTACTGGATAACATAGATTTATTCTTTATTAACGTAAGTGTGAAATTTGATACCGTGTTATAAACCGATTAACTCAAAAAAAAAACAACAGAAAGATGAGCGCCTAATCTCGTCTCTGCGCCAACCTCTGCAGCGACTCCCCTTAGGCCGGTGTTTAAACATTCTGAAGGGGGGAGGAGGGGGGGCACAGGAAATGAGGGGGAATTCCTCCCTCCCCCTTCCTACGCACCTGACCAAGAATTGCTTCGTTGTCCAGTCATGCGTCTTAGATAGAAAAGTTATGTCTTGCTTTTTAATAGAACTACTATCAAAACTTAGTTATTCGCCGGTTTATATTGCACCATATTCAAGTGTATATTTTAATTTTCTAATCCCATGATAAGGGGCTAAGGTTATAGTCGAGAGAAAACAAATTTATTGGTTGCTGACCAACCCAGAAGATATAATATTACAGATACGAGATTTATTTGGTGGAGGTGCCGGGTCCAGAGATATAATAATCCAGATCCAGTATAGACTGTATTATACACTAACACTATAACACTATATTGTACACTGTGTACACCGATAGAGGTAGCCAGTGCGCAACGCGAGAGACTGATTCGGGAGATCACGGTTCTATACCAGACACAGGCAACCCTGACTGAAAGTTCTCTAAAGTTTTCATCAGTCAACGAATGTTAGGGATTGAATACTCTCAAAACAGCCTTTGGATTTAGAGCCTAAAGCTCCAATTTTTTATTTTAGCGATGCTAGTGGTGACCAGAATGTATTTGTAATAGTAAAGACCAAAACGGCATAAGAGTTTCATTTCTTACAATCGGCCAGGCGGAACAAGGGTTGTGTTTAAACTCCAATTGTTTGACTATTTCTACATACAACTACATACAGACTACTACATCCAGCGCGTTAAATTCTTCTGTCGATTTGGCAACATCGTAGAATAGTTCAAAAGAGTTCGTTTTTCATTTGCCTAAAAAGATTGCTTCTATGTCTGCTAAAGCGTCAAACAAGATTTCCCGCCGGCGTGCGATTTCACGATATAAGATTTTCTTGAGTGAACGGTGACTCAAACCCATCTTCAAGCCTTTTTACTAGCTGATTTGAGGGTTTTGACAAAAGAGCGTTCCTTCGCCCTCGGAGGTCTAGCCCTCGCGACATCAGAACAAAAAATGGTCGACGATGTATGTCGAATGAAGTGGGGATGAAGAGCCTTTTAGTACAGGCGTCAAGATGAGTAAACGTAACACAATGTATACGTTTCACATCAGTGAGAGGTATGTTGTTTGACATTTACAGTAGAATGTCAGTGGACATTCAGATCTGTCCCTACTCCCTACCTACCCTCAAGAAAAGGTGGTGGTGGTAAGGCGGGACTTTGATGTTAGCAGGGATGGCTGACCTACATCCAATATGGTTGGGTCACCAAAGTCTGGCCTGCAATGCACAATGTGTTACAATGGCCTTATCACAAACAATCATTTCGTCATTTAGGCCTTCTAAACAGCGTCTGAATTAGCTCTTAGGCGACTCTGCTCTCCTGATACGTATACACGCACGTTTACCCATATGTGGGCCTCTAGCATCAGTAGCCAGCCGAGCAAACCTCGAGAGCACGCACGCGCTCGCTCGCTGCTCTCTCTCTTCCCACGTACTCAAAGACGTACAAGGAACTAAGGACTAAAATCTGTTTTGTAAAGATGTCCATTGTCAGGAACACATCGGCACTCCCTTGTGTTACACTCTCTTCAGATGACTTTACTAATTGCCGGTGGTGGGATCTAACAGGTGGAACAAGGGTTGCGGTCGAACTCTTGAGGTCCTACTACACCCACCGTGCATTACACAGTTGCCAATGCACACCTACATAATCGGTGAAAACTGGACTGTGTGACCCGTTAATATTCATCTGGCGATTTGGCAACATTGTAAAATAGTTAGGAAGAGTTCATTTCGTTGAAAGAATTCTTGATTTGTGTACAAATGGGGAAGGGGGGGCAGGAATGAATTAGCTGATAAGCATTTTTTGGCTTGAGCATCCTTCCAAATAGCTACGCTGAGCTTGGCCCAACTCAATGCGCGAACTCAGGTGATCCTGATTTCTGCAGAACAGTTGGTAATATCATTACCAAATTTGGCACAAACGCTCATAAAGTCTATTTATATCCGCAATTGGCTGCAAAAAATAAGCCTTAAAGATCCATTGGAGACATAAGTCCAAAACGTCACAAAATGGGGTATCCAAAACAAGGATTTCAATTCTGGAAATTGCCACCAAACAGTTTATCTTACGATAAAACCAAATTTAACTGCGCGTTCACATTGATTTAAACGTTGATATCCAGTATGAAAATTGCGATAAAAAATCCTTACACTTGGAATAAATTACCAAATTCGACCAAAATTTAGTAAATTTCGGTAATTTCACTAATTTTTTATTCAAAATCAATGTATTAATTTACGAATACGCGTAATGGATAACATAGATTTATTCTTTATTAACGTAAATGTGAAATCTGATACGGTGTTATAAACCGATACCCGAAAAAAAAAAGAAAGCTGAGCGCCTAAATTCGTCCCCGCGCCATTCTGAATTGGTGGCGTGGTTGGAGGGGGGGACACATTCAAAAAGTGTGTGGGGGGGGGGTCACATTAAGAAGTAAGGGGGGATTTCCCCCTCCCCTTCATTCGCATTTGAAGCTACAATGGTTGCTTCTTTGTCCACTAATGCGTCTTAGATAGAAAAGTTATGTCTTGTTTTTAAAAGTACTACTATATCATATCTGACTTTTTCGCCGGTTTATATTGCACCATTGTAAAGTACATATTATTTTCTAAGCCCACGATAGGGAGCGAATGTATCGTCGAGAGAAAACCAATTTAGTGGCTGCTGACCAACCCAGAAGATATAACATTACAGATACGTGATTTATTTGGTGGAGGTGCCGGGTCCAGAGATATAATAATCCCGTATAGACTATTATGCACTATATAACACTATATACACACTATGTACACCGACAGAGGTAGCCCATGCGCAACGCGAGAGACTGATTCGGGGGTTATGGCTCTATACCAGACTCAGGCAACCCTGACTGAAAGTTCTCCAAAGTTTTCATCATTTAGCGAATGCTAGGGATTAAATACTCTCAAAACAGCCTTTGGATTTCGAGCCTACAGCTTTAATTTTTTTGGTTGCGATGCTAGTGGTGACCAGAATGTATTTGTAATAGTAAAGACCAAGACGGCATTTGAGTTCCATTTCTCACAATCGGCCAGGCGGAACAAGGGTTGTGTTCAAACTCCACGAGTCCTACTACATCCAGTGCGTTAAATTCTTATGTCGATTTGGCAACATCGTAGAATAGTTCAAAAGAGTCCATTTTCATTTGCCCATATAAAGATTGCTTCTTTGTCTACTAATACTTCAAACAAGATATCCCGCCGACTTTCGATTTCATAATATTAGATTATCTGGTGTGAACGGTGACTCAAACCCATATACAAGCCTTTTCTTAGCTGATTTGGGGGTTTTGACAATGGGGCGTTTCTTCGCCCTCGGAGGTCTAGCCCTCGCGACATCAGAACTAAAAGTGGTCGACGATGTATGTCGAATGAAGTGGGGATGAAGAGCCTTTTAGTACAGGCGTCAAGATGAGTAAACGTAACACAATCTACGTTTCAATTCATGAGAGGAATGCTTTTTGACATTTACACTAGAATGTCAGTGGACAATCAGATCTGTCCCTACTCCCTACCTACCCTCAAGAAAAGGTGGGGTGGGGTGGGGAGACTTTGATATTAGCAGGGATAGCTGAACTACTATAGACATGCATCCAATAGGGTTGGGTCACGAAAGTCCGGGGGTGACCACTCTGCCCTGAATCTCACGTATACCGCTGGTTAGAGCAGATGGAGGGTTCGAGAGCTAGTGTAACGGCTTCTTTGTCCTCAACGTCTGCTCGGCAGTCCGGGTAAGTGGAGGAACCCTCTACGACCACCGTCCTTTCGGATGGGACGTTAAGCCGTTGGTCCCCTTGGTACTTTTCGAAAGGAGTAGGCTACGTGCCGGTACCGGGTACCCCACCAACAAACAACAGAAGGTACCCCACCTTCTGTTCATACTTCATCCTCATCTGTCACCACTCATCGTCTCGAATAGCCAAAGTGCATTAATATGAGACGTTATGCAATATCGAATCAATCAAACAATCACTTCGTCATTTAGGCCTTCTCAACAGCGTATGAATTAGCTCTTAGGCGACTCTGCTCTCCTGATACGTATACACGCACGTTTACCCATATGTGGGCCTCTAGCATCAGTAGCCGAACAAACCTCGAGAGCACGCACGCACGCATGCGCTCGCTGCATTCTCTCCCTCTCCTCCCGCTCAAACACTCTCTCTCTCTCTCTCTCTCTCTCTCTCTCTCTCTCTCTCTCTCTCTCTCTCTCTTCCCAAGGTCTCCAAGACGTCCAAGGGACTAAGGACTAAAATCTGTTTTGTAAGGATGCCCGTTGTCAGGAACCCATCGATACTCCCTTGTGTACACTCTTTTCAGATGACTTTACTAACTTATCAGGGTGTAAGGGTAATTGTTATGGGAAAGTCCGAGGGCAGTTTATAAGGACTGAATTCCAACATTCGCCTTAGCGACCGAAGAAAACCTTGTAAAAACTTTCAGTCAGGATTGCCGGTGGTGGGATCTAACAGGTAGAACAAGGGTTGCGGTCAAACTCTTGAGGTCCTACTACACCCACCGTGCATTACACAGTTGCCAATGCACACCTATCATAATCGGTGAAAACTGGACTGTGTGACCCGTTAATATTCATCTGGCGATTTGGCAACATCGTAAAATAGTTAAGAAGAGTACATTTTCGTTGAAAGAATTCTTGAGATGTGTACAAATGGGGAAGGGGGGGGGGGCAGGAATGAATTAGCTGATAAGCATTTTTTGACTTGTGCATCCTTCCATATTGCCACAAGTCAGCACACAAACACACGCTGAGCTTGGCTCGACTCAATGCGCGTACTCAGGTGTTCCTGATTTATGCTGAACAGTTGACAATATCATTACCAAATTTGGCATAAACTCTAATAAAGTACATTTATATTAGTATCCGCAATCGGTTGCAAAAAATAAGGCTTAAAGATCCATTGGAGACATAAGTCCAAAACGTGAAAATGTGGTGAATCCAAAACAAGGATTTCAATTCTGGGAATCTCACAAAACCGTTTATTTCACGATAAAACTAAAGCAACCTGTGCGTCCACATTGAATTAAACGATAATATCCAGTATGCATATTTTCGATAAAAAAATAACACTTGGAATATAAATTCCCGATTTGGACAAATATTTAGTAAATTTCGGTGATTTCACTAATTTTTTATTCCAAGTCAATGAATTAATTTAGGAATACGCGTATTGGATAACATAGATTTATTTTTTATTAACCTAAGTGTGAACTTTGATACGGTGTAATAAACCGATTACCTGGAGAAAAAACAGAAAGCCGAGCGCCTTAACTCGTCTCCGCGCCAGCCTCAGCGACCCCTCTTTAGCCGGTGTTTAACATTCTGAAGGGGGTTGGGGGGGGGGGGGCGGCACAGGCAAAAGGTGTGTGGGGTAACGGGAAGAAGTGAGGGGGAATTTACCCCTTCCCCTTCCTACGCACCTGACCAAGAATTGCTTCGTTGTCCACTCATGCGTCTTATAGAAAAATTATGTCTTGCTTTTTATTTTAGTATACTACTACCAAAACTTAAATAAATAAATAAATAAATTTTATTTAGAGTCTACCCACTCAGTTATATAACTGATTTTCAGTGGGGGACTTTAAATCAAAGTGACCAAGCCAGCCCTGCAGGCCCCGACGCAATCGACGAGTGAATTTCTTATTGATAAGGCATTTTATTCAATTGATGAGTTCTGTAGTTAAATCTGGAGTTACCACAATGTTTATTATTCATTATTTTAGCAAACATAATCATTGTGTATTTTGTAGATCATATGTTTGACAATGTATAATATCCATGAATGTACATTTATGTTATTCTCTAGGGATCTATGTACAATAAACAGCAATCAATCAATCAGCGATAACCAACCAAAGATCGATATTTTTAATAGGAAATATAGCAATCAGTGGTATGGGCAGTGCAAACACCCGCGCCTGTTTTTATTGCACCATAGTAGTATATATTTTAATTTTCTAATCCCACGATAAGGGGCGAAGGTTATAGTCGAGAGAAAACAAATTTATTGGTTGCCAACCCAGAAGATATAACATTACAGATACGAGATTTATTTGGTGGAGGTGCCGGGTCCAGAGATATAATAATCCCGTATAGACTTTATACACTATATAACACTATAACACTATATATACACACTATGTACACCGACAGAGGTAGCCCATGCGGAACGCTCGAGACTGATTCGGGAGGTTACGGTTGTCACGGTTCTATACCAGACACAGGCAACCCTGACTGAAAGTTCTCCTGAGTTTCATCAGTCAACGAATGCTAGGGATTGAATACTCTCAAAACAGCGTTCAAAACTATACACTCGCGCTGTAATTACCTTACAGCATGGGGGTCTATTTACTACAGCGACAGTGAGAGTGACACTTTAGTGAGAAGCTATACAAGCTTATAAGCTGTGTATTGGCTTCAGTTACATATGTAACATTTGTATGCCATCTGCCAATGTTTACTACATGCAGCAAATAATGTAAGTCATTACTTGTTATTTTGGTATAGTGAAAATTCGAGATCGCACTTCTCACTTCCTCTTCTCACTAAAGGGTTCGTTGCTCATCGACTATTGTCACTCTCGCTGTCACTTTTAGTAAATAGACACTGGTCACCTTAAGATTGTCACAATGGTAAAACTGATGAGTAATAACAGATTTAAAAAAATTCAAACTATCAGAGGATTAGGAATTCAGCTGGAAATAATATATGATCAATAGCATTTTAATCGGGATTTTAAATTGATAAATGCATTGCGATTATTAATGTTGTTTTCTTTGAGTTTTTAAAATTATTTTGTAGTTGGCCTCGAAAGTTGTAACAGAAATAGAAGCTATACATGCAGAGGCACTCAACATATCTAACCCACGGATTGTAACAAAGCGCTTGTGAGAATACGAACACTAGAATAAGATTTGTAATTAGAAAATATCATAAATTAAATTGACTAAAATTGAGGCTTGCGTGGTAGTGAGCAAACCACATGTTTTTGTAAAAATTGATAAATTTAATTGGATGAGTGAAGCGAAGACTTCAAATTCACTGACCCCCAAAACATTTAGCTCGGGTGTTTTTTTTGTTTGTTTGTTTTTTTGTCTGTTTGTTAACTTTCTACCAGGCAAACGGCATATCCAATCTTGATGAAAATTGGAGGGTACCTTCGTTTTCGCTGAACATAGACTTGCCACGTTTTTACGTACAATCAAAGAGATATTTCTCATGAATATCGTACTTTTACGATTTTTTTTCGATTTTTAGTGCGATATTTTCGTGACATTTGGGCCGATTCTGACCAAACGGGTGGGGCTATAGAACGTTCATATTTCACATGGACATTTAGGTTATGGTGATGTAGCACCTTTTGAAAGAAAAAGTTGAAAAAGTAGACAGAATCTATAGAATAAAGGTTTTAATATGATTTTTTTTAGGTTTGTAATAACAATTTACAAGTAACAATAGAAACTTGACAACAATCACCAACAATGCGTTCAAAAGGCACTTTATAAGTAAATAGATCCCACGCAAACTAAAAACTTACAAAAACGCTCATCCATCAACGTGACGGGACTTTAGCGTTTTCCTAGTTTAAATATTTGTATGTATCCTGCATCAGGATTGCTTTTGTCGGAATTCGAACCCAGTCCCCGACACGTGTATAAGTCTCACGTGGTACTGGTTGGGGTACAGGTTTAAAGCGTAGAGGAAATGGTCCTGTTTTGTATCCTGCATACAAGGATTTGTTCAATAGTTGTCCGTCGATAATATGTGTCAATCTCATTGTCGCGACAAACCGGGGTTACCAACTTCTAACTCGTAAACTTCTCGTGGGTTGACTCGTTATAGTAGAGTTCTGGTCCTAGCCCCTACCCCACCTCCAGTGTTGGGTAAGATAATTTTTTAAAGTATCTAGGTACAATTAAAGATACTTTGGCTCCAATGGATCTAAATACAGTTAAAGATACAAGATAAATCAAATATCGATACCCAAATGTATAATATGACCTATGTATAATGTGTGATAAGATGACCAGAAATATGAGGACATTTTGAAGGGAAAATCAGTAAAAGCATATAACTATTAAAAATGAAAATATAACTTTGCCACGAGAGTTATCATTGTACAGTTTCCATCGTCACAGAGTCATTTTGTACCCAAATGGAAGAATATGTAAAATATAATTTTGTTTCAATAATAATTATTCTCTCGTAAGTTTGAAGAATCAATTTTTTTATTTTTATTTAATTCAAATTTTGTTCTTCAATACCAAAAATTTCAAACGAGTCGTCAGTTGTAACCCCCCCCCCCCATGCTAAATGCCTTTTTATAAAGAGCAGAGTATTGCAAATTTATATTACACCTCATAAATTTATTGATTTGGAGATTTATTAATTTAGAAGAATGTATTTATAGTTTAATTTCCAATGTTCATAGGGCATATTGAAAATTTAATTAATTTGACAGAAAATACCTTCCTTGTACCTTTGTATCTGAACATGCATACACAAAAAAATATCTAGATACAGGCACAGGTACAGTTTTCTAGGCAGAGGTTAAGGTTCACACAATGTATCTAGATGCTCCCCAACACTGCCCACCTCCCCCTCGACACGATGTCTGTCTGCTACAGTTACGATTTGCTGTGGGTGGTTCTGTCAGCACGAGTTTGCCTCGCTGTGTAAGTTAGTTTTAGGGCACTCAACAGTAGAGTTATCAGTGCCCATATCAAGTGTATTGGAATTTGGAATCTTCCAAATTTTCTTTTTCCATAATTGTGGATTACCACCATGTTTTCTTCTTTTCAATGGGAGGAACGTAAGGGAAGTCGAGGGGGTTAATGGTAAGGAGTGAGGATGTTGGATAGGATGGGTTAAACTAGGTGGGAACGGAGGAGTGCTCGTTGCAGAGAGGGCCGGCAAGTATGGAGACGAAAAAAGTGAAAGAAGAAAATAAATATGAGTAAGGCTGTGTGAATGAAGAAAGGTGTGATAAAAAGTTGCGCGAGAGCTCTCTCTGCAACACGCACCCCAACCGGCCAGAGCTCGCCCTTAGTTTTGGGGAATACACTACTCCCCTACTCACAGGCCAAACCACGGGAAGGTAGCGAGTTGGACTTTGAGGGTACATCCTAGTTACCCGGGTCAGGTTATCATCGTCATCCATGCACATATCGCCGCATAGCCCGTCGTCTCTTCTTCGAAGATGTTTCTATTCCAAACTACGACTAGATTTACTTTTCGCATAAATGAGAAGTTGTCACATACAACTTAGTTAATGCATTTCACTAGATTTAGTCCATTGTGGCCAAACGAATGCAATCACATGAGTGAGAATATAAACAGAAAGCGCATTAAAAATTCAAAAAAATCAAAAGCGCGGGAGGCTTTAGTTCGAATCCTGCCACTGGCAATCCTGGGTAAAAGTTTCCCGAGGTTTTCTTCAGTCATTCGCGGACATTCCCTCCCCAATTGTCCATATTCCAAGATACCTATAGTTGGGAGATGCAGAGATGCAATGCACGCTGCGCAGGTTTATAAACGACACATTTAGAATCAATAAAATGAATCGAAAATCAAAATTGCACTAATGTAGTTTGTAAAACAAGTAACCTCCAATTTTAATCTATTGGACAATAAAAAGCATAGTCATACCTACCGTCCTCTGGTACGTTCAATGTGGCATTCCGTTCTGATGGACCATTTGCAATTTTGTCATACGTATTGATTGTTGACCATAGTAGAGCGACAACGTAACGTAAAATTGGTGGTTTGCAATTACAATTTTCACATTAAATATTTATAATACTACGCCGGATGTCATAATTATTAGAGAACAGATTTGTGAAAAAGCTATATATATATATATATATACTATAGGCAGGATGAGTGTGATAAATTCCGTTGCAAAAGACGTTCGTTCGCTGCTGGCAAAATAAATGGTGAAGAACGTCCGTCGGTGCTTATTGCTGCTCCAATTTCTCAGCTTGGATAGTTTTGCTGATCAGGAAAGCAGAATATCATAAGAGGTTATGTATGACGTACATTTCTATTCATTTGTTTCTTGTTTGTTTCTAAGTCTAGATACGCTTGACAAAGAAACAGACCTTGAGTTCTGCAAGCTAGCCACCCACGCGACATCATGGCATACTGAATCCATCACTACCAAAGTAAACAACATGTAGATTTCATTCTTGTTTTAGAGCAGTCAGTGTCGATGTCAACCCCCATTGATTTATAACTGTTTTTCGTTCCAATCAATCAAGATATAATATACTTCTTTAACTTTTGGATGTTTTGCAGCGAAAGAAGGCTTCTTGTTCACTTTGACTTAGTGCGGAGAAAGGTTGCGACTAATCTTTGTTATTATATTTGCAAACTGTGTTAAAGACAAGCTCCATTAGCTACCTACCGTTTTATGACAAACTTTATGTACAAAATACATTTAAAAAACAACTCGACCGGGGACTGAACCCTGGTCTCCCGCCAGCCGGGAGACAAAAAACCCATGCCTAATGCGGGATTCGAACTCACATTCTCGTAGAGAGCCATACGCTTAGGACCGCGAGCGCCCTAATGTCACCGCGGACTGTTAATGACTTCTGGATTTTTGGTGCATTATAGATCCACCTACAGGAGTGTTTGCAGACTAACCAATTAGAAAATGACTGATATTCTTAATGTAACTACTGCTTTATACATAGTTCGGAAAACATTTTGGCGATAGTCACCTCAAGTCAGTACCATCATGAGATGAGTATCACATGAGATCGAAAGCTATAGGTAGAGTTGCTACATATTATTCATAAACATCCAGGCATTCACAAAAATTTTACCGTTCCTTTAACAAGTCTGCAGTGGCGGCGCCAGAAAATATCAATGGGGGAACAGAGCAGGGGCAAGGTAATAAATTGAGGCGGCAAAATAAGTAAAACTAAAGATTTACTGTTGCACCTCCCCCCACCCTTGCGTCTTTGGACCGAAAACCGAAAGACAGAAAACACGGGAACAAAACCAATTGCTATCCTGATTAGTTGATGAGCGTAGCGAGCGAAGCAAATATTCCATTCTACTATACTGGAGAAAAAAATCCGGAATGTTTTTCTTTTTTTCTTTTTTTTTCTGTTTGTATTTTTGTGTGTTTGTTAACACGATTCCGGCTTAACCGATACTCCAATTAGGATGGAATTTTATGGAGGCCTTCGAAATCTCTGAACTTAGAACTGCCACGTTTTTGCGCGCAATCAAAAAATTATTTTTCATGAAAATCGCAATTTTACGATTATTTTCTATTTTTAAAACATTTCTTCGACTTATAACACCTACATGCTTTATCCGATTGTAATGCTTTTTTTCAGAGTATCTTCATTTTATAAATAATATATTTCTGTGAAATTTGAGCGCAATCGAAAAATTATTTCTCAAGAAAATCGCAATTTTACGCTTTATTTCGTTTTAAAAAAATACGCTCATCCAACAACGCGCCTGAAAAAGCGTTTGCGAAGCTTCCTAGTAATAGATACTATACACGATCCCCACAACAAAATGAAGACAGGGTAATGAAGGATCGAAGAATTCTACACAAGCTGTATTATTCGTCTGTTGGTATCAGACACGGCAAATTGATCCACTACTTGACTCAAGACTAAATTTAGCGAGTAATTTTTTTAAAATTGCTATATTAGCATTTGACGGCTGGCATTTGACGGGGCCAGTCAGGGGGCATGCCCTTTTTTGAGGGGGGGGGCATGTGCCCCCCAGGAACCCCCGTAGCGCAGCCACTGAGCACGAGAAGTCGGTCTATCACTAAAATAATATTAATACTTTTGCTGAAAGGCTTAGATTTTACCTTCCTTATCATCAATTCGGATGATGATTTTTGTTGCTTAAAGACTCTATTAATGCACTCATTAGTATTAGTATTAGTAGTTTTAGGGCGCTTTAACAGCTATGATTATTCGCGCCTGCGGCGCCTCCAAGATAAAACAATTTCTATAAGACTAGTTACCACCATGTATACTTCTCTCCAAGGGGAGGAACGTAAGGGGAGACGCGGGGTGGATAGGCCTGTGCTGGTCAGAACCAGCCACAAGTATATGGGGAGGGCAGGGGTTCCCCCACGTCGTGGTCGTCTTCGTCTGTGTAATCATCCATCCGTGTTGTCATTGTCGTCGCCGTCGGGGAGGTAGTCAAAAAGAAAGGGGAAAGTTCCCCGACGATGACCCAGAGCTCGCCATTAGTTTCAGGGAGTGAAACTCCCCTACTCACGGGCCAAACCACGAGAAGGTTGCGAGTTGGACTTTGATGGCCCATTAATGCACTCAGGCTATTCGAGACGATGAGTGGGCGATTATAAAATAACCATGCCTTATGCGGGTTTCTGGATTCGAACCCACGTCCTCGTAGAGCCACGCTTCGGACCAGCGCACTAATCGTATGTGTCACCGCGGACGGCATCGACTTGAATTCGTGTGGTGCACAGTTTCTCACATTTTTTTAAATGTTTATTACACTTGATGTAAAATTATAACGATGCTGTACTCAAGTTATTAAATAAATAAATACAAGGCAAATGCATGGGAACGATATACTGAGTGTGTGCTGCATGTGAAGTATTGGTACAGCGTCTGATTGGGTCTCGGTCGCACGTCGTGTGGGCGTAGACACGCTGCGGTCAGACCAGAGGCAAGGACCGTGCAAGCAGTCGTCTGAGGTGTCGTTGCTAGCAAGTCCTGCGGGAACGTGTGCAGTGCTGTAGCTCTCCTGCAGGGAGAGGGTTCATTCCACTCAGCAGCAAGCAGAGTCGGGGCCCTAGGTTCATTCCGTGAGCTAGCTCAACCTGTCAAGATGAAGATGTAAAGGTACGTGTACAACAAGCTAAAATAGTCTAATTTTATTCTGTTGTGAACTTTGCGGAGGTTTTTGTATGAACAGATGCCCCTGTTCAGGTAACTATCTAGGTGTAGGTTGTGAAGGTTGTGAAAGCAAAGGTGAAACTAGTTGTGAGGGTAAAGTGTGGCAGAGTGAGTCAAACAAGTTCCATCTCTAAATGACCTTGAATGATTATTCTTCAATTACAAGTACAATGAGCGAGTTCGGGATTATACTGGTCTGGTAGTGTTGGTCGTAAACACAGGTGGTAGTGTTCAGTCGCCGTAACCAGTGTTGTGACTTATCTATCTAGATAAAATCCGTTATCTACTAGGCCGCTTCGCGAGCGCTTTTTTAGTCGCGTTGATGGATGAGCATTTTTGTAAGTTTTAGTAAGCGGAGGATCTCTTTACTTTTTCAAGTCCCATTGCAAAATCATTTTTAAGGATAATTTTTATATAGTAGTATTAATAAACCAATTAATAGAATGTAAAATATCTGGAGGCCCTAAGACTTGCTTTTTGTACGCATTGTACATGGGCGCCGGCAGGAATTTTGGCAGGGGGGGGGGCAAAAATTACAATTTGTACTTTCGTTGGGCAAGCACAGGGGGTTTGGGGACCCCCAACAATAGCGCCGCAGGCAAAAATTTTGAAAATCAGGTTTTTAGAATGCGTTTGGTGGGTTTTAGAAAAAAGTAGTGGGCTGAATACGATACCAAAATTATGTAATTTTTGTGCAGTCGATACTCGGAACTAGAAAACCACCAACGAGTCTAGATCGCTTGAAGCGAGCCAGCCGAGCGTGATAATGTAGTTGTAGTATATAATATATCCTGTATTGTATTAGTTTAGTAAAAATGATAGTAATTGTAAATTATTCTATGTTTATACTTTATAGGCCCTAGGTCTGTATACCAAAAATTCTGACAATGCTTATGATACGATGCACATACTTGCTATGGCATCACATGTAATCCCACTGCTGCAAATAAAATACAATACAATAAACACTTCAATGCAACTTGATGGGAAGGTTATGAGTATAGTTATATTTGAGCAGGCTGTGACGAGTTCGGCTTGAAATTGGACTGAAGTAGGCAGGCTTAGATTTGTTGATATACGCCTCGGACTTGATGTAACCTGCTGACGATAAAATTCGTTAGTGAATCACAAACTCGCAAAGTTATCGTTAATTAACGCCAAATTGATATTTAACGTTAACGCGGACCTTAGAGAATCGCCGTGCTGATGAAACGTATAGTGAGTGACTACAGTGGTGTCACTTGTCTCGTTGTCTGATAGAGGAAAATAAGACTAGGAACTCTCCTCTCTCGATCAGATCATAAAAAATATTTATATTATTAGTATTAATTTTCAATTTAATTTTGGTTTCACAAATACATTAAATAATGTAATAACGCATATCGCCGGTTAAAATTGATTTTTTCCTGAAATACAAAGGGGGCAAGCACCCCCCCTTGCCCCCCTCTTCCCTGCGCCCATGGCATTGTAGGTGATTGTTGTCAAGTTTCTATAGTTACTTTATGCACCTCAAAAAACTTATGTCTTATTCAAATCTTTATTTCTTTGGATTCTGGCTTTCTTTTTCAACTTTTTCTTTTAAAATATACTACATCACCATTACCTTAATTTCCATGTAAAATATGAACGTTGTAGCCCCACCCGTTTGGTCAGAATCGGCCCAAATATCACGAAAATATCGCATTAAAAATAGAAAAAATCGTAAAAGTACGATATTCATGAGAAATATTTCTTCGATTATACCAAAAAACGTGGCAGGTCTAAGTTCAGAGATTTCGAAGGTCCCCTCTAATTTTAATCAAGATCGCATATGCCGTTTGCCCGGTAGAGAGCGAACAGACAAAAAACAAACAAAAACAAAACACCGGCCGAGCTATTTTTCTTGGGGTAACGTAAGTGAAATTGAAGTCTCCACTTCGCTCATCCTATTATCTTATCGAGATAAGTTGTTTGCTGTTATCTTTTTCTTTTATCTAGATAAAATTAAAATATATTTTTTATCTAAGCTTTTTAAACTTTTAGATAACATTTTTTAGATAAAATAATAAACAATAATGTAGACAAAAATATCAATCCCTTTTTTTAAATGAAAAATTCTTCTACTTGTTTTTTTAGTTTTGCCTACCATATTATCTTAATCGTAGTTCAGCATATTAGAAAATTTTTCTAGATAGGCATGTCAATTTGTGAAGTCTGACAAATATTACGATTGCCAAGAAAACTGTTGTTGGGAAAAAAATAATATTTAAAAATGTCAATCTCGATAATTAATATATTTTATCTAAACAAAATTATCTAGATAATTATTTCTATATTTTATCTTTTATCTAGATAATTTTCTACACTTTATCTTTTATCTTATCTAGATAACTTTTTGGAGAATTATCTTTATCTTTATCTAGATAAAATAATAAATAATCTAGTCACAACACTGGCCGTAACCCTAATGTACGCAACGGCTTTGATAGGACTCAAAACAAAAAAAAACTATTATTAAACCTCTCGGTTAGGATTTTATTTGTTTGGGAGGATATCGAACCGACGATATCTTTTATCATCTCTCGTGCTAACAAAAGCTTTATAAATCAAATTTTAAAGTTTAACCAAGTGAAACCTATTATAGTGTGCAATGTTTGCCCCTTTTCGGGTGAACTTAGGTATAGGCCTAAGTTGCGGATAGGACAGTTGTGAAGGGATTTCCGAGGGCTTTTAAGACGACAAAATCCCTTGCATACGCATTAACGACTGAGGAAAACTTCGGAAAAACCCTTAAGTCAGGATTTCCAGTCACGACGGGATTCGAAACCGAGACCTCCCGAATCAGAGTCAAGCGCTTATGAGAGTAGGTCGCATGACTTTGGGCCGCAGTTTTAAAAGCGGGAAGAAACATTATTTTTACTGGTATTTGGAAATTATTAGCATAGCACGATAACGCATCGCTGTATCTGATTATCACTCAAACACGTATAAAACAATGGCATCGTAATAGACAGATTTCTGTGAAGTGGACGGTGAGCTATGGTCATGTGGCAACGCTGTCGGATATTTATGTGCAGCTCTGGCATCAATGCAAACGCTTCGTCTTTTCGAGGTTGCACAATATTGTGACAAGGTTTGATAATTTTGACAAACCATGTCAGCAGTTGGAGGTGGAAGGGATCAACTGTTGTTGATTTTGGTAACCAAGGAGGAATAGAGAGGATGGTGGGTAACCAAGCAAGATTGGCACTCTTACCGATATTTTGAAAGTCAACGGAAAATGTCTAAAAGTTGGTTGGATGAAAGATGAACTTAAATAAAAAAGAAAAATAAAAACTTTTTTTTGGACGGGACAAAAGCTCTATTTTGGCCATTATATGCAAATTTTGGGTCATTACGGAAATGAATGTTTTAGATGCAATATTTAATTTTTAGCTATGATTTTTTCTTATTGCTTCAACACACCTTTGTCTCTGGACTGAGTACAGGGAACGCTTCAACACATCTTGGTCCTGAAATAACTTTTGATGAACGATTTTTTTCGTGTTCCGGCTCAAAACTCTTTTTTGTACTATGTGACAAAAAAAATCGTTCATCGAACATTATTTCAGAAAATTCTTTTCACTTATACTCAGTCCAGAGACAAAGGTGTGTTGAAGCAATTAAAAAAAAATCATAGCTAAAAATTAAATATTGCGTCCAAAACATTCATTTCCGTAATGACCCAAAATTTGCATATAATGGCCAAAATAGAGCTTTTGTCCCGTCCAAAAAAAAAGTTATTTTTTTTCTTTTTTTATTCAAGTTCATCTTTCATCCAACCAACTTTTAGCCATTTTCCTTTGACTTTCAAAATATCGGTAAGAGTGCTCTGGAATAGCCTTAAGTGTAATTACACTACACTTCACCCGAGATAACCAATCGTTTTTAAAGCTACACTCTGCACTATAGATTCGCCCACATCAAACTGTCAAACTACTAAAACATAATAAAATAACAAACAGTATATTGAAGGCACTAAATGTGTCAAATTGATAGTATAGGACGTCTACTATCAGACCATATCAAACGACGAAAAGTAATTTGGAACATAATTTCAATAGTTTTCCTTATTGAGGTATGAATAACCTATGCATTTGCCTTCATCACAGAATATAGTCCCACATAAATAAAAATACTCCGAATCGGTTTCTAATGCATAATATATGAGACTATATAAATTGATTTTAGGAGTAATATCGGCTTGCTATTTCAAGAATGTGTCTTTCATAATTTTTTAATCGGTTTCTCTTCTAATTTTGCGCCTAAATTTCTACACCTACACTCTACACAACCTCCTAGAGCTCGTGTAGAAATGCTACACTTTACATTACACAAAGTCAAACCAAACGGCTACACTCTATACATTATACTTAATACGAAAATGCTTTTTAGACTTGGTGAGCCTACACTAGTGTAAAGTGTGGGTTCGTGTAGTAAACCAAACAAACATATTGTGTAACTGACTACGCCTACCAATAAAAAGTAGAGATACCTACCCCAGCATTACAAATGGTGGAGGCGCCGGTCATGAAATAGTAGGAAATGCTAAATAAACACCCAGCAGCTGCAATCTGCAAGGAGTCCAAGCCAAGGGAGATCAGAATCCATTTCTAATGTATAGACTGTACAGCCGGCATTACAATATCACACACGTGGATTGTAATATCTAACTAATTGATATATTCTTTGTATGCAAACGACAGTTTCGTCATGTGAAAACGGACATATATTCTCATTGATATATATATTTTATTTATTTATTTATTTATTTAACTCATATCCTATTCAGTTAAAAAACTGATTTACAAAGGAGGACAACTGAATAAATGTAATTGCATACAAATGCAGACGATATAATGAACTATTATTAAGTAAAGTTTGAAATAGTAATATAACAACAACATTGTATCATAAGAAATTAATTAGTATTTCCTAATCATGCTACAAACAAATTTTATTCCAAAAGTGCTTCTAGAAGTAAGATAATCATCAAAAAAGCTGTGTTTTCAATGAGTACACGGTGATTGGTTGTAGGGTTATGACGTATTGCCCTGTTTTTCCCGCCATAATTACGCTAAAACTTTAAGCTCACTTTTATGACTAAAAACATTGTTTAAAGAAAGAAAATTTTATATTTATGTAATCAGAAACTGGTCCTGAATATAGTAGAATTATAAAAAATCTTTGTGAGTCTTCCTTATTGTGTGTTGGGAGAATTACGAATGAGTAATTTATTTTGGTGTCAAACCGTTTCACATTTAGTGACCTATATCTGGTTAACAATGACTCACGTATTTATTTTATTTTTTAGAACACACATCAACTTAAAATATACATTTTTCGAAGCATTATTTCAACAGAAATGTTTCTTACAATAACTATCAACCCACCTATTCATCAACTCCGTAGTCGGGTACACGCGGTACTTGACATTTACAGCCTACGTGTTAATCGCCTATTCTACGCTGACTTGTAAAGGCCATCAGTCAACAACACCCACTTAGGTTCCCAAACCTCGAAAATATTACAATTGTTATGATCGTTTCGTTTCGTTACGTCATAAGCTTTAACAGAATATAATCTATTACAGGGCATAAAATCGTAAAAATTTGGGAAAATACAAGTAATGGGGCATAAAGAAGTTTGGTGTGTATAATGTTTTCGTATCAACTTTGTTTATGCAATTACACATGCTCATATTAAATAGAAAATACGTCACAAAACCTTTTTTCGTTGGTAGGATGGATTAGTTAACCCAGTGTGATCTTCAGGTGGTTATTTAGAATTCAGTATTACAATTTACTAATTACTACAAAATCGGTAATTATAGGCTGGTCAAACAGTATTGAAGGAATAATAGATTTAAAAAATCACTATTCGTGTTGTATTTATCTGTACTTGATACTTGATTACCGTCATCATTATTTCTCAGTTTCATTAATCGGGAAACACTCCCTTAGGTGTAATAGATTTCCATACATCATCATTATGTCATGCAAGAGGCCTACTCATATTTATCTTTGTATCTATATTATCTGCACCTTTTAGTGTATCTTAAATTGTAACTTATTCTCAGGTAGTTATACATGATTGCACTAGATCTGTCTGTTACTATATGCTTTCATTTCGTTTTTGTTTGTTTTTAAACTGTATTTTAAATGTTGAGACAATATCCATGTACTTTGTACCTGTCAACGGAAAGAAAATTAATACAAATACCAATACAAATACAAATGATCAAGGTCTCTAGCAGGGTTCAATGTCATGTTCCGCCCATGGACGAGGAAAGCTTTCAAAAGTACTTTCAGTTATGATTTTAGTTGGTTGGGAATTGGGATTGGTGCAAGAAACTCGCGGAATATACGCCGCGAAAAATTGAATCAGCTTTGTATGCTCATAGTTATAAAGTCGAATAAGTGTAAAAACGTTTGGCTATGTGGTCATCATTGTTGAGTTGACGATGACATTGATTTACATCGATGACGCTATCGACAGATGGTGGTTTGGTCTTTGTCCGACTAACTCATGGTAGTGATAAAAAAACCAACA
Source organism: Sweltsa coloradensis (assembly GCA_024449915.1). Lineage (NCBI taxonomy): Eukaryota > Metazoa > Arthropoda > Insecta > Plecoptera > Chloroperlidae > Sweltsa > Sweltsa coloradensis. Next base: position 633,770 of record JAMZAV010000238.1, on the reverse strand, counting down.
CAAGGAACAAAACTGTCCGTAGGAGTATCGGCTGTAGTTGTACATTTTACCCATGGTAATAAGGTTGTTCGGGTAATTAGGAAGGAATGTCAAAGAACTGTTTTAAGGATCAACCTCAGCATTCGCCTACGACTGAGGAAAACCTTGGAAAACACCATTTTAGTCACGATTGTGGATTGGTTGGAATATTGGAAACCAGGAATATATTCGACGACCTACCGAATCAGACCTCTGTCGGTAAATAACTATAGGGTAAAGACACACACTTTATACAGAACTGATATAGCCTACCCACTGATATCAACGAGTGATTAGATGTTTTCCTCGAACCGTTAGATAGTGGTTGGTCATGCGTTATGCACGAGATGCTATTTTCTGAGGTCCGGTGCCAATACACCCATTGACGGCATTGAGTTTTGTTTGAGCTACATTTTGCCATTGGGAGCATACCCGATAAAACAAAACTAATTGAAATTACCCCCCTACATGACAGTAAAACTTATAGCGTTGTTATATTTTTTTAAAATCGAAATTGAGGACAATTAAGCACGCTGCGATTTGAAACGAGGTCTGGGGCACAGCCCCAGCTACCGGAAGCGAACTGTGAAACATGTTGACCAGTAGAAGTGTAAGCGTAGCAAATATGAAGTGTATTGAAAACATTTGTGCCAGATAATTTTTTAATTTTAATTTGCTATGGCCAATAAATTATTTTATTTTCTATTTGTACCCTGCTTTCCATATTCTCTAAACAAAAAATGTAGCAAGTTAACTACATTGGCAATCGCGAGACATTAGAAGAGAAATTTATGTCACCGTGCAGATAAAAACTGCATCGGAAACTTGTTAAAATAAATAAAATTGAGTGTCTTTGGAAATATTGCTGAACGTTTCGAAAATATAATATAATCTCGAGTTATTTACTATATGAACAAGGGTGAATGACGAAACATAACGAGGACTGGTTGCAGCTCTATGTTTTTCTAATTAGCTTCATCCTAGCCTTGAATTGGCTAGGTAAATAAATAAATAAACAAATAAATAAATTTTCCTTAGAGTCTATACCCACTCAGTTATATAACTGATTTTCAGTGGGGGACAGTAAATCAAAGCGACCAAGCCAACCCTGCAGGCCCCGACGCAATCGACGAGTGAGCGATAACCAACCAAAGATCGATATTTTTTAATTGGAAATATAGCAATCAGTGGTATGGACAGTGCGAACACCCACGAATCAACGCCAGAATCAACAAGGCCGATTCAGAACAACTCTGAAATTTATAATGTGCTTCGTTGCTAGGACGGCTCCAAAGTCACCGTTTACAAACTCCTAAGACAAGAACTGATGGACTGAAGTCCAAATCAGAAGTTAAACAAACTTCTGACTTTAGCGGGAATCGAACCCTGGACCATTTGCGTTGGAAGCAGATACGCTAACCCCAAGACCAACGAGCCACAAAAACTTATTAAAAGCTTATTATGATATGAGTAAGACTGTTGTCAGAACTCAGGATAGCAGTATGAATCCATCAGGATAGGATGGACTGTCAATGTGTTCCTGGATATAACCGTCTCAGGATAGGAGTGTGAATGTTGTCAGAACTCAGGATAGGAGCGAACACTTGCGAGTAGCCCTACAGTGGGGGAGTTATATAAAAAATAAAAATTAACGAATTTGTGATCGAGCTGTAACTTGTCTTTGCCTACTTCACAACATGTTATTATTAGTTTATAAGTTGATAAGACAGCAGATTGTAATAGCGGGAGCAGAAACAACAGCAAGCAAGTCAGCTAGACGGGCGCACCTAGACTCGCCGAGATAAGCACTTCAGCCAAGGTTGAGTTCCAAGCAGTGGTTTCAATAACAACTAACTTCCCGATAACAATAACATCCTCGCCAGCGGTTTAGCCGAGGTTGTTTAACCGGTTCCCACTTGAACACCGAAGTTAAGCAGCCTTCGGGCATGGTCAGGGGTAGAGTGGGTGACCGCTCTGCCCTGAAACTCACGTATACCGATGGTTAGAGCTGATGGAGGGTTCGAGAGCTAGTGTAACGGCTTCGTTCTCCTCAACGTCTGCTCGGCAGTCCGGGCTAGTGGAGGAACCTATATGACTGTCAAGGTTACACCGTCCTTTCGGATGGGACGTTAAGCCGTTGGTCTTCTTGGTGCTTTTCGAAAGTTTCCTCTCATCCCTTCTGTTCATACTTCATCCTCATCTATCACCACTTATCGTCTCGAATAGCCTTAGTGCGTTAATATGAGACGTTAAGCAATATCCAATCAATCAATCAATCAATCAATCAATCAATCAATATCCTCTTTTTGCCAGGGTTTTAGAATACGAGTTAGAGGCTCGATACTCATTACTTAATTGCAATTCTGATAAAAGGTAATCTACAAAACGGGCTTTGCATTATTCAAATGTGGGACAAGTAACCTCGACGGTGTATAGGTGGCCCATTGGCAACTGAATCTCCGCCGTGGCCTGATTAGATTGACAGTGAACTCCTGCAAGCCTTGAGCGAGCGACAGGAATGGCAGCCCGTGAAATTCCCATTGAAACTAGTCGTTCAGGTCTATATACAAGACATTTTCCTTGAGTATCTTATTATAATTGTTTATAACTTATTTTATTACCTATTTTTTTAAAGATTTATTAGAAAATGTCATCAATCGGACGTTTTATTTATAGGTAGAATAAATATTAAATTAAAATTTTTATCGTGTGAACTAAAACTGTTGTAGGATGCAATATGCCCCTCTTCAGGTGAATTAGGTCCGTTGAGGATAGGACAATAATTGTAAAGGGATGTCCGAGGGCTGTATAAGAGGACTCAATCCCTTGCATTCTCATTTACGGCTGAGAAATTATAATACTCAAATGCAAAAAAAAGAGTAGGTAAATATGATAATGATCCTCATGGAACATTTTTTTAAGAATTAAAAAAGGTGAGATGTCTACGTTTAGATTAGAGACGTGCCATTTAAATTTCATGAGTATCCGAGGAACTGTTTGTTGAGAATATAGAGCAAACAAATTGAAAACAACAATAAAAAATTGTTATAAATAAAAAGTACAAAGCAAACGAGTGTTTCTGCTTGAGGATGTGAGATTGACGACTTTGCTTCTTTCACTACGCTAATCTAACAATCTGACTTCAACCAAAGATATTTTCTAAACTTATACAACAAGAGTAAGCGCCCTGCGCAATGAATTGAATAGTCAATGTTTGTGTTGAACGGAACGTTGTTATCTAGCTAGCTAGGGGATTTGAATGCACGAACATGCGACAAACTAGGAATGGGCTATCCTTTGATATATTGTATTTAAATAATTATTTTCATCAATAATTTGTCGATGTCACTATGAAAATTTCGATTTCGATTTCGATCGATCGAAACTTAATATTTATTCAAACAAAATTCTACATTTAATAAAATTAAAATAAATTTAAAAACAATTGTATCAAAAGTAAAATAGCAGGCCTTCTAACAAAAATGTGCCGCTTCAAAGAGTTGGTTGGTAAGGTATCGCCAAAACTTCATAACGATTTTAACCTAACTTGCGATTAATGACCCGGCACCTCCACCATTTTTCAAAATTCGTACCCTCGTCTTTGGTTTTAAAGATTTTAACATTTTAAATTTGTTGTTTATTTATTTTTAAATTTCGATATGGATTTCAAATATCGATAGCGAAAATTTTCACATACAATATCGATATCGTATCGAAATATCTATTTCTTTGCCCAGTTCACGAAAAACCCTGTGACAAAGTAAATGATAGTCTATAAACTTTAGACACATCACATAATATTTATACAAAGCGAAGAAAGATCGATGCAGGGGATGCGAAACACGCGAAACTGACGGGAGGTTACAGGACGACCACCCGCCACCAGCAATCCTGACTGAAATTGTCCAAACTGTGTTTTATCATATACCTCATTGCCGTCCTCGGTGGTACATACGGTTGGGTGCTGGTCCAAAGTGCATGGTTCTACGTGGATGTTGGTTCGAACCCCGCATAAGGCATCTTTTTTTGTAATCGTCCTTCATCATCATTTATCACCACTCATTGTCTCGAATAGCCTTTGTTAATTAATAGAGACGTTAAGCAACTAAAAATCATCATCATCATCATTATATACCTATAGTTAGTCCCAAGAAGAGGGGCTAGTGATATTCCGCACTAATAGCCTGCACTATGTAAACAAATAACCAAGGTAAAGAAATGTTATGTTTTAAATAAGCCGAAACCAGACAAGCTATATACTGCCCTAATCAAGGTGAATACACTTTAAGTGTTTTTATAGTTAGAGGTACAGTACGATGCAGAGAAACATTTCCTGTCTAATTTACTAAGCTATAAAGCTCTAACTACGCTATAAACTTGTCACGTACTTTGCCGTAAATACAAAATGAGAATTTCCTAAGAAAGAAGGCCATTTGTTCACTTTTGCCATGTAGATAGGTCTTTTTACCTAGTATTTTAATGTCAAGAACACAAGCTGGCTGTGATTTGTTTTCTAAGGCTGTGATTTTTTCATTGCAAAAAGCCATAACTACAGATATTAATTGGGTATCAATTATATCATGATCCCTGTAAATAAATTAAATTTGGGTTTAGTAGGCTACTTCATCAATTCAATAAAATTGTATTAAAATGCCTTTTCAGCACAAATGAATTCATTAATTTTCATTTATCTCAAAAGTTTGTTGTAAGTAGATAAGGCCCTTTTGCTTAGTAGGGCAGTATAGAGGGCCATAGGCCAGGAAAAAGAAATGGGCAGCTATTGACAAACCCTGTGAAACAGAAGGGAGAGGCATGATCTATCCCGGTGTAGGTTTCCCACGAGGACATACAAACATCGGGCAGAAGGGCTTGGTTTATTTAGTCTGGTTTACATGTTGTAGGTGAACGTTGAAAGCTTGCGCAATGAAAGAGCTCTGTCGCTAAGAGAGTTGTTCATAATGTCTTGACACACTTATGCCCATTAACCGATGAACCACTCGAAGTATTCATCGTAACAGTGATTGACTTTCATCGAACTGTCTGTCTGTATCTCGTCGGCTTAGTTTATACATTCCCAATCTCATATCATGTGTTAAGAGGTGTTAAGTGGTAAGGGTTAATTGTGCAGCCGCTAGGCCTTTGAGAACGTATGGATTGAAGTCAGTCTTTCTCAAGTACCCATCAGCATGACATCCATTTAAAAGCATCCTCTTCCCCCCTCCACCCCCGCCTCCCGCCCCCCATTCCAGAATCATAACTTCCAAAATGTAAAAATGCCATGGTTTTGTGATGAACTATGTGGTCGCAAAGTGAACACTTAAAAAAAAAAGTCACCTCTCTTAAAGATAAATGAATTTTAATGCGAGGGGGGTTGGGGTGAGGATTTTAAAAGCTAGCACCCCCTCCCCACATTGGAATTTCTATAATAGAGACGTTTAATAATTTAACCCTTTCTTGGGCCATGGCAATTATGCTTCCCACCGGACATTTCGTGCTACGCGGTTCCCGGGAAGCATGATACCCACCGTTAGCATGTGCAGCTAGCTTACGTATACCAGTGGAACTCGGGAAAAAAATTCGCTATGGCAGTTCGGTCGGTAATAACGTTTCCAATAACAATGATTACGAATTTATACATTTTTGATGTTGTGTTTTTGTGTCTGCGAGTGTATATATCGAAATTATCATGAAACTTGAGTGATTTCTCCATGGGAGATGAAAGTAAATAATAAAAAACTATCATTTTCTAATTATTTTTTACAAAATTTCTTTGTTTTAATCGAATGTTTATATGCTAAATATATTGTTAATTTCCACCTTCTCGAGGGCGGTGGGAATATGTTTTCCCTCCACTTTTTTGGGGTAACCCATGAAAAAAAAATCAAAAGTTTTGATTTTCTTTGTAAGAGTCTTCATTATTGTTAGTCTACAAAGTCAAAACTCAAATTTAACCCCTGGAACTATTTTGCCCATGAAAGGGTTAATGCTGAAATGTGTCACACCAGAATCGTATTGGGCTGGTTCCGTTTTTAAACGCTGATTTCAATATTAACATTCAGATTTACCATATACTTGTAAGTTTCTCTTTCTCATTTGTTTCACTCTTCTTCTTCTTCTTCTTCTTCTTCTTCTTCTTCTTCTTCTTCTTCTTCTTCTTCTTCTTCTTCTTCTTCTTCTTCTTCTTCTTCTTCTTCTTCTTCTTCTTCTTCTTCTTCTTCTTCTTCTTCTTCTTCTTCTTCTTACGATTTTTTTGTCTCTTGGTATTTTTATTACTGTGAATTAAAAAGTTGAAGTTTAACCCCTCACCGGGAATCGATCTGGGTAATGTGACGTCGTAACTTATGCTTAGGGTAAGCATCTGTTTGCACAGTGTAACCTTAGTGAATTAAGGTATATTCCAATTAAAAATTACATAAACTTTATCCCAGTTTATTTTGTCTATGACTAATACCCTGGAAGAAACCTGTCAGAATAATTATACTGCAATTCTTCTAATAATTCTGGCAATTGTGACCCCAAAACTAGACGCGAGCTTAGGCAGTGTTGTCGTCGGGGACCCTTCCCCCAGACGACCTCCCCGATGACGACAACGTCGTTACGCACGATGACATAGACGATGATGACCGCGACGTGGGAACTTCCCCTCCTAAGCATATGTGCAATATTTTTTTTAATTAATTATTATTTGTTCCGCGACGGCAGAAATGAGCATAGCTCTAATCACACTTAGTGACTGCCAACCTTATACCAATAAATATAACAATACAAATATCAACAACATCATAACAATCATTAGCAAAACTACATACTTTGAAAGTGAAAGTGTACAATGTGAAAGAGTAAACTTGAGTTTATTAATTATTATATAAATGAATCAGTGAAAAGTTGCTAGAATTAATTTTATGTCCAGCACGGGCCCACATCCCCTAAGCTAGGCTAGAGTGGTGCATTATTAACTAACGGTTGATCCGCCCTTAAACTAAATAAACTAAGGGCCGGTATTACAATCAACAAATAATAAACGTTAACTGTAACAAATAGTTATCTGTCGGATAAGCTATCCGTCCAATTACTACCTAGTTCGCGTATTACAAAGGAAGTTAATCCTCCCAATAGCTATTTGGAACATTCTGATCGAGTGGATAGTCCACGCGTCGCGAGAACTGCCACCTCGAGAATGTTTAATACCAAAATAAGCAGTAATTGCAAACAAATGCTGTATACAGCTGTGAATTACATTCAAGAAATATTGGCAGAAGGTTTTAAAAGCATTGAAAGTGTCCTAATAGTCATCGTGAAGGTTTTACACTCGACTCTAGGCAGCGTGCACTTCTACCGGGCTGCAAGAGTACCGTTCTAGACCGCTCGCCCAATGCAGACGCTGCTAGCCGAGTGGTTAGCGTGCTAGTTTTGCACGCGAGAGGTCGCCGGTTCGAGTCCCGTCTGTGAAAACTTTTTTACTTTTTTTTACTCATCCCATCATTATTGTGTTCACTTATTATCAATGACGAATGTCAATTTTTATAACTTTTCCTTGTAATTTACTCGAAAAAAGACTTTCCCCTCAACATTTTGCTCTTTACATCTGTAAGCCTACACCCAAGGCGAGCCTCAAATTGAAGCTCATATTTACAGATCGTTGATTACATAATATGTTTACCACGGGCGTTGGTTCTTATTACTACTAAAATTAAATTGTTAAGTAATTTTTTTACATCTAGCACATTCCAAAGTATTTGGCTTTGGTGTGATAAGACTTTATTTAAAATAAGGCCACGAAGTTTACTCTTTAATCTATATACGAGGAAAATATGCATAATTAAATCAATTCAACAATGTATACTGACAAAAAGAGCGAATTATTAATTAATTAATGACCGTCTATGGGTAGAATTGGCCCAGTGCATGGCTCTGCAAATCGTACAAGGCGATTCAAGAGAAAGAGTCTACCTCGCAAACATCAGCAAGTAAGAGGGCAGTCAGTATATTACTACCTGAAGCTAGAGGCGAGCTCTGGAAATCGTCGTCGGGGACACCTCCCCTTCCTTGACGATCTCCCCGACAACGATGACAAAGACGATGACGACCGCGACGTCAGAAACCCCCTTCCTCCCCTTAACCGTGGCTGGTTCTGACCAGCATGGCCCCCCCCCCCCATACCCCCTAGGGGGAATGGTCAGGGGCATAGGAACTATTTTTTGGGGGGGGGGGGGGGGTCACACTAAAGTTGCCTACGAGTGTGGGTGGGCAAAGCGGGGTCTGGGGCGAAGCCCCAGCCGCAGGAGGTTTTTCACCGCAGGCGAGATTTTTTTTACAGGTGCCCTTGATAGGTGGCCTAAAACACGTTATCAGGTGAATTTTAATTATGAATAAAGGTTACATTTTGAAGCTAATATTGCATTGAAGATTGATTACTTGACCGAAATCGGTCGACAGTCTGCTTGGGAGTGAAAACACTGCACACATTATATAATGAGTATTAGTCTAAAATCAGATGGCTAGTCTAGTCTCGCAAACCACGTCACTAACTGAATCTTTCTAAAAAATGTTATAGCAAAAATCTTCCTTTTTTGCAAGCCCGACTGTAGTAAAAATCTTAAAAATCACCCAACAAGCTATTAGTTAGCAAATAACACCCATACCTGGCTTGACTCCCCCACTGGGGGGTCAAGCCAACAAGTGGGGGGGTTCCCCCCATCCCCCCGTTCCTAGCCCACTAGTGGTGCATTATGACCAAACGGTTGACGCGTCCTTAATCCAAATAAACTAAAACCGATTATTAGGCTGAATATAAGATGAACAATTTTCCCAATAAAAATGAATTTGAAAATATAATAATAATAAATAAATAATTGTTCATTATTTATTATTTTTCAGTTTTCGTGATAGATAATCAATTAAAATGGTTGTTAAAATCATTTTGTTTATTTATTTTATCTCATTTTTATTTTTAAATCAGTTTTAATGAATTTTTTTACCACCCTTATTCATCGAATAGCGCGCTATCGGCCAGTTCAACCTCCCAATAAGAATCCGACAAATAAGCAGCTCCTATTTTTAAGAATAGTGCTATTTGTCGATTGTAAGACCGAAATAACGCTATTTGCTACAGTTAGCTTATTGGTTACAAATAACTTTCTTATTTGTTGATTGTAATACCGGCCCTAAATCTACTAACTATTTAATTAAATAATTTCGCTGGATGTAAAATGGCAGCAATGTTTTATTCAAGTAAGTTCAACTAAAAGGCGAACCTACACCACAGGTTGGATTTTGTGATGTTCCTTATTTATCAATTAACTATTTAGAACATATTATTGCATTTTATTAAAAATAAAGGTAATGCACATTTTGTTTCTTGTATATCAAACCTAGAATTTTGAAACAAAGTTTTATCCATGCAAGTACATACACTAAATTTGTGTTAAAAATCATTACAAATCATTCTCTAATGAAATGATCTAAGGCACCAAGCAAACCATGAATAAGTTACGATTTATTATTCATTTAGTTTGCTGCCCAACTTAACAAAACAAAAACCTTGCTTGGAGTATTGTTATATTATGATGTAATATTTTTACGAGCAGTTATAAATAGTTTGACTAATGTATTGAACTTGCAGGTCAAACAAACGCCACATTTACTTTCGAACAACAAATAAAAAATGAAAACTCTGCTATTTACGCGTGCGGTCGTTCGTGATTTCGTGACGCCTTCGTGACAACAACTGTTCCGGATCAGGTTTAAACACATAACTCTGAAACATTATAGTTCTGGTTGACGCAAGCTCGTTAAGCGATATTTAGAGCTCTATGTACTTCGTTGTAATTCGTTGTTTTAGTTTTTGTCACGTGTTTAATAATGTGGACCAAAGAACCCAACACCCAGTGGTGCCACGATTAGGGCGCTGGTCTGAAGCGGATGGCTCTACGAGGACGTGGGCTTGATAACGCACAAGGCGTGCTTTTTGTCATCGTCCTTTATCCTCATCTATCACCACTCATCGTCTCGAATAGCCTTGCTATAGTAGAGACGTTAACCAATAAAATCATCATCATCATCATCATCATCATCATCATCATCAATTCAAACCGACAGTGTTGGCTCGAGCGTTAAGCGCGCAACTCTGATTCGGGAGGTCCTGGATACAAACCGGCAATCCTGACTGAAGGTTTTATTCCGAGGGTTTCCTCAGTCGTTAATGCGAATGCAAGGGATAGAGTCCTCTTAAACAGCCCTCGGACATCCTTCACAATTGTCCTATCCGCAACATACATAGTTAGACTGTATGCATTGCACTCTGGGCAGGTTTCCCACGAAAAATTATTATTAAAAATGATTATTATCAATTATCATCAATTCGGGACTAATTTAGCCGTTAGTCGCTTTGTATATCAGTTTTTGATTAAGATTATTTTTTTAATATGGTACAAAATAATACTATTTGAAACAAATAAAAGCGTTGCAGGTAGCTAACGCATTACAAGTACGCCTGATCGGGAAGTCGTGGGTCCAGACACGCCCCCGCCAATCAATCCTGACTAAAGTAAATTCCAAGCTTTTCTTTGATTGAAAAACGATTGCTAAGTTTAAGAAATAAATTGAAGTTCTTGGAATTTCTCCCTAGACAGAGGTTTTAAAACGAAAAACATATTTATTAATCGCTACAAACAAAAATTAAGTCTTAACTTAACATTTCACAAAGCAATAAATGTGAAACCCTCATTTCACCCATTTCTGATTAGATCTCGCAAATTTAACAGCTGGTGCCAGTTTTAGTATTCTGCGTGATGATTTAACAAAATCGTGGGGATGAGTGCTTTACAAGGCTGCTCACCTGTTTAACCGTATGTGACCTTCTTTATGTAAATTACTTAGTTCTAGGGTTCATGTAAGGTTAATTGTGTAGGGAATGTCCCAGGGCTATTCAAGAAGACTTAACACCAGTCATAACGACTGAATGAAATCTTGGTAAAAACTTTCAATCAGGATTGCCGGTAGCTGGAGTTGAATCGCAATCACGCATGAGCCACCCCATACGCTTGTGGCTGGTTCTGACCAGCACAGGCCTGTCCACCCCTTGTCCCCCCGCGTCACCCCTTACGTCCCTCCCTTCGTCTCGATTAGCCAAGCTGCATAAATATGAGACGTTAAGCAATATCCAATCAATCAATCAATATATTATGATTGTCCATGCAATGAAAGAATGTTGCGATAGATCTACCCAAACGTTGTTCACAGTTTTCCAGTAAAATCTGTGACTGATAAGTGTCAATGACCGTCGTATACCCCGACGAAAAATACTTTGTTTGTATTTAAATTATACAGTCCAACTACATTTATGAAATTCACAAAATATCATTCATTATTGCCTGTTTGTTAATTTTGAAATAAATTAGTATTCAACAATCTAACTAATAAAACAATTTATAATATTCAAATAGCAATATTAAAAATGTTGATTTAATTATTAATAATATAGAATTCAAAATATGAATACAAAAAATAATAATGTTTCATTACATACAAATTATTCACATTTAATATCATTCTTACTCTTTCTCGTCTCTCTATCTCTTCTATAATGAATTCATAACAAAAGTATTCTTCCGCATATGATTCTCACGTAGTTCCGACCATATGTGACCATGCAGCCTCTTCTATAAACAAATATAAGATGCACTCAGAGACTTGGGAAGGCATGCACTCTTGGGCGTGGAGACACGGACCAGATGCGAACACTGATCGCACGTTGCCACGTGTTTCAAGTGGTGGATACCAAGGTGGGGGGGGAGGGGCAATCGACTCCCCATGAGATTCAGATTTTGATTGCGTAGCCAACTAATACCATTATCTTTTTATACAATTTTCTACCTTTTTAACGTGTTTTTAGCCTGTGTGTACGCAAATTTTGTCGCCTTCGACGATAATTGGGACACTATAACGGCTGGAACTTTCAAACAGACGGTGGAATGAAACGCATTTGTTGTGTGTTTCGTTTACACGATATGTTTAGTAAGTTGCTTCGCTCCATTTTTTGGGTACTCAGGTCCGTACCCGTGTTTTTGATCGTATGCAATAATGCTTACATGATTGTATAATATATAATTCAAAATTCCCCCCCCCCCCCCCCTCCCATACACACAATCTACAACCCCCGCAATCTCCCACAACCCGTGCATTTCAGAACTGTTCACACTGCGAGTATATATCATAACAAGCCTATCTCTTCTTGCATATATTTTGTTTATAACTTGTAATAACCTAGATTAGTGTGGTAAACTTATGTTCTGTGTAGGAGCTCATTCTTTTCTATAGCAACGAATTTACACCACTGGTCTAAGTTAAGAGGGAATGGGACACATTTGTAAGTTGGCTGTAATAGCTATTCGCTCGGCCAGGATGAATCCGACGTACATGAAACTTTACATAGTTGACAATAAAGCATACATGGACAGCCCTACAGTCGTAGATTTTCAATATTTTGTTTTTCGGACAGGATCAATCCAATAATATGGTAACTTTAGGACTAAAAAAAAAAACTAAAAAAACTAACAATCAATTTTTTTTTTAATAAAAAAATTAATTAAATTGTTGAAAAATGATAGAAAGATAGATATTTTATTCACTTAGAATACAAGGGAATATACATTTACATTTTTTTCACCCCACTACATTAAGGATTTCATTCTGAATACCTTAATCATATTATTTATTATTTAAACGAGATTTTCATTTATAAAAGTAAGCTGAAAGTTGCATCCATAATAATGGCGGGAAAAATGAGCATCTACGTCACTATATGGTACTGATGCGAATCGGCCAATAAGGTGATGCCAAACAGTGATATTAACTGTGTATAATATAATATTATCTATATATCTGTATATATCTATATATCTGTATAATCTAAGTATGTATGTAAGCCCATTGGTCAACAATGCTCTAGCGTGCTCTAGACCTGAATCTTGACGTCACGTGCTGTTTGCGCGGGAAATAAAATACTACAAACGTTGAGCCTCAATTGAATTTAAAATATTTTCTTTAAATTGCTTTTAATTGCAGTCTAATGGCGTTTTAAGTGGTTTTCTATCCATTTCTTACACCCACGTCAATATTTGCACTTGGTGCATATTCCCTTCTCTTTGCAGAGAAAGTGAATAGTCTATAGTAAATAATAATAAAAGTGGTGAAAATAATAATGATATACACGGTGTTTATGTTAAAGTGGAGTAGATGCAAAATAATAGTGTGCCCTACTAATTATATATATTATTATTTCTGTTGGGGCCTATATTTCCGATTCTGTGTAACTACCCAAAATTGTAAACAAATGTGGTGCCAGTCGGCCGAGCGAACAGGCATGTCCTTGTTACTGGGTTCCTGTTCGTATATCGAACATGTTTTCAAAATGCAATGGGCACATATCAACTTCTGTTTACCTCGGCTGTGAGGCATGGAGCGTCGTCAGCGGTTAGCCAAGGCGACACCTCCTACGCACCTAACAAAACAAGGCGTTGCCGATACTAGTACAACTTGCGAATCATCGCGCACATTGAAAGCCAGCTGGCCGCTCTATATTTAGATTTTGAATATCAGCATTTTTTTTACGTTGGTGTTGTTTCAGTTTGACTTAGGCGCGTAGGAACTCTTTTTAGAATGGGGTGGGGGTGGGGGTAATAGTGAGCTGATAACATTCTGGTCGACTGCTACTATTGTTTATCAGTTATAGCCGGTGTTTAAAATTCTGAAGGGGGGGGGGGGGGGCATGGCCCGTGGGTTCCAATCTCGCATCAGCATATAAATAGAAACAATCTCACTCAATGAAAGTATATTTTATGTGACTTGTGAGTAGAACTGATAAAAGTTAATTCATGGGAAACTAAAGTTCTTTATCGACTTGTTTTTCAATAAAATGTTCATGTAAGTTCAATTAAAATACAAGAGCCCATTAAGTCATCAAAATCTTTGATGTTAGTACTGACATCACTTTTAGGCTTGAATGTTGCCTTTGAATTCTGACGTAAGGCCTACAGCCGAAAAAGCGAGAGTTAAATTATTCCATTTTTTGTCGTAATTTAAAAAATAAATTCTGTTCCAACGTATATTTTATCTTCAGAATAATAAATCCAACCCTGAGTATACCGTAAACTAGACTAGAATCGAACTATCTTGTGATTATGTAATTATGTACAATTTTTAGTATAGTTGTTAGATATTATTTTATCGGACCCGGCACCTCCACCATTTCACACCATTCAACTGATCATTTCGCCACCAATAAAAATAAAGGGTCTATTACACCCAACATTTTTTTTCTACATTCTATAAAGAAATTCTAAACTAAAATTACAATTTTAAAATTATGTCATATGATTGTGAGTTTACAAGAATTACATATTGATGATATAAATCATGAAAAATTGCGTTTTGGAAAAATTTCTCAAATCTCCTTTAAACTACAGTTTTTTGTTTTCCATTGATACAAGAGCATTGTACTTATCTAAAATGGGCATTAAAAAGTTATAACTTACAACTGTGTACAAATATACACTCAAACACGCAAAAATCTGCATCCCGAAATTACACATCTTCTTGGTACTCAGCATTTTAAAACTGAATCACGTCCCAAATTACAAAAACACCACAGTCCACTTTTCCTGTGTGTACAGAAAATGTGGACAAATACGACAATCATGACCAATGTTTTTTTTCTGACTGAAATCCTCTAAGATCACGGGGCATAAAGATATTCGCAATGTCATTTCTTATGGGAGATTTTCGCCGAAAATGACTTTGGATGTGCCAATTTTTTCATGGGTTATGGTAAAACATATATATTTTCTTTTGCTCCGTTAATTCATAACTAGTAAAGCGGGTGAATATCCCAGTAACAACAGACTTTCCGCTATCGTCTGACAAAACAAATTACCTTAAACTATGAAAGTGTTGGTACGGTTCCACAAAATAAATAATGCCACAACAGAAAATTGTATTATTAATAACATCGCAGTCTTTCTCGATGTCAATAAAGTAGGCCAAGAATACTATTCGTAAGAATGTCATGGTAAGGTCGGTCTGGAAATCATCCATACAAGAGGTTTTCTGTGTGCGGTCAGATTAGTGAATAAAGAAGAAGGGCCATCTGACAAAACTTCTCTATGAAACAGATAGTCAATTCTATGGACCCTAGCATTTATATTATAATACATGCACATCAAGACTGCATCACCATTGACCCAATGACTTTGATTTCCAGATAATAGTATTTCACCAGCATGAATGTTTTAAGACCGTTCGTATCAATTACCGCCCTTCTGGTGTATTAATGAAGAGTTCATGGCTTACTACCTGCTAAATATTTTTGTATAATTACTTATTTTTCAGTAAGGACGTATCTCTGGGTAGAATGCACAAATGTATTTTATTTATAATATATATACATATATATATATAAACAGACCAAAAATTAGACAGAATTAAATTGGTGGCTGCATAGCTCAGTTGGCAAGAGCATGGCCCGGAAAGCCAAGGTCCCAGATTCGATCCCCAGTGTTGTCACTTTTTTAATTTCTGTCTTAAAGTGCTAACATATATATATAAAACAATACTAGGTTTTTGGGTTAAACCGCGTCGAAATGATGAACCAGTGCAGATACATGTCCTAGGTCAGTCACCCTGATGATGCCTGACGTAGATCAGACGAAACGTCGGTGGACGCCCAGTCTCTGCACTGGTTCATCATTTCGACGCGGTTTAACCCAAGAACCTAGTATTGTACATACAACGGGCCGCGAAAACCTACAACAATCCATATATATGTATATATATATTTAACACGTATAAGGAGCTTAGCCCCATTATAAGCATTACTTTTCTTCCGTCTGTGCATTTGTCATGTCCCACGATAAAACCCAAACACGACGTCCAATTGGCATGCGTTTTTTTGTTATAGTATTGCCCTCCAACAAGGATGATACAGAATGTTTCTGGTGACCCTTGAGGTACGTGGGGAGTGGCTAGACCTCTTCCCCCCCAAAGTTTGAAAAATTATTTCCTGGCACCTTCACCATCATTAATGCGGTATAAAAAGAAGGGAACCAGGTTGATCTATCGGCCTTAAAAAAAAAGAAAAAGTTTAACAAAACAATGGATATAGTTTATCAATATATTGATCATCTGATATTGACAAAATTATATTTTATTTATTTTTGGGTTGAGCAGTACGCCCAATATAGACAATTACAGTGAAATTTATGACGTATACCCCGGACATATTCATGTTCTTAATTTTAAATTGTACCGTGCAAGGAACAAACAAGAGAAAAAATCAAAGAATGTCAGTTTGTTTTGTAGACAAGAGTATGTGTAGTTACAAATAAAAACAAAAATCCAAAAATCAAGAACATGAATATAGGCCTACGTCATAAATTTCACTATAATCGTCTATGTTGGGCGTACCGTTCAACCCAAAAATGAATACAAATTAGTTTTGTCAATGTCAGATGATCATTATTGATAAACTATGTCCGTTGTTTTGTTAAACTAAATTTAAATAAAAATTAATTAGACCGATAGATCAACCTTAAGTGGCAAGCTAGCCCTTTCACTACCAGATTTAAGTTTTCAAAATTAGGTTATTTTAATCAATTATTTCAAATACTAATATTTTTAATGATTTTTGGTGTTTTTCAATATTTTTTTCCTGTTTTTTAAGAATTTGGGAAATTTTGGATTTTGAATAAAAGCTTCATTTTAAGTAAATATGTAAATTTGATGTACATTCCTAAAACAAGATTATTTCTGAATTTTTTGCATATCTTACATTTTCGTATCTCAAATGGTAGCAATACTAGAAATATATTACTTTTCCGGGAAAAACCAAAATTCTCCATTTTTAGCCTTTTTTGCAGATTTGGATTTTGGATTTTCTCTAAACAGGCATTTTTTGTCCAATCAGGATGGGGAAAAAAAGTATTTATTTTTAATGCTCGGGAATTTTTTTTGAAAAAAAGGGTCAAATTGAAAAAACTTTCTTTTACCCGGATATAAATTTTGGAAGTTGATGTCCACTATAGAGGACACCAGTAGCGAGAGGGCTAGGGACCTCCAGCAAAAGATCAACTCACGACGAATTAATTAATTTTTGTATTGTTGCTTTGCTTCCTGTTTTGGGTACTCCCGTATTCGTACTAGATATATAATACACATTAGCGAGGCTGAATGTTGAGTATCCTACTCTAGCTAGAGCGATCATTCCTAAAACCCCGAAAAACAATAAAATTCGATACAATCCTCAGTAGTTTTCAGTCTGCATTCGGTTTCGTTGTTCAGATACATTGTTTAGTTATTCGCACGTGTTGAGCAGATTAGTCAGGAGGAAGCTATGTGTTAACTCTAGCCAATCAGATTGGCCGCCTGTTTACTCTAACTCGGAGTCGAACTAGGCTACAGCGGGGCCACGCCCACCACTGCAGACGGTGCTTATCACAGCTAGGAGAAGAGCTACCCGCGGTATCTCATGTATACGCGTAGGCCTACTTAGGCGCGTAGGAAGTCTATTTTTTCCAGGGGGGGGGGGAGCGAACTTTCCCAGGAAAAGTACAGTCTTTCATACACAGTTACATAATGTGCAATGTCCTTGAGTCAGTGGCGTACGGTGAAATGTATTTGGTGGTGGGGGCTTTGACGAACGACTCAATAGGGAAGGTCCCCCACAATAGTGCCGCACGCAATTTAAAAAAATAAGTATTTTTAAAGTGGTTTGTATGTGTTTTAGAAGCTTTGCTGATCGAAATAAGAAAAGATAGTAGAAGAATTAAATTTTTTTGCGTAAACCTAGATGACTGGAAGAATGTAATATTTATGATTGTTGGTTTATGCTTTCATGGTTATTTCGTCATTTTTCTAGGAGGGGGGGGGGCGAAAGATACTTTCGCCCCCCTCCGTAAGCTCAGGGGGGGCAAGCTACCACCCTGCCCCCCCCCCGGCTCCGACGCCGCTGCGCGTATTGCGTGACTACCACAACATCCATTTTGTTACCTTTCGTCTCACCAAACAATTAGAATTAGTATGAAATACATACGCAAAACACAAAAACTTTACTATGTGAATGAAGCTAAATATAATAAATATGGCGATTTTTTGTAATCCACAACTGCCGATATCCTCTTCGTTCATAGAGCAAAATAACGCCACTTTATCCAGCGGAAAATATAAACAAATTTGTAAACTATTAAACAAATTCCGAATAGGGCTTTGTGATCGAATAATGGTTATCATTTTTTCTTAAATCTGTTTAGGGCCCACAGATTGCAACATATTTTGCAAGTAGGTATTTTGGGAGTGAATATCTAAGAGCTATCTTCATATTTTAGACAGGATTGCCAGTGACGGTATCGAATCAACGACTTCCCGGATGGAGTTTTAGTGTGTAACGCAAAGGTAGCTGTATTGATACCTCTACAAATTAAAAGTGAACTAAGCAGTGGCGTATCCAAGGGGGGGGAGAGGGGGGACAAAACCCCCCCCTTTTGAAAAAAAGTGTAAAGGAGAAAATAAAATAACTACAAATTACCATGTGACTAAAAGATGATTTTAGTAGATACACAAAGTTGGTTATTTCGATGTTTTAAAACGCACAGATATTCACCAAAATGACCTTGAAGGAGCAACTTTTAGATTAAAAACAGATTTTAGTCATAAAAAGTTGGTGCGATGTTTTAAAAAATGCACAGATTTTCACCAAAATTACCTTGAAATAGAAAACATTTGGATGAAAAACAGGATTTTAGTAGATAAAAAGTTAGTCATTG
The DNA here is from genome assembly GCA_024449915.1 of Sweltsa coloradensis. NCBI lineage: Eukaryota > Metazoa > Arthropoda > Insecta > Plecoptera > Chloroperlidae > Sweltsa > Sweltsa coloradensis. The sequence continues at coordinate 614,937 of JAMZAV010000238.1, read as the reverse complement.
TGATGCTTTAAAACGCACAGATTTTCACCAAAATGACCTTGAAGAAGAAAATTTTTCCGGGGGGCAAGCCCCCCGGACCCCCCACTTAGCCTTCGGCACATCTATGAAAAAATTGATGGAACCCCCCCCTTTATGAATTCCTGGATACGCCACTGGAACTAAGTTATTTATGAAGTAGAGTGCTGAAAAACTACACGCATCTGGTTATAATTTGAGGTATTGGCTAAATACTGTATTTTAAAATATTATTTAAGTTAAATTGATTTGAATGCAACAAATTAATGTCAATGATACCCAACTTAAATAAAAATAAAAATAAAAAATAAAAAATAAAATAGCAAATAATAATGCAGGATGTAATTTGCTGAAGTCACATACTGCATAATAGGGTGGCATATACACTCAAATATTTCAATAACAAACAGTTCCCGAAGCTAAAAAAGCAAACAATTTGATCCGGGAAAACACGTTACTATAGACTAATTTTATTGAATGCAGTTCCAAGTTCTTAGATCATGTTATATTCCCTAATGAGCTAGTACAATTCTGGATCCTGAGTATGAGGATTATGACTGCTGCATGGTTAGCTGTCAACACAGATCAACTTATGAAATAAATATTATGTGTACATAGATAAACTATGTACAAAACATTGCTACGGGTCTGTGATATTGCGCAAGTATCGCTGTATGCCCATGCATGACGCGGCGGCAGACGTAATATGTCAGTATCTATAGTTAGTCACCTGGGCCCCGATTCATGTACATTTATCCCGGGTATAAGTGGTATAAGGACGGTGTAATGCAGGACATGGCAGGATAAGGCCTGGTTAAGTCTGAGCAACTCTCATCCAATCAGAAATTTTCAATCCAACAACAAGTACAACAAATGTTTTTTCCACTGCATTCCACAGCCATGTAAATCAGCAGATTTGCAAAAGAACACTAAAAATTTGCACCATCTTTTGTTTTACATTTTTATTTATTGACAGAAGATTGCGTGAGATCATTAAAAGAAAAGAAAAGGCGTATTATTGCCGTAGATTTTGGAATAGCCTAGGACTATCATACCATTGTACATGAATCGGGGCCCTGAAGAGGGTCACACCGGTTAAATCAGATGTGTATACCTTACAGTGGGCATCGTACAAAAAATGTAAATGTAAATGTACAGGTCTGAATATTGATGCAAGATTAGTAATCATAATGACATCGTTAACAACCTATACTTGCAGGACTGGTATAGATTTCAAATGTATTTGATTAAACTATATGCGCCATCATTATCTTCACTGTTTTTTTTTCTTCTTCTTTTTCGCTCGTCGATGGCGTCAGCGGCAACATGGCTGCGGTTCGGAGCCACTTTAATTGATGTTTTCATCTTAAAACCAATTTTGTTATAGAGAAGCTATACTTAACATTTATACGTTTATTTTATGTTTTATAACATCATCTATCAAGAAAAACATCCTTCGTTATTTGTTTAATACACGCCTTTGTTGTCGTTACCAATACTTTGTGATTGGTAGAGAAACGGAAAATTAGCAGTTTAAAATCAAGTGTTTGCGCTTTCAATGTGAGAAGTATAGCACATGCAATTGTGCATGCTTTTCCACTTAGCTCCAAAAACTGCCTTATAGAATCTTTTTGCACTGAAAACTAAACCACTAGAATTGTAATAATAGAAGTAAAATTGTATTACAAAACATTAAGAAAGTAATGTAATACAAATTCTTAATAGGCATGGGAACACCTTGAATTTAAAAAATGTGTTTTCTTTGTAGTGTTTTCATTATTTAAAAAAAAAGTATCTGTTAAGTAAAACGCAAAATTTACGTGCCCCTAGTGATAAGGCATAGGTCAAAAAAATCGTTTTTTTGTCAAAACGTCGCTGGTAATATCACGTCAACATAATACTCAAGCTTAGCGCTTCTTGTATATTATACTCTTCGTCAGTTCGTCAGCGTCCCTTGTCGAACACATCAAGGCCACGCCATAATTATTTCAATCATAGGGCCTTGCCTCTGTCAGCCGAATCATAGCTTATAACCAATAAAAAGTCTCACCCACTTCAAAGTCATACACACCTTTAAAAAAAGTGAATGACCCAACTTCTCCCAGATGTCGCCTTCAAAGCCAGCCCTAGTGTGAATGATTGCAATCAGTAATAGTTATTGCGTCACGTTCTTGAGAATGTCAATAACATCATTATCACACCCTCTTAGTTCAATCCACACTGATGATTTCATTGGTAATGCTAGATTTATCGCGATGTACGATTAAAGCAGATGTGAAAACAGTTGCAAAATCGACGCCATTTTATCAATCGGATGATGAAAACATTTTCGATATTCTTACTAAATCGCAGTGTACCTAAGGGAATAGAGGGGCCAATGTTACCAACCCAAAGTATTGCGCCGAGGACTTTCGTTCAAGGATATTCCCGTGAATAAGAGTTTACTCTCAGCTGTAATTTTTAAATAATTTTTTGGTGGGAAGCCTGCCCAGGGTGCAATTTATGCCAATCTTCATGTGTCTTACTTGGTATGTTGCGGATAGGATAATTTTATTGTGAAGGGATGTCCGAGGGTTATGTAAGAGGACCCAATCCTTTGCATTCGCATTAACGATTGAGGAAAACCTCGGAAAAACCGTCAGTCAGGATTGCCGGTCTCGACGGGATTTGAACCTGGGACCTCCCGAATCAGAGACGCGCGTTTAACGCTCGAGCCAACGCTGTCGGTACTTACAGTTGTAAAACGAAGTACGCAAGTAGGCCTACTCATACTCGATATAGCAAGGCATTCGCAATCAGCGGAGCTAATTCAGATCGGAGCTAATTCAGATGAATCCATGCATTCTCTCCGCCGAGGAATGCTGCACACCTATGCAGAACTGGCGTCTGGAAGCAATATTATAATAAATTACGTCATCAGAACGTCACGCAAGCGATTGTTGTGTTCAAATACCCTACCTACTTCATGAATGTTGTTGTTGTCGTCGTCGTCGTCGTCGTCGTCGTCGTTGTATGTAGTAAAGTAGGTATATACTTTTAATATAGGTTTATTGTTTTTTTTTTATGTACTAGTTTTGGAGTTTATACAGTTTTATAATTGCGGGTTGATCTTCTAATAAGGGGGATTGCGAGGAGTAGCTCAAACTATTTCTTATGAAGTGTCTAGCTATAATTTTATTGTTTTTTTTGTTTTTTAGTGGAAGGTTATTGTTTAGTTGAATTTATTAAGTATGAAGAATATATTTGATTTTAAGTGTTAGTATTCCCTTTAGCTCTAAGTTGGTTAGCTTCTTATATTTAGCTGAAACTAACCGGACCCCTTTTGGTTTTGCTGAAGGTGAATCTGAATTGGTTTCCGGATTTAATGTTGAATGTTTTGTGTTGTGAGGTTTTGCCTGAATTATTTTGGCTGAGTATATGCTAGTATTCCTTTTGTAAGAATGTTATTTAGAACTTTTTTAGACGTCGTCGTCGTCATTGTTGTTGTTGTTGTTGTTGTTTCGGTAGAGGTGGTGTGGACCCTTCCGCTGGTTAATTATTCATGAGAGAGTATGACCTTCTAGAGAATTATGTGTCCACGTTACTCGAAATCCCATGTTAGGTATATCATCAGTATAGTTAATCTGTTACTTCCCGATGCGGTCGCCAGTATATCCACCACGAGTAACATTACCTCAAAATTGCTGATGAGTTTTGTTGGACGCTGAGCTCGGCCCAACTCAAATGCGCGCGCTCAGGTGTTGACGATTGCAGCTGAACGGTTGGATATATCATTTCCAAATTTAGCATGTATGCCAATAGAGCTCCTTTATATTGATATCCACACTTGGTAACCGAGAATTAGCCTTAAAAAGTCAATGCGAGAGGTAAGTCCAAAATGTGAAAAAATGGAAAATCAAAAACAAGGATTTCAATTTAGGAAATTCATTACAAACCGTTTATCTTACGATAAAACCAAATTAACCTGCGCGTTCACATTGATTTTAAACGTCCAGAATAAAAATATGCATTAAATAAATCTTTATACTTGGAATAAATTCTCGAAGTTCACCAAAATTGAGTAAATTATAATGATTTAAAGATTATTTAAATTCAAAACCGATGAATTAATCTACAAATACGCGTACTGGATCTCATAGATTGGTCATTTATTAACGTTATTGTGAAATATGATACTGATGCTGTTAACCGTTTACCCGAAAAAAAAAAAAAAAAAGCTGAGCGTCTAATCTCGTCTCCGCGCCAGTCGAAGCGATCCCATTTAAGGGGATTGAATCCCTAACCCAAATATGTTTTCTTAAAAATGCAGTAAAGACTCTGAAAAAATAGCATGAAAAGGGGGGCTTAAAAAAATGAGGGGATTATTTTTTAAATTTTTTTTTGACGGGACATAACCTCAAATCAACAATTGTATTAAAATTACTGGGAATCATTGCTAAAGTTCAAAATTTAATTTTTAGCAGGGGTTTTTTTGTATTTTCTTTCTACACTCCTTTATCTACCCAAAATAAAAGGTTTGTTGATTTTATATGGTTTGTTGCTTTCCCAAAATTTTTTTTCGCCTCCGGTAAAATTTCAAATTTTTTTACCTTTTAAAAGGGAAAAAAATCGTGCAACGCCAAAAACCATAAAAAAATAATACTTATATTACAATTGAAAATAAAGGAGTGTAGAAAAAAATTACAAAAAACCGCTGCTAAAATTCAATTTTTAACTTTAGCAACTGATTCCCAGTAAATTTTAATACAAATTTTTGATTCTGAGGTTTTTGTCCCGTCAAAAAATTTTTTAAAAAACTATCCGCTCTTTTTTAAGCCCTCTTACATTCTACTTACTTTTCAACGTCTTTTCTACATTCTTAAGAATCATATTTTGGGGCTGGGATTCCCCTTAATTCCTATTATTGCAATATTGCTATTCGAGAAGAAAGGCCAAATACTAAAAACCCAAACCCTATGCGGGATTCGAACCTGCCTCCTGATGACATATTATGTTCGATCAGCGCCAAATCGTTGAGCCACCGCGACGGCTCAAAAATTCATCATTTAAACAACTGTGAAACAAATTGAATAAATTGAGTGAAAAAAGGCGTTTTTTGAATAGATCTATCAAAGCGATTTTTTTTTTAATTTAAAAAATTTTGGGTTTTTCCGTCCTTTTTTTTTTTAAAATAGTAAGGTACCCATAAAATTTTTTCATACCTTTTATTTAGATATTTAATTCAACCCCTTTCTGACATAAAAAAATAAAATAGAAAAAACTTCATCTTGAATTTTGAAAGTTCCAAAAAGAGATGCTACAAAACGCTATAAAATGACACTTGAAAAAGCTATATATAGCCCTACAGTATATCTACAATCATGTGTTGCATTGCATATCCTCTCTCTCTCTGTTCTCATTGGAACACTTTGTATTGCAAATACCGACCTCTAATGGTCATAAATTACTGTTTGCTGGGGGTGCCTGATTATGGAAACGCGAAAACAATAACCAAACCAATAATAATAATCAACGTCGAAGAATAAGTTATTTTCCAAGATACATCAATTCAAGGATATAAAATTAAATTTACTAGGAAGCTTCGCAAACGCTTTTTCAGGCGCGTTGTTGGATGAGCATATGTTTTTTATAAACGAAAAAAAGCGTAAAATTGCGATTTTCATGAGAAATTATTTTTCGATCGCGCTTAAATTTCACACCAATATATTTATTCATAAAATTAACGTTCCGAGAAAAATCATAACAATCGGATAAAGCATAAATGTGTTATTAGTCCAAGAAAGTTTTAAAAGAAATCGTAAAATTGTGATATTCATAAAAAATAATATTACGATTGCGCTCAAATTTCACCCGAATATGTTAATTCATAAAATTAAGGTTCTGTGAAAAATCTTTACAATCGGATAAAGCATGTAGATGTTATAAGTCGAAGAAAGTTTTTAAATATCGAAAACAATTGTAAAATTGCAATTTTCATGAAAAATAATTTTTCGATTGCGCTCAAAAACGTGGCAGTTCTAAGTTCAAAGATTTCGCTTGCCTCCAGAAAATTTCATCGTAATTGCAGGAGTATCGGTTTAGCCGGAATCGTGTTAACAAACACACAAAAATACAAAAAATAATAATGATAAAAAAAAATCCAGATTTTTTTCTCCTGTGTAGTGAAATGGAATCTTCGCTTCGCTCGCTACGCTCATCCATTAATTTTCAATTACCAGATCAGTATAAGTTTTGCGTTCTCTCTGTACAAATCTTACAGGGTTACACCTGAAGTAGATTAAAAAATAACTCGATTCAGATTTCGTACCAGAATAGCAACTTTCATGCGTTCTCACACAGAATGAGGAATTACCAACGCAATGTAACCTTGACCCGCTTGTAGATAATGTGAATGTGTTTTTCTGTCTATGTCTGGCTCAGTGCTAGGTGAATATATAGGGTTAGATACTAGGCACTGCCGATTGATTATGTGTTTGTTGAATTACATCTCTCATAATTCAGTGATGATTCATGGTTAGAGATACATGAATGTGGCTCGCATCTACTTCTTGTAGCCATGTGACCCCCTGGGTCACAATTTTCTGTTTTCCTACTAGGAAATCTGATTATTATAGAAGGACTTGATTGTTTTTGGCTTTGGCTTTTTGGACTTTGTCAAGAATTGAGTGTTAATCGTGTCAGGATAGTTAAATGGTGTTTGAAGGATTGTCTTTGCGTTAAAGCTTTGAGTTGTTTTGATAATAATTGGCCAGAGAGGCCAAGGCCATTTTTGGTCGTTTGTATTTGAAGGTTTGTTCGGTCATAGTTGCCAAAGGTTTCAATGAGAGGGTTTCCAAACTGCCCTAGACTTGTATAAAAAGTAGCATTTTTCTTTTTAAATACTTAGCATTTATTTTATCAATTTCGAACAAATTTGGCAATTTCTGGCATTTTCTTTTTTCAAACCCTTAGATATAGTGGGGGGTGAGGGGGGCGGGTCTTCACTTCTAATCAGAAGTGAGGTCATAGGTGCATTAATTAACAATTTTATACATTGCAATATAGAATGTTTCACTACAAGTAAAAATGCTATCTCTTTACATTCATTCTCAAGAAGTATGGGAAAGTAAAATTAGTATGTGGTAGCGTTTTCAAAAATATATGTTCACCGATTTGGCATCAAAATCTAAAACGCAAAATTTATGTATTGATGATTAATACCGATTATACGTACTAGTTAGTTGATACACTTTAACCCTTTTTGGTAGTTTTTGTAATTTTTATTATTATTCAGAAGTCAGTGGAAATGTTAACTCAAGTTAGTGCATTAAATGCCTGATATTTTTTTTCTCTTAAATTTTAATATTTTTGTTTGAGGTGTAGTAACACCCATGTTGGTGCTACCCCGACACATGATAGAAAAGGGTTGAACGCGTTACAACGGAGCTCCGCTCGGCACGGCAAGGTTTCCTCCGTTTTGACTCCTCGATATAAAATAGCAAAACCTGTTCCAAGAGGTTCCGTTTCGAACAGTGCCGAGAAGTGTGCGTTCAGCTGTATGTAGATCAAACCTACGACCACAGTACCCACGCTTCAACCCTTCGCAGGCGCGTAGGACCTCTTTTTAGAGTGGGGGAACAACAAATCTTCTGCTGAGTTGTAAGGGAAAAGGGACCAAGCACGGGGCATTTGGATCGCCCCGTCCCCCAACTACAGCGCAGCTGGAGAAAATATAAAAAATCAGGTTTTTAGAGTGTGTTTGGTGCGTTCTAGAAAAAAAATAAGTGGGCTGAATGGAATACCAAATTTATTTATTTTTTGTACAGTAAAAACTAGAAAACTATATATTTTTTTAAATAGTGACGAGATGGACTATGTTACAACCATTGAATTTGAATGAATGTGTAATGTACTTTATACTCACTTAAAATAAAAGATGTAACACCGGGAGATCCAAATTTTGAAATTCGTTATTCGGTAGTTGTCACCGTGGGAATTTACAGCGTGACTGAATTTCTAGCATTCTGAAGTGGGAGGGGGTTGGGGGGTCACGGTAAAAAGTGGGGATGGGGCCTGACCTGACCCTTTACTTCCCCTTCACCTGCACACGCCATGTCACGGCCATATATATATCAGCAATATCTTGCAATCTATCGAATCTTCGATACTCTTTATTACAACGAAAATTATTTTGGGACGAACGTATAGCCCTACAACTGGAAAGAATCGTAACGGTCGATGCCTGCTCTAGGGTACACATGAACTTTACCCGGTATACTAACTATCGGTTATACCTATTGTGGTAATTATTGTGAAGCGACTTCCGAGGTCTGTATTAGGGCTGAACAAGAGCATTCGCCTTACAGGCTATTCCAGAGCACTTATACCGATATTTTGAAAGTCAATGGAAAATTCATAAAGGTTAGTTGAATGAAAGAGGAACTTAAAAAAAAAAGAAAAAAAAACGTTTTTTTTAAAGTAAAGAAGCTCCATTTTGGCCATTAGATGCAAATTTTGTGTCAATAAGAAAATGTTAGTTCTAGGTGCAATACTTAATTGTAAGTATTGCAATTTTTTTATTGTTTCAAAGTTCAACACGCCTTTGTCTCCGTAACAAGTAAAAGGGAAAATAATTTTCTGAAATAACGTTTGATGTACGATTTTTTTCGTCCACCGGTTCAAAACTCTTATTTGTACCATGTGACAAAAAATCGCACATCGAACATTATTTCAGAAAATTATTTTCCCTTATACTCAGTACGGAGACAAAGGTGTGTTTAAAAACAATAAAAAATATCATAGCTTAAAATTAAGTATTGCACCAAGAACTCTCATTTTCTTATTGACCCAAAATTTGCATATAATAGACAAAAATGGAGCTTTTCTCCCGTCCAAAAAAAAAATTTTTCCTTTTTTATTCAATTCTTTCTTTCATTCAACTAATTTTCATGCATTTTCCATTGACTTTCAAAATATCGGTACGAGTGCTCTGGAATAGCCTTATTGCGGTTGTTTGAGCTCGGGCCAACTTTTTGACAATATTACAGTCCATTTAAAAAATCGCTTGATCGGAAAATTCAGCTAAAATTCATATATACATTCTGGATCAATTTTCGATGTCCAACTTTCACCCCATTTCTTTCAGCATTAGATCGTCTAATCTCATCGCATTACTTAATTGATTGATTGTATATTGCTTATCGTCTTATATTAATGCACTTAGGCTATTTGAGACGAACATTACTAAAAATTTCCAGTTTGGTGTCTTATTTATTGTCTGTTACTGTAAAAAATAAGCAGTATTTAAAAAAATGTGCTCTGATCACGCAATACACGCATTTTTACTTAATATTTTTGTACAAACCACAACCCGATAGAACAAGCGATATAGCTTCCAAGTGATCTAGACTATACCTCTTTTTAAAAAAATGTATCGTGGGAAACCTGTTATAGGGTGCATTAAGCCCCTCTTCAGGTGAACTAGGTATGTGCGGATAGGAAATAGTGAAGGCAATCCCTTGCATTCGCCTTAACGACTGAGGAAAATCTCGGAATAAACCTTCAGTCAAGATTGCCGGTCTCGACGGGATTCGAACCCGGGACTTCCCGAATGAGAGTCGAGCGCTTAGTGCCCGAGCCAACACAATAAACGTCTGCATTCTGCGTCAAAGCCTGGTTTGCTCGAGCTCATCCAACAAGCAACAAAATAAAGAAAACCCAGGAATAAACTTTCAGTTAGGATTGCCGATCGTTGATAGCGAAACTCGAACTCGTAACCTTCCGAATCCGAATGTCAATCGTAACGTAGTACAACTTATAGAAATTCATACTGCTTGTCGTTTTAAGCCTCTTTATGTTGCTACCTAATGATGAACTCGACCCTCCTCCTGCGTGCAAGAGCTGTGCCACTTCTTTCAGCATAATACCGTTTATTCTCATCGCATTCCACGTGGGCCAACTATGTATATGGTCTGTTGCGGTAGGACGGCTCTAGGATTCAACCTAGCCATAACAAATTGCTGAGTTTTACTCAACGCAGCAAATTACAAGCGCTGACTTCCAAGAGTCAGCATGTGAACGACACTGCCTTCTTCAGACATCGGTTCCCTGTATTCACTTGCGTCATCGTTAACCTCAATTCATTTCGCACAAAATGAATAACATCCTCTTTCTGTAGCAACTAATAAAGCTTCGCGGGGCGAATCGTCGATTAGGCCAAAGAACGAAGATTCATACCCCGTAAAATGTTTTAAAAGGTATATTCAACCTCTAAATCCAAAAAAATACATATTTTTATTCAGGCTAACTAGTTATGAATAAATAAATTAACAGGAAAATTATTGGTTCCAAAATGACACGGGAAAAATGGTTAATGTTGGTATTTTTCAAGCAAGGTCCCATCGGCCAAAATCTCCCATAAGAAATAACATGGGGACGATCTTTATGTCCTGTGACCTTAGACGATTTTGATCCCAAAAAATATTGGCCATTATTGACGTACTCTACAGATTTTTTTGTAAATCCTCTATATTTTGTTTAGCAATTTGGGCAAGGGGTTCGGTCAAAATATGCTGATTACCAAGAAGGGGTGTGATTTTGGAATGCATATTTTTGCGTATTTGAGTGTATATATATGTGCACAGTTTCAAGACACGATGGTTTAAAGGGTCATTTTTGGATGAGCGAAGCGAAGACTTCAATTTCACTGACCCCCAAAAGATTTAGCTCCGGTGTTTTTTTTTGTTTGTTTGTTTTTCTGTCTGTTTGTTAGCTCTCTACCAGGCAAACGGCATATCCGATCTTGATGAAAATTGGAGGGGACCTTCGAAATCTCTAAACTTAGCGGTGTATTGTTTTTTGGTATAATCGAAGTAATATTTCTCATGAATATCGTACTTTTACGATTTTTTTCGATTTCTAGTGCGATATTTTCGTGCCATTTGGGCCGATTCTGACCAAACGGGAGGGGCTACAACGTTCATATTATACAAGGACATTAAGGTTATGGTGATGTTGTACCTTTTGAAAGAAAAAGTTGAAAAAGTAAGCCAGAATCCATAGAAATAAAGCTTTTAATATAAGTTCTTTACGGTAAATAAAACCAATTGACAAGTAACAATAGAAACTTGACAACAATCACCTATGCGTAGGCAGAAAAGCAAAGCACTTGCAAAAGTAAAGATATCCCATGCAAACTAAAAACTTAAAAAAGCTCATCCATCAACGCGACTAAAAAAAGCGTTTGCGAAGCTTCCTAGTATATTAGTACGATGCTCTAGTCTAGTATCTATGTGGACCAAAAAAGGAAGCAGGTTAAAGCTAATTTAAGAAATTTCCCAAAACGCCAATTTTCGCCAATTTCTGGATCAAAACATTTGAAATGTTCGTGTAAAATCACAGTTACAAAATATTAAATATTAAAAAACAATAATTCTTTGGGGTAATAGCTCAAAGTAGTAATCACAAGTAACCACAAGATTCCGCCAAGAAAATTTCTTATGATAGAGATAAATTATATATCAACAAATACTACAACAAATCTCCGTTCAAAGCATAGAAAACCATCATTTCAGCAATGTCTGTGCGGTGAGCCATAGGGTCATTTTGTAACCCAGGCGATTGTCTTACTTAGTCTTTATAGTGACTTGTCGGTCTTTGAATTCACCGATTTAAAAAATTAAGTTGTGAGGAGGCTGATCGTGCAAAGTTGATAGCATATCGCCATCGGATCAACAGTTTTTCACGGTACCGGTATGTGCTATATTAAAAAACGATATTGATAAACCTAAGGGTGAAAAATAGGCCAAATTTCGGGAGGTTGTCTGTGCTTGGATGTTTTCATTGATGGCTTTTACAATGTTTCCTTCAATTATAAGGCGAATGAGGGTACTGTTGAGTGCTGTGTAGCCATTGAACATATCCTTTCATCTAATTTCACATCGTGTACATAGTAACTATCCTGAAGAGAGAAAACTTGTCCCTAACCAGATTTCCTCTTTTTATGATTTGTTTATTATACCACCTATACTCAAATGCGCGCACTCTCTTCTGCTGAACGGTTGGTAATATCATTGACAAATTTTGCATGAATGTTTTGTTATTAAAGTACTTTTATATTGATATCCGCACTTGGTTGCAAAAAATGAGAATTAAAGATCCATTGCGAGACATAAGTCCAAAACGTGAAAAAATGGAGAATCCAAAATATTGATTTCAATTCTGGAATTTCCAATAAACAGTTTTTCTCACGATAAAACCAAAATTAACCTGCGAGTTCACATTGATTTAAACGTTGATATCCAGTATGCAAATTTGCGTAAAAAAATCTGTACACTTGGAATAAATTCCCGAAGTTGACCAAAATGGAGTAAATTACGGTGATTTCACTAATTTTTCATTCAAAATAAATGTATTAATTTAGAATTACGCTATTGGATATCATAGAAATATTTTTTAATAACGTCAGTGTGAAATTTGATAACGGTCTTATAAACCGTTTACCTGGAAACACCAGAAAGCTGAGCGCCAACTCACCAGCCCAGCCTCGGCGACTCCTCCTAAAAATGGTCAGCTGCCTTTCAGTGTGAATCATAAAAGTTAGCTGCTTAAAATGCGTGAAATAATAAAAACCGATCGCTTTAGTTTCATGTTGATATTTCTAATACAACAAAAACCCGGGGTAAATGGCTACTTAGGCATATACCAATCGGCAATCTCATTTGAGCAGTCAATAAACGAGTTTTTGTGTAGTCAAACTACAACAAATTATGTAACCATACAGGATAATCCTTCGAAGCATGTGCAACACCGATGAAGTTAGAGAAAGGTTGAAAAAATGTGTCCCGACCGGGGATCGAACCCGGGTCCTCCGCCCTTACGAAGCGATGCTTGCATCATTCTATTTCACAATTCCATATTTGGTGCGGCCTCGCTGTTTTGGAGGACAGGAAGATGGGAGAGGATAGTGGTGGGGTTGTTGCGTAGGCGTTTGGGATTTTTCTTCGCGTTAAGAATTTGAAAATTCCCCTTCACGCCACTGCAAGAATTATTACTCGACCAATGGCTGATCTTAGAAAGAAATGCTATTCTATCTAAGCCAATGAAAACGCTCCAGCTTTGGTGATGACGTCGTTGGTTCTTTCGCGCATGCGCTAAGTCCGCGACGTCCGCGGTTCTGCCATAGTCGACGCTCTCTTCAAACTAGGCAGTCGTGTTCACTTTCCGTCCGGTTAATTCTAAATTCAGTGTATTTTCCGTTAAACATGTTCGAATGTAGTTTTTGATGGCTTATAATTGTCGAGAGTGTTATAAGAAAGACGTTGAACTAACTTTTGTACTTGTAAAATAATTAACATAAGTTTTAGGGCAAGAATTAGATTTGGGTGTTGAGGACTGTGAAACAGTACGTGCTAATGGGCGTTGGCCGCCATTACATGTTGATATTTGATAAGAATTATTCATTTCCGTGTGTTTCTGAGTTTAAAACTATCAATACCATCGATATAAAGTGTTTGCGGTACTGCCATGATGATGTGGTATTTTATAGATATTTCTGAAACATATTTATTTTTCCTTTAATGGCGTCGTTTCGAGGCGAGGTTCAAGATGGCGGCTACCACTACCTTTAAGATTGTAAAGTTCCGTTTGAAAATACTAAAGCTTCCACGTCACTGCAAGAATTATTACTCGACCAATGGCTGATCTTAGAAAGACATCCTAACCTATCTAAGCCAATGAAAACGCTCCAGCTTTGATAATGACGTCGTTGGTTCTTTCGCGCATGCGCTAAGACCGCGACGTCCGCGGTTCTACCATAGTCGACGCTCTCTTTAAAGTAGGCAGTCGTGTTCACTTTTTGTCCGGTTAATTCTAAATTCAGTGTATTTTCCGTTAAAAATGTTCGAATGCAGTATTTGATTACTGATAATTGTCGTGTGAGTAATGAGAAAGACGTTGAACTAACTTTTGTGCTTGTAAAACAATTAACATCAGTTTTAGGGCAAGAATTAGATTTGGGTGTTGAGGACTGTGAAGTAATGGGCGTTGGCCGCCATTGCACGTTGATATTTGATAAGAATTCATTCATTTCCGTGTGTTTCTGAGTTTAAAACTATCAATACAATCGATATTAAGTGTTTGCGGTAGTGCCATCATTCGTATGTGGTATTTTATAGAAATTATCTGAAACTATTTCGGTTTTCTTTAATGGCGTCGTTTCGAGGCGAGTTCAAGATGGCGGCTACCACATACTTCGAGGTTGCAAAGTTTCTTCATCGTGTAATGTAGCCTATGAACAATCTACCTAGCAACAGATCACGTGATACTCTCGGCCAATGAGAAAGAAGCAGAGCGAACAGTGAAAACCGGAAGTCGCCATTACGTGTTCTTGATCTGCAGTTTCATAGTGACTTGTTGGGTGACGCCCCTGAAGTACATATACCACATTATTAACTATTGTGCGTCTTGTCTTATACGTGACAGTTTAAGTCAGGTGTAATATTAAAACTACTTTTAGATACTAATAGAGATATTTGCGAGTGACAAGTTGATGTTAGGTGATAACAAAGCGTAGCATTTCTAGTGCCCCTCCCATAAAAGAATAATTTCCGTGCGTTGCCAATAGCTTGATCTGTTTTATTGTATTACCTACTGCAAGTCAATCATATTAATTTAATTCTGCCTAATGTGATAATGGGAATTTAAGACTTTTAAATTTTTAAAAAAATTATACGGTTTGTTAACATTGCCACGCCCATATCGTCTGCCTAGAATAGGCCCAAGTTAAATCGGTTATGTACAGCTAGGCCTAGGCCTGCAGCATCTTTAAACTTTTGGGAACATTCGTCTTTGCTCTAAATCAATCGAGTGATTAACTTAACACAAAATGTTTATGCGGAAGACTACCTTACAAAGTGTGATTGATATATCATGTTAGACTTTGGT